>OZ010793.1:212840332-213440332 GCA_963932465.1 Maratus speciosus
ACTTTAAACTTTATTTTTAATTTTCTAAATGGATATTACATCAAGATATTATTTCCTACAGACAAAATCATGTTAAGAGAAAATTGTTTATGTTCTAATCTGGGTATATTACCTTTAGTTATACACTTCTGTTTTTTTTTAGTACAAAAGTAAACGCGATGAGTAACTATTTATGAGTAATCCCGAGAAAGTTTTAACTACATATTTTATAGCTTATCTAAATCGAAGTACAGGAAAGAACATAAAATGTCTGGTACATTTCAATCATAAAAATGTACCAAAAAATAATAAATATATCAGTAAACTGTTTGAATTTCAGACACACACACAAAAAAAAAAAAAAAAAAAAAAAAAAAAAAAAAACTATATCTTGTAAAATATATTTCTGAATGTTTTCATTTGATTGGCCGGGAAATATCAAGACAATGATGGATTTCTAGTGTTATTCAAACCATCTCAAGATTAAACTTTAGAAATGGCCATACTTACTTCATTTTTGTGCGGTTCTTATAACTTTCGCAGAATTGATTAACCCTCTCATGCATTAAAACTAGAGTCCTCAAGAGTCGAGTAAAACCGGACACAAACCTGAAATTTCTGCTTAAAGTCAACCAGAAACTGTACCCGAATACGACACACGTCAACTCAAAAACGACCCGAACCATAAGGGAAAGAAAATTTATCCATATTTTAAACCTCTCTACTCCGGCGTCTGTTACACAAATTTTATTCGGTCGGCAACACTTTTTAAAAAGAAGTTTCCTTCAAGTACACAATTTCAATATGCTCTGATTAAATAACACAAATTTTATTTTCCTTTATTACTGGTGCCCAAAAACAAGTTTAGAAAAGAAAGATTATGTCTTGTCAGACGCGACAAAAGAGTGCTAAGAGTTAATACGATTACGGAAATGTAGTGTACAATTAGATCTCTATTAATTTTATTACATCTCTATCCATCTTTTTTGTATAAAAGGAACAAATATACACTCATTAATATTTAAATAAAATAGTTTTTCTTTTACATTTGAACAATATTACTGACTTTCTGTTCAAAAATCGCATCAACTGGAAACCGATTCGAAAGAGTGAAACCCCAACCTTATACCGCCCCTAACCCGATATACATTTAAAGTCAACCTGACTTGAAACGAAAACAATTAGCGTCAACTCGACCCGACTCAAATCGCGGGACAGTTGATAAA
The DNA here is from genome assembly GCA_963932465.1 of Maratus speciosus. Classification (NCBI taxonomy): domain Eukaryota; kingdom Metazoa; phylum Arthropoda; class Arachnida; order Araneae; family Salticidae; genus Maratus; species Maratus speciosus. The sequence continues at coordinate 212,841,538 of OZ010793.1, forward strand.
ATTGGATTGCCTAACCCGATGCAAGACTCGTATTAGGTTGTATTGGAAAAAAAAAAAGAACTGCCCATAATTTATTTTTGTTCTTGTGTCACAATCTGTGTAAATCAGAGTGCAACGTTCGAAATAAAATGCCTTACTCGTACAGATGACGTTAGATGGGAGCAAGTTAATTAAGACATACATGTTGAAACGTGATTTTCATAGCGGGCAGTTGTTAATGCGAGAATTTCGTTAGTGAAAGGCAACTTGAAGTTCGTTTTTCTGAACAAACAAAATTATTGCTACTGGTTGAACGAAAGGCCTGCAATCACTGTATTTTGAAGTCTTAATCTGAGGAAACACTTAATATGGCGTGTCATATCACTGCATTATGTTTTTTGCTCACTTTGCATTGACCATGCAATGATTTTTTCTCATATTGGCATGTTTCCTCGCACGGCATGTTTTCCCATATGGTTCCCGTAAGTTTTCCTAAATTTAAGTAAGATTGTTTATTTTTTTATAAAATGTTAAAGAAGCTGAAATGATTAACAAATGATACCTGATAAATTACTTGTATATTAATTACCAGATTTTTCTGTCAAATGTTTCTAGTATTTTTAAAAAAATTATTTGTAAGAAGATTCTCTGGAACAAATCCACAAAAAAATGAAGAAGTTTGGCTGAGAATAGGGTTGGCAATGCAATTTTCGTATTTTTACGCAATTTGTTTGTGTGTCTTAGTAAAAGTGGCAATGCAACTGCACTTTTAATTCTCTTATCTGTCAAGGATGTTCTCAAATTCATATCCGCTTCTCTCTGAAACATTCAAGAAAATAATTTTTCTAAAAAATTCGATTAAAAGAAAAACAGAAATACGGAATTTACACTGGTAACGCGATTGTCAGGACAATTTCTTCATTTTTTCAGATTTTCGATGCAGTGTAATTTATCTTTAATTTTGGAAAACATAGCAGAGTAACTTTATTGCTTTCTTAATTTAAGGAATTTTTAAGATTCTCCTTCATAGTTCTTTTTAGGTGCGTTCCTAAATAAATAAATACGTAACACCTATAGTCGTCGTCTGGTCTCTCCGTCTGTCCGCATATAACAGCGCAAAAACTACCCAACCGAATTGTTTGAAATTTAATATAAATATATTATCGTTGCAGAATTTTGTCTTGTCATTTCAAATATTATGACAATCGAAACAAAACTTAAGGAGATATTAATAAAAGTTTTCTTTATTATATTAAATCCTATCATACGTAATTAATTCCATACTATCCCATGACAGGTAATGATAGGTATTGTACAAAGATAAGAATGTTTGTAATACTAGTTATAGAACGAACGCGCCTCATTTGCACGTTTCATGTACAATTTCCGACTTGTTTAAAATTTGTGGAAATTTACAGATTGCTTTATCATCTATATACTTAAAGCATTACAAATAAAGTTATATTGTGCTTGATTATTTTTATTAACGTATTTTCCTAATTACATTCTTTCATCAATTTTCATGTATGCATAAAATGTCACATTCCCACTTTTATTTATATTTTTAACAAACAAAGGGATAATACATCTAATATTATATTTTTATTTACTTAAAATATTATGTTATTTCATTATAACGAAACATTTTTGGTACATTATTCCCTAAAGCTTCTTGCAGTTTCGATTAAAATGATAAAAATATTTTTTCTGTACTGCACACACGCTGATTAAGAAGACTTGCTACTCTTCATTTCGCAAAAATTGACAAAAATATCAATTTTCCTTCTTTTTTATTATCCGACTGAAAAGAAGGGTTATGTGTTTCACGCATATCTGTGTATCTGGATTTCTGTATAACCTCGAACATCCCAACGGCTGGATGGATTTTAATGAATGAGGTCTCTACCGATTCATCTTAACGGCCCGATGTTTATAGGCTAGGTTTTGTTATTATAAATTCAATATGGCGGCCGTAAAATACAAAATGGTGGTAGAGATGGAAAAGAATTACGCACCCTATTGAGTGGCATATCATTGGATAGGTCTTTCAAAATGAAGACGATGTTTCATTGACTATTTTACAGTCAGAAGCTCCGTTAAAATATTATACAACCTGGAAGTTGTATATGTAGGATCTCTAGCTTTACTACAACGCTAACCATCCTAGACATCTATAGACCTCATCAAAACAGTGTTTATAGATAGGAACTAACAATTAAACACAATGTAAAAGTCATCAATACAAGTAAATAAAAAAAAAAATAGGTAAGCAATATAAACAAGTAATATTAAAAAAAATATTTTAAGTCAATTCCTACTTAGATCAATAAGAAATTTTTTTTCACATTCTTCTTTCCTCTTGCGTGGCGCTTAAAATGCCTTGATCAAGAAGAGGGCTCTCTCGATTATTGAAAATTAATTAATTTAATTTAATTAATGAATTAATATTTGAAAAAACTACATTAACATCAAATGTCACCCACTACAAGTTTTAAAAAAATTATTTTAGCTTGATTGGATGAATAATAAGTATTTTACTAACGATTGAAAATTTGAACAAGATATATATAGCGAGAGTGTGAACTAATAGTAGGAATGGAAAAAAAATAGTTTCACATTGATGATAAATAATTAATTAGTTCGCTTTTTACGCAGTCGGGTTTTTTGATTTTTTAAATTTAATTGTTTATTTATTTATTATTATTATTATTATTATTATTATTGTGTAGATTTAGATATCGCAATACATTCTGACGAAATTGCATATAAAGCTAATATTTCCAAATACTGTTTACATTAAATATTTTCCGATCGCAATGCCGATGTTTCTGAAATTTGGACATTAAATTGTTTTATCTCATTATAGTATAGATTTAATCGTAATATAGTATCGTAAATACTGACACAAGCAAAGCAAATGAATACGATTTCAACCCAGTCTTAAATAAAAAAAATATCTAGATGAAAACAATGTTTTTATTTTTTAAAAATGTCTAAATCATTTTTTTAAAAATTCCTATCCGTCTTTATTAGAGGAGAACCGTCAATAATATATTATAAATACTTCCAGTGAGAAACCTATAATGATAATATGATATCAAAAATCATATATTAATATAATCTCACCTTTCCTTAATTAAATCCTAAAATTCCTGTTTCATTTTATTTTAAATTCCAACTCCATTCAAATCATTAAAAGATATCTTGATAAACCTTTAGCATAACCGCTTTTATTTAAATACAGTCCCTATCTTTAAAATTCGCAATAGACATAAAACCCCTCCGAAGTTAGCCGTTATAGAACCAGATGCCAAGTCTTGATTTCGATTAATTTTATCTGAACTATTTCATGACCATATATGGTTATCGATAACTGGCCGCTTTCTCCGAGCCGCTTTGCAAGCTAAGCACAATATAATCATATCTTTATTTGGCTCGCGATTCTGCGTTCAAAAATTCCAATATTCACATCCCAGGCCCATATCTATTGACAATGTACAACGTTCTAAAAATTCTTATGGGATTTTGAAATGAATTCAAGGCTAAAGGCGATAACCTGCCAATTTTTATATGTAAATCTCCATCTCAGAAAATCACAGCCAAGAATTGTAACCTTTTGGCAAATTAGTTTTCGAGAATGTAATTAAGGAGAAAAATGCAATGTATGTGTCACTCTCTCCTTTGCTACCGCCTCTGAAAGATGTATTCTTAAGCTTCCTCACCTCGAATAAACATATTTCTGCTTTTAAGAACCTGGACTCGGCCTTTTTCATCTATACCTAAATGTATCAACGCAATGTCTATATAGATCAACTACATCTTTATAGATAATAACCAGTGGGGAAGACCGAGCTACGCTCGTTTAACATAACTTTGTGTTGAACTCCATATTACAATAAATTCTGGCTGTATTATTGCTACAAAGCATTTTAATTTTTAGCAGTATTATTTACAGAAGCAATAATAAAACTATGTACATATTTCTAAATTTTACATTGCTTACACCGAAAGGACATCCTTCCAAACTACACAAACACTTTCTTTGAAATTTAATTTTGAGAACGTTTTATGGACTCTGATTAATTGTACCTCGGAACCTGTTAGAAATTTCTATAACATTCAGTCAGATTATGAAAGATATTTTTTCGCAAAATTTCGCCAAATATCGCCAAATGTGGCGACATTCTTTCATTTGGCGGCAAGCATGTGTCTTGGCATTGGTAATCTTGAAAGTCAATTTTCCCGACAGATGCCGCCAATATCTCAACAAACATTGTCAAATTTGGTAAAATGTTGCCAACTTTGAGGCTTTGTATACTGTCAACTGTTCAGCAATTCAATAACTGTTCCATCCTTCGTTCTCCTTGAAATGCATTGACTCGTAGTCACCGCAAAATAGCCCATAAATTGAATTCTCTCGAACATGTGACCTAGCCCAGTGGTCTTCTCGTATCCCAAAACAGTAGTACACGAAATTTAGTCAAAATCGTTAGAGCGTTTTTGTAGATAAAATTTGCATATACACAAATACACACACTCATAGACACAAGATTTGTTAGTTCTAATTTGTAGGTAATTTCTAAAGCGATCTTTAATATACTATACCTTTGAAATTTATTTTGTTGATTCACTCATTGGAAGAACTATCAATAAAAATATACCATGGCCATTCTAATTTATTATTACCTAAGTTTAGCCATCTATTATGGCCTCTCTAACCTATCATTATCTAAGTTTAGCTATAAGAATTCGTAAATATAAATAAATGCGTCCAAATAATTTTTTTCAAGACATTGGATCGTAATTTATTTTCTGGCTTCATTAACATTCCAGACTAAATTCTTCAGACAGGCAGTTCGAATAAAAAAGGAAAAGGTCCAACCCAAAACACGGAATGTTTGGAAAAGTTGTATTTGCTCTCAAGTATTTTTTCTTTTTATAGGAAATAAAATATTTAAACCCGTAGAATATTTTATAACCCTTTATTTATCTATATGTAAATGCTATTGAGTTATTGATATCTAATGGAGGTTGTTATACCAAAATATTTTAGATATGGTACTGTAAAACTGTCTTAAAAATGGCTGCAACTTTATTAAATATAATCAAATTACTTATTTTTTTTTTTTTTTAGACTATCTTATGTAATAATTAATCAAGTCGGAATTTGTGCGTCAAACGTGGCAAATGAGGTGCGTTTGTACTATAACTAGTTTTATAAATATTCAGATTTGGTGCAATAGCCATTGCACTGTTATGCAATGCAGGAATAAAAAATATATTATGATTATATATATTAAATTCAGTAATACGTTATGATAGGATTTAATAGAATAATCACTATGGCAACCCATAATCATTACCTATCATGCGATATCAATGAATTAATTACGTGTGATAGGATTTAATAGAATAATCACTATGTCAACCTATAATCATTATCTATCATGGGATATCATTGAATTAATTACATATGATAGGATATAATTGAATGAAGAAAACTTTTATGAATATCCTTTTAACTTTTGATTCAATTTTCATAAAATTTGAAATGACTCGAAAACATTCTGCAGCGATTATATATATTAAATTTCAAAATATTCGGTTGGGTAATTTTTGCTATGCTACATGCGGACAGACGGAAAGACAGACAGACGGATGGACCAGATGACGCTATATATTTATATAATTACGTACGCACCAAAATAAATCTTTCTGTTTAAGCGACAATCTAATGCATATATTATGTTTGAATTGAATCAGGATTGAGAAATATATTTCATTTGTCAATATTGCTTTCATATGTGAAAAAGGGAGACTATACACACTTATTTTTAACGCTCTTACAAGCGTATTTCACGCACTAATAACAAGCTATACTATTTAAGGCGATTCTCAAATTCTCTGCTCTAAAACGCGAAACTGCCTGGCAAATTTCGAGACTCATTCTTAAACGTAAGGACTTAAATTGGAATTATTGAAGCGATTTATAATCGAATGGTGTTTTCTGTTTTTCGATATTATTGAATAATAAGAGACTGTTGTCATGTGATGCCTTTTTTTTTCTCCCTTAATGTGCTGTCACCTCCGGATATTCTGTTCAAAACGCCACGTTGACAGAATTTTCTGAATAAAATATTTTGCTTTTACCAAAAAATATAAAGCATTAGCTGTTTAACGGGATCGTTCTATGCACGGGTGTTCATGAATTTAATTCTCAAATCAAAATAAAAAATAACTATTCGATTTAGTAAAATATTTTTCTACTACTGTGCCTTTTTTTAATGAAATTTAATGTATTATGTTACTATGGCAGCAGACGATAAAACGATATCTTTGGAATAAGGGATAAAATATAATAAAAAGTTTTGTTGATGTTTGTGATCAAATGGGTTTCTTTATTTTTTAAAATTTGCAATAATTAAACGCAATTAAATAATCTCTAATTATTTGCATGAGGTAAAAGAATTATCGCAATACCCGCTACAGATTTTTAGTATTGCAGCGTGGCGTATGTAATATGCAATGTGTCTTGCAATACAAAGGTAATCGTTGTGGTAAGAATTTTATTGTGAATTTTAATTTTTTGGCAGCAGCTATAACGAAAAATGTTTAAATTTGATAGTAAATTGCTGAAAAATTGGTGGTTTTTTATTAATTAACAGTTAACTATAAACTATTTCGATTCCGGATTGCTTTAGTTGCCTCAGCCGTGTTTTAATACACATGTACGTAACATTTCGCAATTCTTGCTTTCAAACTGTGGATTTATATAGCATTACAGATAGACAAACAGATAGATAGACAAATAGACAGATAGACAGATACAGACAGACACATAGACAAATTTTCCTTTTCATATATACAGATTCGGATGCTTTTGCTTTCAGAACTGGTTTCGAAAGCGAAAGTATTCTCATTAAGAAAACCTGCAAAGAAAATCCAAAAAAGTAAAGAACGGACTTTGTACAGATCGACCTCAGCTACTAAAGGAAAAAAAAAAGTAATTTAACAAATTACAACGATCATTTGGAAAATGATTTTTTCAAAGACTAAAATTTAAGACATAAAAAATCGCACGGAGTTAATCATGCATTACGAATGCCACGAATTAAACATTAATAGTGTTATTACACGTAAAAATTCCAAGCGACAAAAATCGCCTGCGACTTGTACGTATTATCCACCTGAAACTTATGTATTATCCAAGCATTTCATTGGTTGTTCGGGAAAAGGCTTTTCCATCGTCAGATTTCCAAGAAATCTGATGGCCCATTTTAAATGAAATTTCATTCTAAAACTTCTAAGCATCCTACAATATTACTTTTTACACCGTCGTATAGAGAAAAAAATATACTTTTAAATGGGATTTGTTTGAAAGCTGTATCTCAATTTGTTTCTGATTTATTAATTTTTTTTTAGTTTTTATTACTTTTTTGTCATAGTGGTAACAGAAGGTATCCATCTCTGTTGAAAGTGAAGGGAAATACATATTACTGTATAGACCAATCAGAAAACGAATAAAAGGATAATTAAACCAATAAAAACCTCCAGATATGCTTTTGATTTCCTACCCTGACGAGGACAATAACCATTTTTCCAAATGGTTAAAAACATTTAGAATAATTGAAATGCAAACGAGCTATCTTAAAAAATTTCTTCCATAGCATTAACATGATGAGCCGGTGTTTTCTCGTGACTGAAATGCCTCTTAATGCCTGGCCATGGGACGAAGATCGCCTGATCGTCGCATGGTGGAGATCAACTTGAAAAACCTTTATGCCATCTTAACAGCAGTGTTTTTGTTGCCTTCATTTCTTTTCTTAAGTTGGCCGGTTGCTAATTAATGTTTCACTAGGTCGTACCGACACCGTACAGAGTAGCGGTGTTATGATGGGTGTATGTGAAATACTGGATGTTTTTGAACGGAATGTGTGGTGCAGGCTTTATCAGAGGGGATTATTCAGAAAAGGGAGTGAGTAAGTAAAAGTGCTATTACACGTACAAATGTCAAGCGACAAAAATTTCCTGCGACTGCTCTGTTTTCCCCAACTAATAAATGTGCTATTACTCGAGGCGTCAAAATTGCCTAATTCCGAACGACTCAATGTTAACCTATGGCTTCAGGAGAATCGCTTGAAAAGCTTACAGCTATTTTGTATGGGAGCGATTTTGACTCCTCAAACGAAGCGAGTCACCAGTTACAGCCAATCAAATGCTTGGAAAACTGACGATGGAAACGCCTTTTCACGAACAGCCAATGAAATTCTTGGAAAACGAAAAATGTTGTACGTTAGTTGCAGGAAAGCAGACGAGTAGCAGACAATTTTTGTCGATTGAAATTTTTACGTGTTAATAGCAGTTTAATATACCACTTTTTTCGTTTTCCAAGCATTTTTATTGGCTTTTCGGAAAAAGGCATTTCCATCGTCAGTTTTCCAAACATTTGATTGGCTCTTACTGGCGACTTGCTTCGTTTCAGGCGTCAAAATCGCTCAGACACAAAATAATTGCCTGCTTTCCGAGCGACTCTCTTGAAGCCATAGGTTGACAATGAGTAGCTTGGAATTAGAGGCAATTTTGACGCCTCGTGCAATAACACGTTAATTAATTGCTGAATTAAAACGAACAAAATTGGGAAGGAATGCCGCAAGTTGCACCGGTAACATGGGTAACTTTGGGCTGAATTGCAGGGGCAGGTAAACTGTTTCATTCTTATATCATCACTAGAAACCCTTATTCGATTTCGGTAAAAATGGAAAAGAGTGTCCAGCCGGATGACTCTTTCCATCTACGACTATCAATTATTTTCTTTCACGCTTTGTATAGTCCTTCATTTTAAACAGTTAACAATTTGGTTCAACTTTTCACCAAACCATGGTGCTAACCAAAATTGTCACCATAAAGTAGTGAAACTTTGCTTTATCATTTGTCTCTCCAGTATGTCCCACGTGGGATTAAAAAAAAAGATATTGCAAAACAATATTTAAGAGCTGATAAACAAAGTTTGAAGAAAAGGCAGCCAGAACTGCATCGAGATGAGTAAATAGGATTTTCATAAAGCTGATAAACATGTAAACTGCTTTTCTGTAATTTCTCACATTGTATTTATGTTTATTTTTTTTTACATCATTACATTGTTAAATCATTATACTTATAAAAGAAATATTAGTAACTTAATTCCTTAGTTAAAGTTGTAAAATAAAATATATTGTTACTTTTTTTAAAAGAAAGTATAAACTTTTTCATTTCTTGTAATATTAACATAGACATGCGATTTTATTCGACTGGTGATTTAAGGCTGGTTGTTTTGTCCTAGTATAAATAATATTTTATTGTTAAAAACATGAGGAAGTAATAATATATTTAAAATTATTTTATGATACAAGGGTAAAAATTCATCTTAAATGAACTATTAATAGCAGAAATATAATAGATGAAACTACAGCTAGCATTTAATTGTTCTCAGCATTGTATATGTAATTTATTTTTAATGTCGTTTTATATTTCCATTAGCTGTGCATTTATTTTAAGAATTTAATAAACCAAAATCCTTGAATTTTGCAACAAAATTATCGTATTTTTAACACAAATAGTTATCGAATGGTTACATAAAAGCTTGAAAATTACTGCAAACTCCTGAAAATCATTTGCAGTTTTACCCCTTAACGGACCAATGCCGCCATATAAGCGGCATGGCGATTTTACTAACTGGGTCCAATGTCGAGTATATGGCAGCAAAGAACATTTTATAGCTTTTTATAAGTTATGTTATTACGTTTCTTATATACAGTAGCCTCCCTCTTAACCGGCCTAAACGGGACCAAGGGTTAGCCGGCTAAGTGAAAAACCGGTTAAACCGGAGAAGTAAAAAAAAGTAACTGCAAAGTTAATTAATTATATCCGTAGGATGCATTTAGTTTTTTAATTAGTGTAGTTTTAGAAAAGTACACATTTTCTATGTTTTGTGAAATGAATACCAGTCGTAATTAACTAAATTGAAATAAAAATTATCACTAATAGCAAATAATGAACAATATTTAATACAAATTAAATTGTTGAAAATCTTGTCACATACCTTTATAAGAAGTTGAAATTATGCTGCATTGTGTAAAATTGAGTTAATTAACCATAAAGAAATGTGAACCGATTTTTTTTTCCTTTCTGAATTTTTCCTGATGCTGTGAAAAAAATCGGCCAGTTAAAGCGGAGTTCCGGTTAAGTGGAGGCCGGTTAAGAGGAAGGCTACTGTATATCTATTATATTTAATAATAACGTCATCCAGCAAAATAAATAGTAAAATATAATTAGTTTCCTGAACAAAAATTCACATTCTGCACCTAGATTCAAACTGGATGTGAACAGGCTTTTCAGAACATTAGTGAGTAATTTTTAATATGGGAAGAATGCCTTTAGCCAACATAAAAAAATATTGGTCAACTAAGAACATTAGTAAGATATAATTTTATTCTAAATAGATTTTTTGGATGCTCCACTTAAGGGGTCTCAGGACTCTTAAAGCTTCAAAATTTTCGAAATTTAAATTTTTTTTAGATGTTAAACTCCTATCGTTTCTGAACATTTTGATATAATTGTTTCTTTGAAATTCCCATTAGAACAGAAGTTATGGGTTTTTTAATTATACGCGCTCAATAGTTGAAGCGGCGTTTCTTAAATTTTGAAGTCATTTTTCTTCAAAAGACGTTTTTGGGCATAACGCCCACGATGTCTCAAAAACTTCTGAATATTTTTTTCACGAAATTTTCAAAACATATGTTTCATGTTAATCTGTAAAAACTGAACCTAAAATTTGCTTTTTGTTGTTTAAAAAAAAATACTTTTTTAGGTGATATACTGTTGAAATTTTCAAAATTTTGCATTAGCCAAATACAATTTTGTATTAAATATATAAAAATGCTTCAAATGCAAATTTATTTAGGTTCAGCGTAATTATTATAATATGAAATATAAGTAGGCACCAAAATTTCCATTCTAATGGCAAAATTTATTTTGTTTAACCTGCGCGCAAGCTGTCATGCCAATTTTATTATCGTCAAATGACTGACAGTTTGCATCCCCCTGTAAATGCTAATTCTGCGTCTTGTAATTTTTTAAATACATGAAATGAAAGAAAATACTTATATATTTCATTCCAAAAAAATTTTGTTTTAAAATAATATACATTTTAAGATATTAAATGTTGATAATAGTCTTTTTTTTTCTTCGAATTTTAAGAGTCCTGAGACACCTGAAAAGAAAATCATTGATACATATTGGAGAGTGCTTCGAAAAATACCATACCCTATAAGAATATAAAATTTAAATAATCTTGTTATTGTATTATCCTGAATATATATTAATACATTTCCACTAAAATATAAATATTTTCTTTTCTTTACTTGATATAAAAATCTTGAGTACACAGTTTCTCTTCTTGTGAAAAATAGCTTGAATCTAGTGGGAAGTAAACTTGAAATATTCCCGGACCATTAAGGATTAATAAGTCGTTTCAACACTGGTGTGCAAAACTTAAGCAACCATCATAAAATGCTAATTTTCGAGGCACGAATATTCAAAAGAAATTAATATAATTCAAATATGAACTATCCCTACAGCACAGCTAGTCGATGTGACATCTCCTTCCCGCCGTGCATGGTCACAAGTGTCGCAGTCACTACGGTGAAACGAAATGTGGGGTCTTTCATCCGTCACATTATTAGCCTCAAATAATTGTCATACGACGACTCCACTGAGAATTCACTGTGACTGTTGCTTTTTGATAAGTCGCCAGATAAAATTACAATCAGGTCACCTTGTGATTCTCATGTGACTATCATTTGACGACTCAGTTTTGAAGTAATCGTGAGCATTGCATTATAATAAGTTACCATATAACGTCACGGTGAATTTACGTGGTGACTTTCAGGTGAGCGAGATTACTGTGAAGTCACCATTGCGCTCCTTTGTGAAAAGTCAGCAGATAATTTCATTTTCTGTCATTTGAGAACTCGTCACAAAACAGCTGTCATGATGAATTTACAATGAAATCTCAAAACGAATATCACATGAGAGTCACTAGATGACTTCATTGTAAAGTCACTTGTTGACTTGTCATAAAACAGCAGTCATAGTGACTTCTCAGTGAAGTGACCAATTGAGAATAAGAATGTGATGAATAAAAGATATCACATTTCAGTTCGTTGTAGTGACTGTGACGCTTGCGACCATTTGTGACGTCAAGGTGAATTCACATGAATTGGTTGTGCTGCTAGGGTAGTACCTATTTTCGACACTTCATGTTTGTATAATTTCCCTTTCAGTACTCGCGTGTTCAGAAATTGGTATTTTGTGACTGTTGCTTAAGTTTTGCATACTAGTGTAGATTATAAAACACTGAACTGGAGTTCATAATAACAATACTATAAATTTTTAGCATTAAGCATTCAAAATAACACGTTTGATTTCCAATTATCTATCTTCAAGCATTTCAGGATGTCAACATTACATGCATCAAATGAAAGATTTTCTCACAAATAATACGAATATTTTGCATAAAGATAAATTGGGAAAATTTCGAAATTTGTTCATTCTTTACGACGAAGGAAATATAATAAGGTGTTCATAAAGAAAGCATTTAAAGGTGGTAGAACACATCATAAAAATATTTTTCTGCCAATTATATGTTGTTATAAGATGTTAAGGCGATTAGCGAAGACTTTCTGTTTAACGAGAAAGATTTGTTTACTCTTAATATCATGGAAATGACTATACAATGTTCTCTTTTTTATAAACATCTTGACAAAAATAATCCTAATTTGAAAAAGCACGTAAACGATATAAGTGAAACAAAACACATTGCAAAGTAGTCTTTAATTAGGACTAACTTCAAACATCCGTCGTGTGATTAAATTTTACGTAACGATAGATCATCGTTGAATAAAAAACAAATTATATATTTTATTATAATCTTATCCGCGGGAAGGAATGACCCCTTGACCAGAATTTTTTTTCTTAATTTATCAATTATATTTTATATTACATGCCAGCGCCGATGGGTTATTGTAACATCTATCTAGATGTGATACACACGACTCATCTTATAATGATTCCGTTTTTACTTTTTAAGTACGAAACCCTGCAAATATATATATACTAGCAAACCCCGCGGCTTTGCTCGCGTAATAGTTGAAATATGCCAAGTGATATTTGCATGACTATTTTTTATTAGAAGCACACTTTTTGAAATAATTCAAAAATTACAAATTAAGCCACAGTTTGATTGAACCTCATTATAAAAGTGCAATAGACAGAAATGAGATTTTAATTAATAAAAAGAACTAAAACTAATTCCAAATAAAAGATAATTTAGAAAGCATTTTGAGACTTTTATGCTCATTTCATACGCTCATTTCAGTATTCATTTGAAGTTTTGAAGTTTTTAGAAATCATCTTAACACATTTACATCTGAAAATTAACCACCATGTAAAATTCCAAGCTTCTTGTCTAACAGTCTACCACCTATGTAGTGTCAGTGGCACCAACATAAAATGTCCAAAACAGAGTTGAAATAGAATGTCTCAATAAAAGTTGAAACAGAGACTGTCTTCATTAATTTGCCAACATTAACCTTGAAATCGTTTGGTATTTCCTAATATTCTATAGGAAACGTAATTTAGATGTTTTTAAATGTTTTCTTGTTGTTCCTGCCAACCAGGTGGTAGTGACATCGGCATAAAATATAGCCCGTATAGGATCAGAGACAATCACTCTTGATTCGCAAGCAATAACTTCTGTAATTGGTTTATTATTTCCTGAGATTCCATATAAATCGTAATTTAGGACACTTTTAGAATGCTTTTCGCTCCTTCCCTTCGCTTCACCTCTTTTTACTTTCGAATTTATTTTCGGCTGTTCTTAGAGGACATTTATATTTTATAGGTAACTGCTGTTCTGTATTTAAAGTTTCTATCCTCTTCAGTACCGCAGAAATCGCAATTTAGAAAGTTTTTTTGCTCCAGCAACCCTCGGCATAAAATATAGCTTATGTTTGAGCAGGTTCTATCACCATCAATTTGCAATCATTATGTTTGAAATCTTTTTTGTATTTCATACGATTGCACAAAAATCGTGATTTAGAACGCTTATACATGTAGAACGCTTTTCGCTCACTTCATCATTTTAAATTTGGAATTTTCTTTCGACGATTCTTAGAAAACATTTGCATCTTTGAAGTAATTACCATTCCAAATTTAAAATATTAGGCCCCCTCAGTAACAGAAAATACGCAATTTAGAACATTTTTTGCTCCTGTAACCCCCGGGTGGTAGTGACAACAACGTAAAATATAGGATGTTGGAGGTATGTTGGAGCGAGGAATGTCACCATCAATTTGACACCATTACTTCTGAAATCGGTTTATGTTTCCTGGGATTGCGTAGAAATCGCTATTTAGAACATTTTTTGAACGCTTTTCGTTCATTTTCACCCCTTTTAAATTTAAAATTTTTAAGGAACTCTTTTCAGAGTGTATTTACATCTCATAAGTAATTGCCATGCCAAATTTCAAGTTGCTAGCCCCTTCAGTGTTAAAAAAATCACAATTTAGAACGTTTTTTAAAATGCAATCCCAAGATGGTAGTGACGCCGACATGGAATATATCTTATATTGGAGCAAGGGCTGTCATCATTCATTTCCAACCATTACTTTTGCAATCGTTTGGGTACTTTCTGAGATTGCATAGAAATCGCACGTTTAGAACGTTTTTCGTTCATTCCCCCCCCCCCCCCTTTAAAATTTCGAATTATTTAGGAAATGTTCTTAGAGATCATTTATATCTTATAAGTAACTACCACGCCTAGTTTCAAGTTGCTAAACACTGCAGTATTACAAAAAACGTAATTTAGATCGTTTTTTGCTCCTTCACTTCCTTTGGGGTAGTGGCACCGACATGAAATACATCCTATGTTGGAGCGAGGGCTGTAACCATCGTTTTCACACCATTATTTTTTAAATCGGTTCGGTACTTCCTGAGATTGCGTAGAAATCGCTATTTGGAAAGTTTTTTAGAACGCTTTTCGCTCATTTTCACCCCTTTTAAATTTCGATTTTTTAGGAAATGTTCTTAGAAATCATTTGTATCTTATAAATAACTGTCCTGCCTAATTTCAGGTTTATAGGCCCTTCAGTAACGCAAAAATCGCAATTTTGAACGTTTTTTGCTTCTGCAACCCCTAGATGGTAGTGACAGCGACATGAAATATAGCCTATGTTGGAGCAAGGGCTGTCATCATCAATTTTCAACTATTACTTTTGAAATAGGTTGGGTACTTTCTGAGATTGTGTAGAAATCACCATTTAGAACGTTTTTTAGAAGTCTTTTCGCGCATTTTCAGCCTGTTTAAATTTCGAATTTTTTATGAAATGTTCTTAGAGATCATTTATATCTAATAAGTAACTACCATGTCAAATTCCATGTATCTCGACCCTTCTGTAACACAAAAATCGCAATTTCGAACGTTTTTTTGCTTCTGCACCAGGGCTTAATTTGCGCCGGAGCCCACCGAAGCTCAGCTCCGGTACTTCTCTGTTTTCAGTAAATATTTAAATATTGATCGGAATTCACCGGAGCTCATGTTTTTGCTAGTTGTTTTGTTTTAGTGCTGCAGAATATTAGGGCTCCGGTACTTCTTTTGTTAGAAATTAAGCCCTGTTCTGCACCTCCTTTAGGGGTAGTGGCACCGACATAAAATGTAGCCTATATTGGAGCAAGAGTTGTCACCATCATTTTGACACCATTATTTTTTAAATCGGTTTGGTACTTATTGAGATTGCGTAAAAATCGCCATTTAGAACGTTTTTTAGAACGCTTTTTGCGCATTTTCACCCCTTTTAAATTTCGAATTTTTTAAGAAAGGTTCTTAGAGATAATTTATATCTAATAAGTAACTACCATGTCAAATTCCATGTATCTGGAACACAAAAATCGCAATTTCGAAAGGTTTTTTTGCTTCTGCACCTCCTTTAGGGGTAGTGGCACCGACATAAATTGTAGCCTATGATGGAGCAAAGGTTGTCACTATCATTTTAACACATTATTTTTTAAATCTCTATGGTACTTCCTGAAATTGCGTAAAAATCGCCATTTAGAACGTTTTTTAGAACGCTTTTCGCGCATTTTCACCCTTTTTAAATTTCGAATTTTTTAAGAAATGTCCTTAGAGATCATTAGTATCTTAAAAGTAACTACTGTTCACAATTTTATGTTTCTAGGCCCTTCAGTAACACAAAAATCGCCTTTTATAGAACGTTTTTTGCTCCTAAACCCGCTTTTAAGCATTGTCACGGACATAAGATATAGCCTATGTTCTAAGTTGGACTAACACCATCATTTTGATACCATTACTTTTGGAATCGGTTCGGTAGTTCCAGAGCTTACCTCCTACAAATAAACAATTTTTACCTCTTTATAATATGAGTATTCAGATGAGTATAGATATATTGCTGTACTTTGAACAGTTGTTTGGTGGGGGGAGGGGGCTACAAACGTTTAGAATCAGTATTGAATAAATAAATGAAAAAGAAGAATAGATAAATATTCTCTAATATATTTTTAGCTAATATAAGTGACATCTTAATTACAAAAAAGACTTAAATACATAAGGATTCATTATGATTGTGTATAACTGTAATTCAAATACGTGCTGCTTGAAGAAGTTAATTTAAAAATTTTATTTTAAAATTTACGTACCAGAAAATTTAAATAAATATATATATTGATATGAAAAAATTGTGCAACACTCCGATTATGAATTTGCACATTTACTATAACAGTCAAGTGATATAGTTGTCTGTTCTTCAACCGTGTTCAAAGATGCAACACTGTTCTTTTCACCTTTTTCAGAATTTAGAATCACTGCGCGTCTAAGAGATATTATATGACATTATACCACATAAATCTGTAAACATTAATTTTCGCTTTGACACTAGCAACTTGCTCTTCTTCATTAACTAAAATTTGGTTAGAACCTTGACAATCATTATAACTATTTATCATATACTTATCTTAACTTTCCGAAAAAGAAATGTAAAATGACATTGGCGGAGTCCTATTAGTCTCGTCTCTAATCAGTGTTACCAGATAGTCAAAAGTGAATTTCCCCAAATTTTCTGAAAATTTCCCCAAATCAGTGATTTTTTCCGCAAAAGTCCCCAACTCAGTTTTTACTCAAAAAGGGAATTTTTAAATTTTCAATTTACCACTATAAAAAATATTTAAGTAATTTAAGCTCAACAATTTTCCCCAAATCAAGACTTTTTTGAAAAAATTCCCCATTTACAAAAAACAAACTTTTAAACTGGGCTGAATGCATATTCTGTAGCTACATTAAGATAATGAGAGATATATTTTGCAGTGACAAGTTATTTTACGTTTTTTTTTTTTTTTTTTAAGTAATGCCTAACAATGTTGGACTCTTGTTACATTAGCTCCATAGCTTTAGACAATCTTTTATCAGTTGGTGTTTGAATGAATCCGAGATGGTACGCTGTTTCAATTTTTTTGTCAACCCTATACTGAAGTACATAATCATAATGCAAAGTATTTTCGCTGTATCAATCGATGTGCTTTTGTATATCATGAAAGAGAAAAAGATCTGCTTTCCACATATTTAAATTAATTTTTTTAAAGTAGGGCGAAAGAATTTTTTCATTAAAGTCCTGCAGATTTAGTCACGCGCAGGTGTAAGCTGCTTAAGACTGTAGAGTCCCATGCATCTGTAATATGTGTAAACTGTAATGTAGTAAACAACGAACAGGACCACATCCAACAGAATAATGATTGATATTTCCGATTTCTGGATTGTATTTTCGTTTTCCAAATCAAAATTGAGTTCGAGACAGATCCAATTTTTGTACAGGACTAAAAGAAATCTTTACGGAAAATAGTAAAAAAAAAATCCCCAAAATTTTTGTAGTCCCCAAAAAATTTTCCCACGAACTACTTATCCCCAAAAAAATCCCCTAGAGGTTCAAAATCCCCCACAATGGGAACAAAATCCCCAATCTGGCAACACTATCTCTAATAGAAGAATATGGAGAAATAAAGAGAAAGCATCGCTCAAAATATTGGTAAGGATAGTAATGTCGGACCAATCCTTCGACATAGTAATATGGGCGATATTAACGCACACGCTATAAGTAATTATTTAATCTAAGAAAGGGTGCTTGAATATTTTAAAAATAGTACTATATAATTATTGTGGTTATAGTTGTATTTTGAACATTTGAATGGATTTTTTTAATTAATTTTCTTTTTCATTTTATTTTTTATATGAAAGTACACATAAATTATCATCTGAATTTATTTTTATTATTCATATTATAATATTTATTTTATTTATTTTTTACATTTTCATGTATTACTTATATTTTTAGTCTATAGCATTATTTGTACAAATAAAGACTAAACAACAAACTGACAAATAAGGGGCTAATAAGAAATTGTGATTCTTTTTAAAAAATCCAACTGAACACCCCCCCCCCCCTCACACACACACACACACATTGAAAACCATGATTTTAAAGGATAACAAATAACTCAATTTTTTATTTAATAGTTTTTAGCTGTTATAAAGAAAGGAATTCTGAAATGCATACCAGGCTGAGATAACATTATTTTAAAAGTAATGATTTTTTTCTTCTCTACAGCATTTTTATTATTCAGAATGCTTTAATTTTAATCACTCTGTATGCCAATGTATGTAACTACATTAGGTACGCATTTACGTATAACTTTTGAAGGTACTCACTGATTTGGATATATTGATTTGAAAGAATCTCTTATTTCGAGCCGATGTTACTTTTAATAATGCTTTTTTGATGAGTTTAGTAATGCTTTTTTCTTCTTTTTCCCTTTACCGAATTAAGAATTTTATACATTTATAATTAATTAATCTAAAATGATAAATATTTTTGGTAGGCGTCATCACTAAAACAAAAATAAAAACTAGAAAACAGGAACTCTGCTTTTTCACAATTTAGTGTCGCCCCCGATGAAAAAAAAAATATAAATATAGATAGTGCAAAACAGCTCTTAGTTTTAATACTTAAAACACACGCTTAAACTTTATATAAAATGCCGTGATTTGCATCCGCTGAAGAATTCCACATACGATTTAGTCAGAAACAACATCTATAGAAAAGTATGCATACAAAGTCACTATCGCGGAATAATATAGAAACCCAGCAAGAAGTGATGTCGTCATTCAAGAAACTCGTCAAAAAAATCGGCTAATTATTCACATGCCTTCATTTGTTTGTAACATTAATATAGATATTGAAAATTAAATATAGTTTATAATAGCTCCATGTTTTATCAGAAATCGTTCATTTATATTTTTTTCAAAATAGCACGTATTTTAATTACAATTTTTTTTCAGTTGTTATGAGAAAATGGCTACAAAAAGATATAGAAATCTACTATTCTCCAACTATTTTTTTTCTTTACTTTCTACTGAAATGAAGTACTTCAGTTGCCATCATTACAGAAAAAGCATTAAAAACTACGAAAAAATTAATATCTCAAAAATAAATTGAGATGTAGTTTTCAAACAAATTGCAGTTAAAAGTACTTATTTTTCCTGAAACGAAGGTGTAAAAATTGAAAATGTGTGAAGCTTAGAAGTTAAAAAATTGCAGTAGATATTATTAATAATTAACTGTACAATGATATCTTTGCTTTGTTTTACGGCGGCTTATGTAACGGAACGTTATTCGTCAGTAACGGCAATTTAATTGTTGCCTGAAAGAAATAGCATATCGGGGGCTAACAAGTACTTTGAACAAGTAGCAACATAATAAAGAAATAAACATTCGAATTTCGAAATCCATATTCGCATATTCATCGGCAGATCCAGTCGCAAATAATCCAAATCCATTTCTATATCAACGGATCTGTAGCAAATAGCCTACATTCAAATCTTTATTCAGGATTCACGTGCAAATTATGTATATCTACATGCGCATTCGAGGAACTAGACTCAAATAATCCGAATACATATCTGTGTCTACGAATCTAGACTCAAATAATCCGAATCTATATCTTTAGGCACATTCTAGGCACAATTTATTCGTATCCATATCCACATCCTCAGATATAGATGCGAGTAATTTGCATCCGACGATCTAATTTACTGACGATTCACATCTCTAATTTTAATTTACAATTAGAAGTTTGAAATATAGAAGAATTTTTGTCTAACAAGGCTGTTCGTTCTCATGTATATTTTTCTGCCATGTTGCAATTAATGACATAGTCTTTTCGAAATGTTTAATATTTCATTGTTTTAATCGCAAAATCAATGCTCATTCTAAATAAGTCCAGAATGATATCAGTAACATTTCAATCGATTAATTTTTTGAAAAGAAATACATACCTATTTTTAATTTGATAACACTGTAATATAGATTATTCTTTAGGCATGCTTATGAGAGCAGTTTTAGAAACCCTCAAAATATGCTGATATTAATTTCGGTCGAGTTCCAAAGAAGGCGGAAAATCAAACAAGCTGAATAAGATGATAATGAAACATGATCAAAGAACAAATATTCTGGTAAGAGAATTTTGCCTAAGGCTGATAGAAGTCCTTGTGTTAGAAGTACGTTAATAATCTGCTTTTAGTACATATACAGCCCGTGTTAGAGAGAAATTTAAGTCAGAAATTATTTAAAGAATTTTGTCATTCATCTAGGTAAACATGTCTCATTTGTTATTATTTTATTTGTTATTTTATATGAATGGTTTGACATGCTGTTTTTAATGTTATGTAAAGGGTGGGTTTTTTTATGTATGCAGATTTAAAACTAAATAAAACACATAAAAATAATATGAATAGCCATGATATTGGTTTTATTAAATAAATAATTTTATGCCATTAGTGTTAAAAAATGATTTCGGGCATATGGTCACCGTGGCTGGCTTGAGTGAAGCGCAATCTGGAAGACCAATTTTCGACCACTTTATCGGGAATAACGCGGTGAATGTTGATTTCCAGGTGGTCCAATGTCTGTGGTTTAGCAGAGTAAATTAGCGACTTCCAATATCTCCATAGAAAATAATCCACTGGTGTGAAATCGCATGACCGTTCGAGGACCTTCTTCCGCAATGAACTGATGGTATTTTGCACAATACCAGCAATAACGCTGTCAATGTTGAATCCAGGTGGTCCAATGTCTGTGGTTTATCGGAGTAGATCAGCAACTCCACATATCCCCATAGAAAATAATCTACTGGTGTGAGATCGCTTGACCGTTGGAGGACGTTCTCCCGCAATAAACTGATGGTATTTTGCACAATATCAGCAATAACGCGGTGAATGTTGATTTCCAGGTGGTCCAATGTCTGTGGTTTATCGGCGTAGATCAGCGACTTCATATATCCCCATAGAAAATAATCTACTGGTGTGAGATCGCATGACCGTTGGAGGACGTTTTCCCGCAATAAACTGATGGTATTTTGCACAATATCAGCATTAACGCGGTGAATGTCGAATTCCAGGTAGTCCAATGTCTGTGGTTTATCGGCGTAGATCAGCGACTTCATATATCCCCACAGAAAATAATCCATTGGTGTGAGATCGCATGACAGTTGGAGGACCTCCTGCAACAAACTGATGATGTTTTGCACAATTTGCAAACGTTGTTCTGGTGTACGTCTAATCATGATGAAATGGCAAAACATACTGAGCCCGAATCGTCTGTCAGATGTCAATTTGACTATGACAAGAAACAATATTACCAATTTCAAAACCACGCCTATAGCAAAAACTTTTAATTTTGTCGTAAACAAAAAGAAATATATTTCTAAATTATTTTATAAAAATGAAATATCATTAATGAATTGTCCGAGCAAAAATAAAGCAAATAGTTCTGATTTTTTCATTAAGAAAGAGATACTTTTGGACGTTAGGCTTTTAGAAGAATGTACCTCTTTAGGGAAAAATTTTCAAGGAAAATTAACCGAGGCGTTGTTGCATATTAAATTACTTTACAGGTCGGATATTTATATGAATGGGGAAAAAATACTATTTAAATTTTAAATTATCTGCATATTTTTATATTTTTTTTTATAAATACGGACATAACATATGTTATTTTATATATCACTCACATAAATCTTACATACACACATATTAGGATGCATACAACATACCTAAGTGATTAAAACGCCTTCAATATATGCAACATATCACAATGAAATTACGCAGAAATTACAATACACAAGGAATACAAAATACCTATACAACATATAGTAAATACAAAAAAACGTTTTCAATAAATTAAACTCATATCAAACATATTGTTGCTAAAGAAAAATCTTTAATACCCCTGAATCCTGATTGTAACAAAACCTAATAAGCGCACATTTAAATTGAATATTGTAAATTTAATTCTAAAATATTTGCTCCAGTTGACCTAAAAGGGTCTAGCCGGATAAACATAGCGAAATGGCCCCCACTGCCGATGTTTGAAATAACATGTGCGGTAATAAGGCTTACCATGAGAATACAATATAGAGTGATTTTAGCCTCTGACCTTGAACTGTCTTTGAGATAATCGGGGAAGTATGCGCCGGCACTACTATTTTTCAAATACGTTTTTCTCAAAAAGTACAAAAGTTAAAAAAATTAAACCAACGCCACTTATTGAAGAATATATTAGTTCACATTATATATATTTTTTTCATATTTTTACAAAAATTTTAACATAGAAAAATAAACAAAAATATTTAAAAAAAATTATTAATGTAGTAATTTTATATTTACACCAGCCAAAAAATTACAGAATAAGCCTCAAAGTATGCACTTGAAAAAAAAATCGTTAAAATCGAAGATGCGCTTTTTGAGTTATAAAAAAAAGTAATCTTAACAACTTGCTAAAATATTCGTAACTTTCCCTGTTTGCATTTGCAGAAATACGCTACTATCAATGCATTGGTCGATTCGGGACATTTCCACTCGGGCAGGATGCGTAATGCGTCAAAATCAGAGAATGTTTCCATACATACCACTTCCCTATAGGTTTGTTTCGTGTTTGTAAACATTCTGTTATTTTGGAGTACTGCGCATCCTTCTCTCATAATAATATCAAACCGATGGTGTAGTCCATTGTGCAGGTGAAGCTATAGGGGTTGTAAATATATAAGGTTATCAACTTTATTGTAATTCCAGACCCCCTCCCAAACTTCCGATATCATACGTTATCATTCCTCGAATCCCCCTCCCCCTAATAATATTGTTATCAGTGTTTAAAAATTCTTTTTATTTTTGCAATTGTTTTCCCTTTTTTTTTCTTTTTATACGTTTGCAATGATAGACAGTTATGGTTGTACATTTTGTATTTGCATATTTTACTTTTTTAAATAAAGAGAAGAAACTTATAAGATATCACTGTTATATAAAAAATAACTTTATACAAAATAACATTTTAAAGAAATATTTAAAACTTTTTAATAATAACTCTTTGTTACATAATGCATTGAACAGTAATATTGTCTTCTTGTACTTCGCCCTTGCACGGGGCCAAACAGAACTTCTTGTAAACAAAACAGGCGGACAACATTCTTCCCCATCTTTTATTAGCAAAAATAACAAGTATAATTTCGAATTTGGTTTCTCTAACAACGAATTATATACGCATATATGGCAGGAGAATATTAATGGCGAACGTTGGGTTATTCCTTATTTTGGAATGAAATGTTTTATAATCATTCAATGGTTTTAATTATAACTTTGTATTTTCATAAAAAGAAGAAAACAGACTTAAAAAATTTAAGATAACGGATGTAAAGAAAAAGGTACCAAAAAAATCAATTTTGTTTTGATCAAAAATGATAATGATATATAACGATATCAAATTATAATCCCCCTTCCCCTACAGATATCCTACGATGCCAAGTGCCAGACCCCCCCCCACATACACACACACTCTCCCCCCTAAAGTGATACATTATATATGTACACTGTTCAGCCCCATAGCTTTCTTCTATGTGAAAATCATCGTAGGCAAATGTTACCATTTTGTTTGTCAATTCTTGATATTATTATGCGAGAAGGATGCGCAGTACGCCAAAATACCAGAATGCTTTCAAACACGAAACAAACCTATAGGGAAGTGGTATGTATGGAAGCATTCTCTTATATTGGCGCACTGCGCATCCTGCCCGAATGGAAATGTCACGAATCGACCAATGCATTGATAGTAGCGTATTTCTGCAAATACAAACAGGGAAAGTTACGAATATTTTAGCAAGTTGCTAACATTATTTTTTTTTTATATCTCAAAAAGCGCATCTTCGATTTTAACGAATTTTTTTTTTCTTAAAAGTACATACTTTGAGGCTTTTTCTGTAATTTTTTGGTTTGTGTGAATATAAAATTACTACAGTAATAATTTTTTTTAAATATTTTTGTTTATATTTCTATATTAAATTTTTTGTAAAAATATGAAAAATATATATATTGTGAACTAATATATTCTTCAATAAGTGGCATTGGTTTCATTTTTTTAACTTTTGTACTTTTTGAGAAAACGCATTTGAAAAATAGTAGCGCCGGCGCATACATTCCCGATTATCTCAAGGACAGTTCAAGGTCAGAGGTTAAAAACACTCTATATTGCATTCTCACGGTGAGCCTTATTACCACACATGTTATTTCACCGACTAGACCCTTTGATATGAATGCTTAAACGTATTTTGCTAAAATAGGATTTTGCCATTAAAAATGTAAAAGTTATCTGAAAGAGAGGAGGTTATACTTTTTTTCTACGAATGGATACCAAATTCAAAATTTTTAATTATATCCAAGATGAATATATTTTAAAGACTGTAAGAAAAAAAATAAATGAAACAGAACTATTATTTAAAACAGAACAATGATTTAATATTGATTAAAGTCTAACCTGGAACCAGATTAAACGATAATAAACTTGTAAAAGTTATTTATTTTAACAAAAACGTAGGATACATCAATCGATACGTTTGAAAGATATATTTGTAATTGCAAGCAACTAAATGTATTGAAAAGGAAAATGTCTGAACGAGTTAAAAACCAGTTAAATATCTGTATCTAATGTTTCATTGAGTTTTATTTTCTGTTTTAATCGATATTTATTTCGTCTTATCTCCTTTGTGTTGTGTCTCTAGTGTTTAGTTAAGCTTTTTCTTTCTATCGGAGCTGTAACAACTGTTAGAACTAAGCTGAAAAGAATTTATTTACCAAATTTTCCTAGTCTAAGCCATTAGCTAATTTTACTGCTATTTTTATTACAAAAACGTCTAAACTGTTGATTTTATTACATAAAACAAGTCCAATAAGAACTAAAATGATTAAAACGTTTAATTGAGTGCTTTATAGTTTTATTAATTAATACGAGGACAACCCAGAAAGAAAGTTCCGTTAAGACAATTAAACAGAAAGAAAACGATTATTAGAAGAAAAATTATTGCAAAATGAAGAACAATACTTAGATTATTTTTCAACATAGTTGTCACCATTGTTGAAGCAATTATCATAGCGTTGCACGGGCCCTCGTCGTAGAAAAATGACGCCTCCGATGCAGTTTTCTGGACAGAATTTCATGAAGATGTGAACGGGAAATTTGAGGGAAATGCATTGTCATTGTCTTAATGGGGAATCATCCGGTGAACCCGTGGAACTATGAATAAAAAGGAAATGACATATCTTCTAATTGGCGAAGCTTCAACTGTAATCGGTTTCGCCGAGACTTATTTCCGCTGTGGAAATCTTCCACCAGTAAATTTGATTAGAAATATTCTCATTATTTAATTGCCTTACTAATGCAGAATTTCTGTCATAGTTATGGCCAAAAACAGACAGATAATTTTACTGGTGGGAGTTTACTTCGGCGGTAATCAGGTCCAGCGTTTTAGCCATATTGTGACAAGCTATACAAACTTCTGTCGGTGTGAGTGAGAAAGATTAAAATACCCAGGCCAACAGTCATCAGTAAAAACGAATAGAAATCTTTACTATATTATTGAGACAAATTTTGAATGAATTAGCTGCTAAAATAAGGTGAAATCTATATTTGAAAATTTACTGCTGGAAGTTTATTTCGACGGAAATCAGTAACTGTTGATCCGATGTAGAAAAATCAGCCGCCATCTTGTAAAAACTTCCTCAGTTATTTTACTCGCAATTGGTAGACTCTTTATTCATAACTCCATTGGTGAACCATCCAGATAAGCGATTATTTTATTAACAATATCCGCTAGAAATCTTTCTCTAGAACATTGAGGTAGAGATGTAGATCAAAGAATTAAAAACATGAAAAATAGGTCAGTGGGCCGGTTTGATCTATGGCGCTGTGCGTTGGACAATATTTAGTTTTGGACCTTAGGTAGCCGAATTCTCATATATGAGATTAGAAACTTTCAAGCCATATAAAGGGTGTGAAAAATTCACACAAGAAGTAATTTTGATAGAAAACACAGATTTATAATTAAAAATTGTGAATTTTTTTATTGATTCATAATGCATACAGTATAGGATTATGTATGTTATATTATTAATTCTTCCTTCGTGATATTTCCTTTTATAATGCTAAATTACAGTCATATTCACTAATTTCTTATTCTTTAATAATATCTATCATTAATCCTATTAAATTCGCCTTAAATAAATTATTATCTTACTCAATTTACTTAAATATAAAGCTTTTAGTTTATTGCTAAATTGAATTATTATTTCTGACTATTTATATTATTTAGTCTGAATTCGAATGTTTTTAAAAGAACCATTTCTTTTCTTTTTTTTTTATTCCAATAATCTTTCGCGCACTGGGGTATTTTTTACTTCAAAATTCATCCGCTCCTAAATTGACAGGACTCTTTACAAAATCCCTCCCATTGGACGTGACGTAAGCTTCACGCGTATCTTTAATTCACTCATTGGTCAGAGTGCGCGCTACGTCTTCATTTTGTATTAATGCGAGCTATGACAAAAAGCGGAGGCATGGAATTTTCCCCAAGATTTTGCTCGATTTTGCCCCTGCCAACATCCTGCTGACTGGTAGTTCTTTTGACAGTAGTTTTATTCTAATTTACTTCACGATCATAACGATGATTTTATTTACATCTTAAGACCTGAGCGTATCAATGGCAATGTGTGAATGGTTTTTGATGATGCACTATTAATAAAGATAAGAAGGTATAAGCTGATTCATTATTTCGTAATGGAGAAACTACATATTTTTCATTCCAGTGCATGTGTAATTTCACTATACGACCTGCACCAACGTCAACATCATACATCAGCTATTTATCGAATCATAATGATTCGATTCACGACTGTTATGCTGCACTAAATCTGTAGAAGTTTACATAACTTCTAGTAATGCAGTATTCTTTGATTTAATGCTTCGCAGTAAGCATGCCAGAACCCCTGCAAGTTTACATGTATATAATAGCATATCGGGTCAATGGCCTTGACGGCTTTTCTGCCATACTCACTCTTTTGTTGAAATTTTCGGAATTTCGTTGGTACAGATCTCGATTTTCTTTTTCATGGCGTGCCTGGTCGTGGAGTTGTTGGCATAAACCTTGGAATTCAAAAAAACCCAAAGAAAAAAGTCTAACGCCGTTAAATCGCATGATCTGGATAGCCAATTCTCATCATCAAAACGAAAAATTACATGACCAGGAAATGACTCATGCAGTTATTGAACAGTGAAAACGCGTTGTTCTTTTGTGTAGGGGAGACCGGGGGAATGGCGACACCTTAAGCGAATTTAAATTTTTTCACCTTTAAAAAACGTTTATTTTTAAATAGTAAAAATTCTAAAACTGAATCATTATCTTTAGTAACTGTATAAATTTAACCGTAATTATAACTGTGACATAAGAACCCATAAAAAAACTTCTTTCAACCTCTGCACAGTGGCGGAATTACCCAGGATACTTGGGTAATTCCGTCACTGAATCGGGGTAATGACGCCACTCTTTAATGACCTAGTAAATACACCAAATGGATACTAGGAAGCACATAACATACTGCAAATATTTAGAAAGCAAAAGTAATTTATCAGTTACAATTTAACTCACATGGAAAAAGTCACAAATATAAATTTCTGCTGAATCGGCTCCACTACATTCAAATGAGGCCATTTCTTACCCCATTTGCATGGTGGCGGCATTACCCCGAGAGGACAATATGGCTGAAATCCCCAAGCAAAGCCGAAAGAAGAACCGAACTTGTTCAACACATTGCATCAAAATGTCGGCGAATGCTTGTAGATTACGGGTTATATTATCTTAAATAAATAATGTTACAATAAAAGGTGCTTATCTCTACTCATTTGAAGCTCCAAAATAAGAAGCAACTAGATAAAAACTAAATTTTTCACTAGAACAAACGAACGACGTGCAGCAAAATCACTTTCACTCTAGGCACTGTTTCTATTGTTGGCCGCTATAATGCTGGCACATTCACTACCTCAAACTGCCCTTAGTTTTTAAACTACGTAGGGTGGCGGCATAACCCCGGGTGACGCCATCCCCCCGGTCTCCCCTACGGCTCCATTTTTAATAACCCTGAACTGCTGTCATGCTATCTTTCTTTGGCGGGAGGGAACACTTCTCCTCGCAAAGGGCGCAAAATTCAAGGCTTGCGTGAAATTTGGGACACCCTTTATTATCCGTTTGTAACTAAAACGCATACTTGATCGTAATTCAGATTTAGTTACGCCCCAGTCTTTCAAATGGCACTTGAAACGCATCTGGGAACGACACATTCTTTAAATGGATAATATAATTATATCCATTATCGTATTCAAATGCCTCTCACGTATATTTCATTATTTTTATTTTTGAATTGAATGCTTATTCAAATGCAATAAAATGTATTCTACTGTGTAAGTGCTAAACAAATGACTACCTTAAAGTACATTCATGCTGAATGTTTTATTGATTATCTCTTGCTTTGAACGATAAAAGGGCACTTTGTTTTCAAAACGTGACTTATTGTGAAATTTACATCCTAGAAATTCCCTGTATTAACATAGAATAAAAAAAACTAAAATAAAATAAATACGTTTAAGTATATCATTAACGTCATTAAGTCATATATACTAAATTCCGTTTGTCGAGATAACTGGCAAATTAAATTTAAATCTTATAATAGTACATAACTCAAAATAGTCTACAACCAGAAAATTTATAAAATATTTTTTTTTTCAAAGTATTTTCAAAAATTTTACTAGTATATATATATCGTATTTGTTTGGAAACGAATTAAAATAGTCGGAAATATCAATAATGAAAATAAATGTTATTTGAAAACATTTTTCTTCCACAATGTTGTTTAGTTTAGGGTCTACTATATTCATTAAAGAGATTTTATTTGGAAGTTCTCCTGTTTTATTTTATAGTTGAATCTCTTCATGGAGCACTTCCTAATAAAAAAAAATGCTAATTATATGGTTGAACTTTCATGAATTAATGTAACTAAAATTAATAATGTGTTCAGAAATGGTACAAAAGATAACTATGATGTATTTTACTATCATGAAATTAGTCTGGAGAAATGTTCATCACATCATTTATATCTGTAATTCCTAACTTATGCGTGTATGAAGATTTGTTATGGTACAGTACTGGATAAAAAAAAGTACCATAGCAACTATTTCTTTAGCAAATCATCGTATAAAAAATGTGTCTAGTACCAAACGACTCGTATTAACTTCTATTAATTAATACTTTACTTAAAGCTTGCTTAGAAGGTCGTCTACATTTTGAAATGGCATCAAACTTCAAAATTTACAATGCTAGTACCTATTTTTGACATAACGTCCTTAAAGTACATTCGTGCCTAAATTTTCAATTGATTTTCTCTTGCTTTGAACGGTAAAAAGTCACATTGTTTTCAAAACGTGACTTATTGTGAAATTTTCATCCTGAAATCCGCTGTATTAGCATAGAATAAAAAAATAGTAAAATAAAATAAATAAGTTTAAGTGTATCATTAACTTCCTTAAGTCATATTTACTAAATGCTGGATGTCGAGATAACTGGCAAATCAAATTTAAATCTTATAATAGTACATAGCAAAAATTAAGCTTTTTCCGTACATTATACCTTCAGATAACAAACGGTAAGTCATTCGGTCATGTAGTTTAGGAATGCTGCTGTGTAATGCAGGGTGTATCTGAAATGCTTCAACAAACTTAGAGGGATGATAGTACTCATGAAGACGAACAAAATATGCAATGGAACATGGGGTCGCAAATTACGTTTAAAGTGTTGAAATAAATAAAATGTCAGACATAAAGGCATGGATCGAATTGAGTATATTTGATATTAACAAGAACAATTACACAAACATACTGAAAGAAAACAGAAAATTTACAGGTATTTATAGATTTTGCAAGGCCCATGGTGGAGAATTGGCGGCCGTGAAAGAAAGCTACATTAAACAACCAATCACAATAAACATAGTTGTACAAAAAGAAATTAATAAGAATTTAATGTAATGCCATGATTATTTTCAACACCCGCCCATAATCTAGCATTACATCAGAAAACAAAGAAATTTCTTGAAATCAATCATTAATAATAATATGACACAATTTAAACATTACTTGTACAAACAACAAAGAAATAATAGTTCATAAAATTTAACTTTAGGTAATGCCTTTGTAAATAAATCAGCAATTTGCATATTCGTAGGAACATATTCAATTTTGATGTTATTTTCTTTTATAATATTGCGAACAAATTTCAAATTGATATCAATGTGTTTCATTCTACCATAATTACTCTCATTACTGATACATTTTATACATGATTGATTATCCTCAAAAATTACTAAATCCTTAATATTTACAATTTCACTAGCAATATTTTAAAACCATAACAAGTCTTGCAAACTTTTAGTTAAAGCAATGACTTCAGCTTCAGTTGACGATAAAGCAACTGATTTTTGTTTATTACAACACCACAGAACAGGCATGTTACAAAACATTAAAATATAACCTGTTACTGATTTGCGGTCATTTGAGTTAGCCCCCCAATCAGCATCAACATACATGGATAATTTAGGATCAGAATTTTGCTTTTTATACACAAGTTTTAAAGACAATGTTTCTTTTAAATATCTTAAGATTTTCTTAAGTGCTTTCCATGCAATTTCAGTAGGATTTTCTTGCAATTGACTTAAACAGTTAATAGCATACAAAATATCAGGTCGATAAATATAAGCTAAATATAATAAACAACCTACAAGTTCGCGATATGGGCCATTAAAAGGTTTACCATTTTTGAAATCAGATGGGGTGGACTTAGGAGAAATAGGAATGTCACTGGGTTTACAATCTAGCATATTAAACTTACTTAACAATTTAATTATGTAAGACTCTTGATCCATTATTAAACTATTAGAATTGAATTTCATTTGAATACCTAGAAATTCTGAAACACTTTCCGATTTTGACATGTGAAACTCGTTATGTAATAGGGAAATAACTACATTAGTTTCATTTACATCTGAACCTGCAATTAACATATCATCTACATACAAAGCAATAATTATTTTATGATCATTATTATACCGAATAAAAATACAAGGTTCATTATCACAAGATTTAAAATTTAACTTTGAAATAAATTCATGAAACCTTTCAAACCATTGTCGTGGGGCTTGTTTTAGACCATATAAACTTCTTTTAAGTTTACACTTTCGCCCACTTTTATCATCATAGCCTTGCGGCTGATCCATAAAAACAAGTTCATTTAACTTACCATTCAGGAACGCTGTTTTAACATCTAACACAAATGCATATAAGTCTTCATTTAAAATCAAAATAAGAACCAAACGTAAAGCTGGCATACTTATTACAGTGGAAAAGGTTTCACTATTATATAGTCTAGCCCTTCTTTTTGCATAAATCCACGAGCTACGAGTCTCGCCTTCTGTCGACCATCTCTTTTGATGGTAAATACCCATTTGCAGGAAATAGGTCGTTTGTCAGGTGGTAATTTTTCAAGATCCCAGACATCGTTGATTTTCATACTTTCAATCTCCGCGTCCATAGCTTCTTTCCACAAGCGTTGTTCATCACTAGGGAGGAATTTGATATCCTCAAACGTTAATGTTTCTTGTTGGTAAAGTAATGCTTCGTAAACTTCAGGATCTGGATACCGTACAGGTTGCTTTTTAAATCTTTCAGATTTTCTTGTTTTGTCTTCTTTCTCTTCAGGATCATCTAATTCATCACTCGTATTTTCTAGAACATCTGGATCAATTTCATTATCGACTGGTTCTGAATTTTCTAGAATGTATTGTTTCGACTGAACATTTTCCTTTTTCTCTTCGTCGAATTTCACATTTCTTGATACAGTTATGCGTTTCGTTTCAGGATCTAATAATCTATATCCCATTGAAGAATAACCAATGAAGATCATTTGTTTAGATCTATCGTCAAGCTTCTTTCGATGAACGGAAGGAATTAACATGTAAGCACTGCATCCAAAAACACGTATGTGCTTGAAATCGGCTTCTTCTCCATATTTCAGGAAGTACGGAGTTTTGTTCTCAATAGTGCTGCTTGGTGTTCGGTTTTACAAGTAAGCTGCTGAAAGGATAGCTTGACCCCAAAAAGTCTTTGGTAAATTTGATTCAGCAATCAAAGCACGTCCTATATTCAGAAGCGACCTATTGCAGCGTTCAGCTACTCCATTCAAAGATTGCGTGTATGGAGGAGCGGGATCGATCACTATACCAAGATCTCTAGTAAAATTCACTAAATCATTAGAAAAATATTCCTTCCCGTTATCACATCTAATTTTCTTCACTGTAGGGTTGGATTTTAAGAACATTTTTAATTCTTCTGAGACTTCACTTTTATGTTTCAGTAAACGTACTTCAGTAAAACGAGAAAAATCATCGATAAGAGTCATAAAATAGCACTCGCCAGAAAAGGTTGTCGGAAAAATAGGTCCACAAATGTCACTATGGATCAAAGTCATTGGCTTGGTTTCTCTTTTTCTTGGTCCTCTTCCCATTGGTGTTGCACTCTGTTTTGCCCGAGCACAAATATCACAAAAAGAATCAAGTACCGGAAGCTTCATATCTTTCAATACTTTGTCACTCGGATGACCAAGTCTGCGATGCCAGATATCACAATGATTTTTCTTTGAAGTAAGAACGGTTTCGTAAACAGGGACAAAGTCACTTACGTATTGTCCATTCAAATCACGTTCACCGAAGTAAAAACGTTTTCTCCCTTTTTCGATAAATACTTTTTGATTCTTGAAAATAACTGCATAATTTGTACTTTCAATTTTCCTAACGGAAATGAGTTGCCCGTTTAAGTCTGGAACATAAAGGACATCCTTTAAAGTAATTTCCATTCCATTTGACAGTTTTCCATTAATATTTCCAATACCTTTGATTTCTAGATTCGTTGTTTTTGATGCGCATTTAATAGTTCCTGAAGAAGGTACTAAGGATGCGAAATAATTCTCATTAGAACACATATGGGAAGTTGCTCCGGAATCTACTATAAATTCATTCCTTTTAATGCTTCCAGCAACGAAAGAAACAGCTGAAGAGGCAAATTTTTCTTCATTTGAATTTTTAACAGCTTTACAGTTACGTTTTATGTGTCCCAATTTTCCACAAGAATGGCAAGTAATTTTCTTTCTACAATATTTCGCTGTATGCCCTTTAGAGTTGCAAATTTTGCAAAAGAATTCTTTGCGAGTGGACACAAATGCAGTATTATCATGAGCAGCCTTAGTATATACTTTTTCTTTCTTTGAATCCAAAAGCAGTGCTTCAGCATCTAATAATCTTTGTGTCACGAAATCTAATGTCAAAACAGAATTCGGTTGGTTTTCTAAAGCAATCTTAACATTTTCAAATTCCTGAGGCAATGACATCAAAATATAAACAATAGTATCCGTTTCATTAACTTCTGCCCCAGACAGCTTAAGATCCGAAATTAATTTATTTATTTCATCAATGTGATTTCTCATAGAAACTGTACGATCTTTCTTAATCGTTGCCAATCTCTTCCGAATTAAAATTTGATTCACTGCACGCTTTGTATCATAAGTGCGTTCTAATTTATTCCAAATTTTATGAGCTGTATTTTCATCTTGAAGTGATGCAAGAACATTATCACTTAATAATAATAATAATAAAGCGTAAGCCTTTTTCGCTTTCACGACATCGGCGGCATTGTCTAGAGCCGCTTCATTTTCCAGGAATTTTTTCCAATTCTTTAGCAGCAAAAATTGCCGTTACTCTTCGTTTCCATACCGAAAAAACTTTTCCATCACCTTCAAAAAGAGGGATGCCGTAAACATCTTTTTAAGAATCCATTCTGCTCGATAAAATATATAAAAAGTAAGATAAAATCTTTTTCACTGAAAATCCCAGCAGAAATGAAAAACAGAAAAATAACGGCGTCAGTATGTCTCGCAGCTCATTTCAACACTTGCTAGAACCACGCTCTGCTGTTGAAATAAATAAAAAGGCAGACATAAAGGCATGGATCGAATTGAGTATATTTGATATTAACAAGAACAATTACACAAACATACTGAAAGAAAACAGAAAATTTACAGGTATTTATAGATTTTGCAAGGCCCATGGCGGAGAATTGGCGGCCGTGAAAGAAAGCTACATTAAACAACCAATCACAATAAACATAGTTGTACAAAAAGAAATTAATAAGAATTTAATGTAATGCCATGATTATTTTCAGCATAAAGGATGAAAATCGAGAAAATGCGTCTGGAAATGAACAAACTGAGACAAGAAAGTAACACTCCAGAAAATGATTTATCGCACATAATAGGTACAACACAGCTCGCGATGTCCAAATAAAACAAATATTTTACAGCAAATGTTCAAAGAATCGACCGCGGACATTATTACACAGAGTACATCTACGAAGGAACGACTGGCGGACACAGTCATATTTGTATACGTGGATTCCTGCTCACAGATTTGTTTGGCTTTCTTCCAAGTTTTTGTTATCTCTTTCTGACCGAATATGCACAAAGTGAAAGGAAAACCAGCTTCGTGCTACTAGCCAGTTCTGAAGAAAAGCAGCATGCGAGATTTCGATAGTTTTATTAGTTTTGCGATTTTCACCCTTTAAACGTCATTTGCGACTCCATGTTCCATTGTATTTTTTATTCGTCTTGATGAGTACTACCATCAATTAAGTTTTTTGAAGCATTTCAGATACACCCTGTAGCTTGAAACACTAATGTTACCTCATGTTAAATTCATTTTTAAGTTTCAAAATGGATTGCAATGTGGCTATTTTTGTTGTAAGCCAAAGGTAAAACCTACTTGGCAGAATGAGCTATAAGTTTGGATTTCTATTTTTGAAGCTTCAACTAATGTATTTTTGTTAAAAACTTCGTAGGTTATAATTTATAGTTTTCCCGAAAATTAATTTCGAAACACATATTTTGTAAGTAGGTTTTAAAAAATATATAAATTGTAATCTATACATTTTTATGCAAAAATCTAGGTCTAGAAGCTTTAGTAAAATCAAAACACCACAATAAAACAGTGCTGTGAAGTAACTTTCACCTTCACTAATATAAAAGTTCAAAACAGTTAGGTTTACACAATATGCCCCGAGACTTATCGAGACGCACACGAGCTCATTTTTCAAGGGGAAGAAGATTATGACTAGAAGAGAAAACATACGCAGAAAAACAAAACAAAACATTGCTACGCATGTGGAAGAGAAGCCAGTGTATTTCTCTAGAAAAAGGGAGGAGGGGATTAGGCTGAATTTTCATGTGTATGGCAACGAAGTCATTTCTTATAATCTTCCCGAGATTTGGTTCAATATTCTAGGTATTTCAAGAGGATCAGCACTTAAAAATTCAGCTTAATTTACCCCACCACACACAACCACATTCTAGAGCAATAGACTGGCTTCGCTTGCACATGCTTAGTATTATTTTGTTTTGTTTTTCTGCATATGTTTTCTTTTCCAGTCATAATTTTCTTCCCCTTAAAAATGAGCGCTTATACGTCTCGAAACGTCTTGGGGGCATATTATGTAAAACTAACATCCTTAATATTATTTAGTTTTTAATATTTTATAACCTTTTATGTAATAAATTTATTTTTTTTTACTTTTCAAGAAACTTTAGGTATCTCAAAAAAGCTCATTCCACCAAGTACTTTTTATATTATGCTTAAAAATTATACGTAATGCAATCTCTTTTGCAACAAGATAAAATAAATTTAACAGTAGTATTTCCAAGGTTTAAATCTGCATAATTCAATAATTATTTGACAGAATGAGTCCTGATTGGTAACGGAAGATAAATTTTAAAGCAGAATCTAAATAAGATGGCCTAAACAAGTGTTAATGTTGGATTTTTCCAGTTTGGTACAATTTTTATATATAGACAAACCCCTATAAAAATTTTAATTTAACATTAATTAGTAAGCATTATGACTAACAGATTCATACGAGTCACAATGTTATACGGTGTTTTGGTACAGTTAGTAAGGAGCTGTTGGTGCGTTTTGATTTTTTTCCCCCAATATTACATATTAGATTTGTAATCAAACAGGACACGAACTTGAACACTTATCCTTCTACCTAATCAAAAAATAGTCAAGAGAGAAGTAGGAAATGCGAATTCAAGTCAAAAAATTCTCCTATTCCACTTTCATATTTATTGAATATGAAAACTGTAATGCCAAAATATAAAAATAAGAAATTATTATTTTTTTTTAGAAAGATGGTTAATTGCTTTGAATTACAAATTAAATGATATTTCATTGTAAATTAATGTTACTTTTTATGTTGGTAACGTAAACGTAAAGATCAAGAGATAAATCAGAATTTGGCACTATTTAACTGGACTATTAAATGTACAGAATGATTCAAAAGTTACCTTACAAACATAAAAGGGTCGCAGAGAACATTACACTGTGGGTCATTTTTTTAGATTATCATCTTTTTATTTTTCAATATGCATATTTTTTATTCGAGTTCATTCTACTGTCTTTTGATAGCAAATCTTATCATTATCAAGTCCGCAGCCAACAACAGGGACAGGCCAGAATTCTTCCACCCCTCTCGTCTGTGAAGGGAGAAAGATAGGCTGGTTTCCGCTAATTGTCGAACAGGAATATGGACAAGGTAGGCTGAAAATCAGCCTATATTGTTGGAGTATAAAGATTTCTCGTTTTCGTTAAGTATGTGTCAAATCTCTCTGAAATGTGCAAATTTATTGATAATTTCATCTATAGCGAAAAAAAGAAATTGATGATTTTGAAAAAATTGCTTATTCTTGATTGGGAAAATTAAATATTTTAGTTACAGCAATGACAATGATAGTTAAATTAAAGGAGTCTGGCAGACAATTTTTAGCAAAATTTAAAATATGTACAATTTTAGATAGAAAATTCGGCTAATGAAAGACCCTTTCTAAGCTTAAACGAGAAGTTCGGAAGAAGAAAGACCCTTTCTAAACTTAAACGAGAAGTTCGGCTAATGAAAGAACCTTTCTAAGCTTAAACGAGAAGTTCGGCTAATGAAAGAACCTTTATAAGCTTAAACGAGAAGTTCGGCTAATGATAGACTCTTTTTAAGCTTACACGAGAAGTTCGGTTAATGAAAGAACCTTTCTAAGCTTAAACGAGAAGTTCGGCTAATGAAAGATTCTTTCTAACCTTAAACGAGAAGTTCGGCTAATGAAAGAACCTTTCTAAGTTTAAACGAGAAGTTCGACTAATGATAGACTCTTTTTAAGCTTGCACGAGAAGTTCGGTTAATGAAAGAGCCTTTCTAAGCTTAAACGAGAAGTTCGGCTAATAAAAGATTCTTTCTAACCTTAAACGAGAAAATCATCTTATAATGAGTTTTTATTGAAGAAATGGATTTGTTACCAGATATCAACATAAAAAGGTTATGTAGAAAAGCTTTGGGTAATCATAATTACTACAAACACAGTGAAATTACAGTTAATTGAAACAGGGTTAAGAGCTAAAGGCATGCAAAAAGCACTGCTAAATAATTACAAGTGAAGAGGGCAAGCAATGTTTTTAATTATAGTGTTAATATTTGTTCACAAGTAATATTTTTATCCTTGGGGAAAATCAGTACGTCAGACGTAGATAGAAAACATTCGAGGATCTTCTTTATTTTATGTTACGGGTTTCAGAACATATCATGGAGTTGGTCAAATATTAATCTGCAGAAAGTCGATAAATTTTCAAAAAAATTTAAACACAATACACAGGGTCCATATCCCTCTATATTCGAAGTTTTTCGCACTCTTAGAAAACCTCTATTTGAAGACGATAATTCTTCTAGACCTAAGTGGTCTGCCTTAAAATAAATTGCAGATATCATGGTTAAATTGATCCTTTTAAATAGCGGTTCCCAACTTTTTTTCACAGGCGTACCCCTTGTTCAGATTTTTCATTTATGTGTACATTTCTTACATAAATCCGATCCCAAACATATTTGTTTTCGTTCGTTAGTAATATTTTTATGCTCGTTACGAATGTTAAATTCAGTTAGTTCTCTTCAACATTCCAGTTTTCAACTACTTATACAATTTGAAACTCGAAAAGATATTAACGAAACTGACAAAAAAAATTAAATATTGGTTAATCTAAATTAAGCATGCATAAAAAAGAACGAAGAACACATTAAATGTAAGTTCTTGACTAAATGCTGCTCAATGGAACACTAAAATTAGGAATTGATTTCAAACGCTTTTTAATTGGAATCGCCGAAACCATAAGCTGGCAACGGATTTTTTTAAAGGATATTTCTAATTTTACTAGAAACAAATTGTAAACAAGCAAAAATTAAATTTAAAAAATCAAAAAACCCGACTGCGTAAAAAGCGAACTAATTAATTATTTCTCATCAATGGGAAATCTATTTTTTTTACTTGTATTGATGACTTTTAAGTTGTGTTTAATTGTTACTTCCTATCTATAAATACTATTTTGATGAGGACTATAGATATCTATGAAGGTTAGAGTTGCAGTATCCTACCTACACAACTTCCAGGTTGTCTAATATTTAAACGGAGCTTCTGACTGTAAAACAGTCAATGAAACATTGTCTTCATTCTGAAAGACCTATACAATGATATGCCACTCAATATAGTCCGTAAAAAAATTTCGTCTCTACCGCCATTTTGTATTCTACGGCCGCCATTTTGAATTTATAAAAACAAAATCTGACCTATAACAAACGGACTGTTAATAGGAATCGATAGAGACCTCATTCATTAAAATCCATCCAGAGCCTGTTTCGAGGGTATAAAGAAATCTACATACCCAGATACGGGTCAAACACATAACCCTTCTTGGCAGTCGGGTAAAAAAAGGGAAGAAACATGCGATGTTATTAAGAAAAGACAATATTAGTAACACAAATTATCAACTAATTACTACGTTTGGTCACCTGTCCTCATTTTGCTAGTAGCCTCTTTGACTTTCACATGTCTCTCTTTGTAAAACAAAATTCCGCAACTTTATTTTTGTGTTTTTATTTTAACCTTTTTTTAATTTAATTTTTTGTTTTATACTTAATCATCCATGTGCCCCAGGGTCACACATGCCCCAGATTGGGAACCAATGGCAGTGATGGAACAGCGGCGCAGCAACTGAGCGATTGCCACCACTAAATTTTTATAGTTTTTTTCGGCTTCAAAAATCTCAGAAATTCTGTCCTGAAGTTAAATGAAGAACACTAATAAAATTTTGCGGTGTCAATTGATTCTTTGCTGCTACTGTGTTCCATCACTGCAATGGTCTAATGTATTACAGAATACCTATGAATCCACATTTAAAAAATTGGTTATATTATTATAAGAAAAATCTTAGAATTTCATCATTAACATGAACCGGAAAGAGTCCACATTTAAATCTTTTATAAAATGTACTCGTTAAAGTGGAAAAAAATTCATTTGTTTAAACCTTGATCTTTATCAGAATTAGAAAACCTTATTTACATTTTATTTTAAGAGGAAATATTGGCAAATAATTTATAAGAACTTATAATTATGTTCCAAGTCGTATAAATTTGTTTGGCTACAAAAACAGGGCCGATATAATTAAATTCTGAGGAATTTCTGGACAGTATGAATATTTTTTAATTATGTAATTTATCTGTTTGTTTTTCATTATATTTTGCCGAAATATTTTTTTATTAGTTTAAGAACTTTCAATTCAAATTTTCATCAAAAATTCTGCACAAACGCAATAAGTTTAAAAAAATTGATTGGTGACTTTTTAAAGGTTTTCGTTATTAATATATAAATAGTAAATACTCTACAAATACTAGTTACTCCATAGACATATGCGTTGTGCAACTTATTTGAAAAATAACGTATTATTGTGATTTGTTTGAAACTTATTTTAAATATAAAAGTACAAAAGACAATTTTCTACTGTGCGCCTCCTACTTTTTTTAAAATCCCAGACTGTACAATAGATAAATTTTAAATAACAAACCAAGGTCGTAATTTATTCATTCAGTAAAAAATATAGTGAAATTTCAATACGAATCCGGA
This sequence comes from Maratus speciosus, assembly GCA_963932465.1. Lineage (NCBI taxonomy): Eukaryota > Metazoa > Arthropoda > Arachnida > Araneae > Salticidae > Maratus > Maratus speciosus. The sequence goes on from OZ010793.1 coordinate 212,882,122, forward strand.
TTTTTGTTCAGAACAATAACAACTATTAAGACACTTTAACGAAATTCACCACAGACTTTCTTTGTGTTTAACGATTTCAGCAAAACTAAAGGAAATAGCTGTTGTCTACACTTAAATAGCGTTAATATTGTCCAATATATTGGTGTTTAAAGCGTATGCAGAGAATGTACATTAAATTACTTATACCAGAAAAAACAACAAGAAAAAACTTTTAAAATTATTATAATTAAGTAGTTATTAGTATCTGGCTGGACTGGCATGTACGTTTCGTGCAACGCTGTTAATACAAACAGCTTGAGAAAATAAAAGCAAGGATGTTTCATTTTTAAAGTCCAGAATAGGGCAATAAATAAATCACGATCTTTGTAAAATGCTTAGAGCCAGATTGTACTACCTTTAAACGTCTTATGCCGACCCACAAACCAGCCTGTAGCTGGGGATAAAATCGAATCGACAACAAATTTCATAAGCTAGCAAGCGTTGTTTTGCGCAAAATTAATTAACATACCACTGTTGTGATTTCTCTAACCATTGTTATAATTCTCATTACTTTTGAAACTAATTGTTCTGGTACTGGTCATGCTTGAAGCCAAATCACACTGAGATCCAGTTACGGAAGATCAGATCTATAATTGAAGTATTTTACTAGAATAAATTGCATATATTGCGTTGCATATTCTTCAGTTACTTTTGCATTTACGTGATATCTGAATGGGAAGTATTCTCTAAAGCAGCAGTTCCCAACCTTTATTGCTACGCGACCCACCTTTAAGTAAAAAAAAAAAATTCACGACCTACTTAAAATAAAAGATTTATCTAATATCATTATGGAAATTGTTGTATCACCTCTATAAGCAATTGGCTATCCTATCCTACGAAAAAGGCAAATTTTCGTACAAAGTATGCTCTATCAATAAAAACAAGAATTGGTAAGTAAATTCCTTTCCCATCTCCCGGTCCCAGACCCTTGCAGGTCCATTTGTCCATGCTCCGAACGACCCGAGAACCAAATCTCGCGGCGCGTCCCGAAGGTCGCTGCCAGGAATGGCCTGCCAGGGCCGCTCCTCACATAAACTCAGGTCAGACCGGCGCACTGCACAGTGCACGTCATGCCGGTTATTCCCAAAAGAGGATGAATGGTCGCATGCAACATTTCCTGCCATTCAGCTAGAGGAGCCAAATGGTCCCTTCTCTTGGTTTCCGACCCGGTACTCCCCGACAGCCCGCAGGAACCGAACACCTATGAAGGAGTCGGGCCCACGAACCTACACGAGGTTTTCCGAGCCGGAGTTACTTTACGGAGGGCTCTCAAAACAAGAATTGGTAATCCGAATGCGTGTAATATTTAAAACAACTCACATATTACAAAGATAATGAAAAATACGCCTTTTTTATGAAAACTCATTTTCGCAATCGATGAAATTTCTGGCACAGGTGTTTACCGTTGAGCGTATCTCGTACTTGTTTTTCAAAAAAGAAAAAGTAGAAAAAACACGTTCACATAAGTTTGTCATGTTGAACCACATCAAGGACCTCAAAGCTGAATTAGATATTTCTGGATATTTTGCTGGTATATTCCTCCAGAAGGAAATTAAAAAATTTCCTTGAAAACTGTCTACAAAGAGGAATCGCAAGATAGCTCAATTAACGAGTGTTCTTCGGGTGTTGGGAGTTTTGGGCTTTTAAAGTCTTCTTTTTCAAAATAATTTCTAATCCTCAAGTAACCTTTGTTAATTTTAGGAAAGTAAGTCCTAAAATTATTTTATTTTATTTCTAACGAACAGAAAACATTTCACTTTTTTCAACAAAGTATTAGATATTATTTTTGACGCAATTAAGTTCCTCGACCACTGTGTGAGAGGCTACCTGCCTGCTTTTCTATTAACAAGGATAACTGGTAAGACGCTATTGTAATTTGTTTGTTTTGTTAGTCTGACACTGACTTTTCAATTGTAGATTTGATCGAAAGGTAATATCGTTTTTTTATTTTGAAAGAATTCAAGAAGCTAACTTGCGTACTCAAGTTGCTTGGTTGACAAGTGCGTTTCAAGTTTTGATGGCTTCAGGCTTGTTCAAGTTTTAACAGCAAATGACGCAATGAGGTATTGGCTTTTCTTCAGTGCTCGAAAACACACATCCCCCCTTCCCCCTATACTTCAAATAACCCTGGTTATACTTCCGCAAACAAGTATTTTTGCCATTTCGCGGTATCTGCATTGTAATGACAAATACTTGACTGTGGTTCAGTAACACTTCCATTCTTACTATATTATACTTATTTTGATAATTCTTGATTTTTAGCTTGTATATTCATCCAGAAGGAAATAAAGGATTTTTCTCTTGAAAACCTTCTTCAAAGAGGGATCGGACCGCAAGATAGCTTAATTAGCGAGTCTTCTTCAGCTGTTGAGAATTTGGGTCTTTTCAAATGTCCTTCGTCAAAAGAATTTCTAATCCAAAAGTAACCCTCGTCAATTTTAGGAAAGTAGCTCCTAAAACAATTTTATTTTATTAGTAAACGAATAGAAAACCTTTAAATTTTTAACCCGAACAAACACATAAAATACTTAGGCGTATTTGAAATGAAAAAATGGCCTCATTTATATTTTAATATGAATGAGGCCTACAAATTAGTTATAATTCACTAAAAAAATTTATAAATTACCTTAAGCCAGCCCCCCTCCCCCCCAAATGCTGCTTTTATTTTGTATGATTCCAGAAAGTCGTGCAAGACAGGAAATACGTGAAAATTATTTTCTTCTACTTTGCAGGCCCATCGTTCGAATTTTTAATCATTGCATTGACTTTATCCTGAGCAAAAAACTTTTGGACGCCCTTACCTTGCAGTTTCAGGTCCATTACATCGAGTGCACTGAAAATATCGGCAAAATATGCAAGGCGTTTTAGCCAGTTTTCATCACAAGTACATTCAATAACGCAGCTTATGGATTTATCGTCACTGTCGTGCTCCAACAAAAGTTCATCATGACTTCAACTCATCAACTTCATGTCATCAACTTAGTTCATCATGAAGCTCAAATAATCTTGGCAGTACTTTACCTCTCGACATTAATCGAAGTTCACAGTGAAGAAGAAGTTTGTGTTCACTGCCCATTTCGTCACACAGAATACAAATAATCTTGAGTTTTTAGGCCACGCTTTAATAAAGTTAAACATTTTCACAGCACAGTCCAGAGTTTTCTTCAACACTCATCCAAACCTTTTACTGCGAGAACGTCTCAATGAAGGTTGCAAGTCTCCATTGCACTGAAGAGGCCACTGACTAAACTTTGGCAACTAATCCTGAATAAATGCGGACATAGAACGAACCTGCATATCAAAGCTACATATTTTAACCAATCAATCTTATGTTACTTAAAAAAAGTGTTAACACATTTTAAAATCTGCTCTCCCGTAGTTAGTTCTTGTAGTCAGACTTGCAAAACAACATTACTTCTTCCATAGATTCGTTGAACTCAAAATGAACAAATGCAATAAATTTGCTTGGCCAGCAACATCACGATTGTTCTTTCATCATGCTGTAGTGAAAAATAATCACTTGCTTCAGAGTTCAAAGCTCCTCGACGCAATCAGACATTTCATCGATTCTCCGTTTTATAGTAGGCTTTAGAGTAGTGACAAGGGGGTTTCACTTTTTTAGCAAAAAAGTATTTGATATTATTTTTGCTTCAGGGGAAATAAGTTCCTCGTCCACTGTGTGAGCAGCTCCTGATTTCATAGCAACATGTATAACTGGCAAGGCATATTCAAAATTTACTAGTGGAAATCCTGCCTAACAGACCTATAAAAAGTACACTATAATAAACTGAGGTAAATTGAATATATTAAGCATGATTTATCTCATTTTTATTAAAACATTCTACAGAATGACATTAAATATAATTTTATTCATTAAACTAGCAGCTTCCACCCGCTACGCTGGTCGGTTTCTCCAAAAGTACATTGAATCAAATGGATTATTTTGATGAATTATATCTTGTGTTTTAAAGCAATATGGACCTTTACTTAAAGTACTTCCGCTTTGTTCTAAACTATACGACAGCTGTAGTATAACTGTGCTGTTATATTTTGTAACGCGTCAGACGAAATTTAGTGTTAAGGTCCAATTTTTTTCAGTTGATTTTTTACTGAAGGTGCATTTGAAAGTAAATTTTTTTTTCACTATTCGACGGTGTTAAAATTTTAAAATGCACGGTATTTAGAAAAAAAAAATTCAGTAACAATTAATAAAAGTTAAATTTAATCGTCTGCAGTTGTCACCGTCAAAATGACATCAGTGTTACGCACAGATACTTTTGTCCTTTATAGTATAGATCGATAGTAGATAATATTTTTTCTCTCTGGGATCTGCAATTATTTTAAATGATATATGGTATTGTCTTAATCACCAATCATTTATAATTAAAAGTTTCTTTGGAAAAACATCTTTCAAAAAGTTAGTCGAAAAGTGTTCTTTTCATACTTTTGTGACAGATATCATTTATCCGTCAGATTGAGACTTTGTTCCAGTCTTTTGTTTCTTGAGATAAAGTACATCGTTGTCATTTTCCTGGCTAACTCCCATTAAGTTAAGCTATCTAAATGTTCTCATTTTTCTTCATAGATTACACGACTGATTATTTTTCGCAAGATTTTAATTTGTGACAGATAAAGTATTTCTAACATCTTTATATACATTATATTACAAACATCTATACATCGCTAGCTAAAGTAACCTGGCGTTGCTCGGAATTTTAAGAATGTTTGTTTTGAAAAACCAATTTCAAAATTTAACATACAACATAAAAATAAAAATACAAATGAAAACCCAATATAAAAATGTATAAATTTATATAACAGACGCAAAATAATACAGTTATAAATGAACTTATTTCCATTCATCATTGGAGCAATAATGTTAAAATACGCCAATATTTCCATAATCGAGTTTTTATCATGCTTCAAATACATCTTTTCACACTTATGTGACGTTATATATTCACCACGTCCTTTATATTTCCGATATGATGTAATATTCCCTTTTTTAATTCGTCAAATTAATTATATAATTATAATTTTTCGCATGGAAATGATAAAACAGAAAAATTATGACGTAACATTCCTTTTTGTTTTTATTTCGTCAAACTATTTATTTTGTTTTCATTTATCACGTGGCAATCTTGCAGTAGAAAAGTTATGATGTAATATTCCCATTTTTTAAATACGTCAAATCATTTATTTCATTTTTTCACGTAGAAATCTTGAAATAGAAAAGTAATTGTTGTAGTAAGAATTTTATTGTGGATTTTTAATTGTTGGCAACAGCTAGAACTGAAAATGTTTAAATTTGATTGGAAATTGCCGTTAAATGTGTGGTTTTTTATTAATTAAAAATGAACTATAAGTTATTTCGATTCCAGATTACTTTAGTTGCCTCGGCCGTGTTTTAATACACATGTACAGTCGTGGAAAAAAAAAAGTAAACACCCCCTACTAACTCCTCAACAAATTATCGTAAACGAAAGTTTCTGGTACCGAACGAATGTAAATAAATTCTACTTTTAAATGATGTATAGAAAATTTACTTAGGGGGCCATCTACATTATTAAAACGAATCCAAACTTCATTTTTTTCACTAGCGATACCCAAGTTTAACGAGATATTTCAAATCTTCGGTTCAAACTATGCCTAGACACAAAATTTCAAGTCATTTGAATGATAAGTTTTTGAATTATAAATATTCAAAATTTAGTGCTTCTAATGTTAAATTACATTTTCATATTTTCATTAATATCTCCTGAAATTATACTCCTAATGTGGTATTTTTTTTGTGTGGCAATAGTACTAAAATACTCAAACATAAATACGCTGAATTTGCAATTTTTATAATTTTATGATATGAATTATGAATTATGAAATTAATATTCGAAAAAAATATGAATTGCAACCTACAATTTTTTTTGATGGATTTAGATTTATTAAGCCCTGCTTTAAGGAAATCCAAAATTTCACATTTTACTTCCAAGTAGTTTTCAAGTTATGTTTAAAAAACGGCAAAATGATGGATTAAGTGTCTTTGATAGAAGTGAGTAGATATTTTGAAATTTCTTCTGCTGCCTTGTAATCTAACCGGCTTCATTGACTGTTTGAGTGGTGCCTTGATCAAGAAGGAGGCTCTCTCGGTTAACAATTGAATACCGAACTACACTTTGGATACAGCCCTTAAAATACGCTCGTTTTAAAATAATTAATTTCTCGGAAACTTATGATACGAATTTCATAAAAATTTGTTTTTAGGCTAATTGAAGGGTGCAGAGTTCATTTATGCTGTCAGAATTGTGTACTGCTATTGAAAAAAACAAATTTATGGTTCGTTTTAATATGTAGATGGCCCCCTAAGCAAATTTTATATGCATCATTTAAAAGTAGACTTTATCTCCAATCTTTCGGTACCAGTAACTTTCTTCTACGATAATTTGTTGAGGAGTTAGTAGGGGGTGTTTACTTTTTTTTTTCCACGACTGTACGTAACATTTCCCAACTCTCGCTTCCAAACTATGGATTTGTATAGCATTACAGACAGAGATACAGACAGACAATTTTTCATTTTTATATATTAGATAAATAGGAAGATTTAATATTTATCTTCTTATGAGTAAAAACTGTTTTCACTTATAAAAAAACTGACTTTAGATGTTATGTGGGGGTCGGCAAAACGGATCGAATGAACGGTAAGATTTTGGACAGTTATAGCTGTGGTCCGCAGTCCAAGCTTGTCTTTTATTTTTTCTTTTAATCACACTAGAAAGGTCTTATGAAATTGATCGCCAAGTTCAAGGCCCATTCCATGAAAAGTGAACAAAATGTCCTGCGCGTGCCATTACAGAAATACCTATATCTGTTAACTTATAAGTTGTTAGAATATAAACTATACATTAAAAATAACAAAAAACCTTATATTTTCATATTAGTGTACTTGTTTTAATTTGAGAAACTAATAGCATTGTTAAAACAGCAGTAATATGTAGAAAAGTTGTCCCACACATAATGTGCAATTACCCTTCAATAGATTTTAAAAATTCCACATTTTAAACCCTATACTAGCTGTTTAATCCGTTCTACGCCCGGAAGTTCATGCATTTAATTCTAAAATTAAAAATAACGATTCGATTTAGAAAAAATATTTTTCTTCAACTCTGCATTTTCTGAAATGAAATTTAATTTATCATGTTACTATGGCAGCAGACGATAAAACGATATCTTTGGAATAAGGGAAAGAATAGAATAAAATGTTTTGTTTATGTTTGTGATGTTTTCTTTATTTTTTTAAGTAATAATTAAGCGCAATTAAATAATCTCTAATTATTTGCATGTGAGGTAAAAGAATTATCGTAATACTCCTGGAGCTTAGTATTGCAGCGTGGTGCACGTAATATGTATATCTCTCATTGGTTAGAACTCGCGCGATTACGTGTTGAACATAAAAAAAAAGGGCAAAAATTCGTCAAAAACATAAAATAAAAAAAATCTATTTAATTTTTTCTAATTTTTTGCCCCAATCATTCATGGGTTCTCTACCGGCAAACCGTGTGCCAAATTTCGTAGCCCTGCACCCTGTGGTTTCCGAGTTTTTGAGGTTACATAGATACGCGCACGGATTTTAATAGGGTAGATTTTAGAAAGCTGCCCGTTTTTAATATTTTTAAAATCTCTGCATATTAAATTCTAGACCTAAGTAATCTGCACATTTCAGGACCATTCCATGAAAAACGAACAAAATGTCCTACGTGTGAAACTTACATAAATATATCTATACATATATATGTATTAACTTATAAGTTGTTAAAATATAAACTATACATTTAAAAGAACAAAAATCCCTAGATTTTCATATTAGCATAATTGTTTAACCTTGAAGATATAATAACATTTTTAAAACAGCAATAATATTGTAGAAAAGCTGTCCCACACGTGACTTAGAATGACCTTGAAGGTCTGGGGAGAAAACTAGTTGTCGAAAGGGGGTTTACTCTCACAACTTCCTTAAAACTACGTTGTTTTAATGAAAAATATAAACATGAAATAGGCTAAAATGAGGAAATTTTGCCAGAATCCTCTGGGCAAAAAAATATTTTAAACATATCAACGAGAAAAAAGCAACACAGAGATTTAACAATTAATAAATATTCCTCTTTGTTCTCTCCTCCAGCAGGGCTCTGCATCCTTGAAGTTTTCATTTAAGATATTTTTCGAAAACATGGGAAAAATAATAATAATAAATATTGTTTGGGAGTTTAGCAGATCAAAGCCTCTTTGAAGAAAAATTCTTAATTCTTATTTATTTTAATTAGTTTAAATCAATTGGGAGAAAATATTTATTTCAATTCGCCTTAGATAAGTGTACTTTAAATTTTAAAATCCAGGGACAATGTTGTGGGGCATGTCTGACCGCCTTGTCACAGTGCCAATGAAAGTATAATTCTAAAGAAATAAAAGATTTGTATCTCATACCAGGGTTGCCACTTTGGCCTCCATTTTTATTAAGATAATCCAAATTTTTGGTGTGAATTGGGATTTACCGATTAAAACTGGAGGCCAAACTGACAAGCCTGTCTCATACTATATTAAACCACCTATGTTAAGATTAAGTGTGATATACACGTGTAAGCGACCACCGCCCCCTAAATACTAGGTCTGAGCGCTGATACAATAATGGCGACTGTCTTAGGCGGATTTTTAGATGAGCTAATTTTTAGATGCTCTCTAAAAGCAGATAATTGTATTTTGCAAATAATAATGGTAAGGGATTTTCCAAAAATTGTGAATTTTAATTTTTTTTTTCATTTTTTATTGATGTTTAGTTTTTCTTGGATAGCCAACAAAACGAGCTTATTTCATGATAAAAATAAGTGTCAAAATCGAAGACTTTGTTCCGAATCTACTCATTGATATTCAATAAATACTAACTTTTTTTGAAAGTCGGTTAATAAAAAATGACAATTTGTGGAAAATCCCTTATCATCCAGCTATTTTTACAGAACAACTAAAAATCAGCTCACTCTATCGACGATATCTTTCTGAATTTTCTCAATATTTGAATAGATTTTTTTTAATGAGTTGTTTTTTCTGAAACTGGCTTTAAATTTGGCTGAAATCCCTGCATGGTATAAGATAGAAACTTGAAAAATTGTTTTGAACGTTTTAAAAAAATTGCTCCATGAAAATGCGTGATATTATTAGAAACATGTTGTGCAATATCCACATATTTTTTTGCAACGATAGATCATTCCGCGCATTTTAATGCACAGGATGATCCCAAATATTATTATTTTTCTTTGATTTTTTGTTAGTCCCTCCAAATTGTGTTCTTTATCAAATCGACGTCGATAAATTTGAGGCCAAACATCTTCTTCATAAGCCTGACGTTCCAGAAGAATCCGACTAGTATATTTTTAAATATTCAACAAAATGTCTAAAATTGTATGTGCCCGGTAATTAATGGCTATATAATGCATATAAATAATAAGAAATATGTTTTCTGTTGTTTTTTTCATAAAAAAGACAAAATATGATACTATTTTTACATTTTTAGAATTCCGTACTTAAAAAGTAAAAACTAAACCATTATAAGATACTCCTGTGTCTGTCTGTCCGTCTGTCACAGCCATTTTACTCGTAAACTGTGGAACGTGGAAAGTTCAAATTGGGGGAAGTCATAAAGAGTACTGACCCACATATTTACAGATTATTAAACATTCAAAAATATGTTTAGGAAAAATGCAGAGGGGCCAATTATGTTACTTGAAAAAACAATCTTTTCTTTGTATATCGTGTGGAATATCGCATGAAAGGTTTCGTAACGCTGAACTCAAAAATGCATTTCTTCTAATTTTAGGTATTATATTTTTAGAGATATCGTCGAAAATGTAGTGCAAAAATATGTCACCCCCCCCCCCCCCATCTATTTCCGAATCTACTGTAACTAAAATTATGAAAAAAAAATAGAGGTAATAGACATTAAATTAAACCTTGCAGGAAAATTATAGCGATTACCTTCACATAGTTTTTGAGAAAATCACATTTTTCCGTTACACAAAAACTTCGATTTGCAGGCATTCAGCAAAGTTGTTGAGGAGCGCTAGAGGTACCTATCGTAGCAGAAGTATAAAAGCATTTTTGATAACGATTTTCGAAAAAAATCATGGGTAATTAGCCGAAATATTAACCCTTAAAGACACGGCCGGTTTGGACATACATAATGATAGGGGAGGCGTACTCTATGTACTATCCGCTTTTAAAGCCCAGATAAAAAAAAAAAACATTTAATGATATATTTGTGTAATGCAATGGCTAGTAGCAGTATAAAATTAATAAACGTCAAATTGCTAAACTCTGACTAATTTAATTAGAATTAATCACATAAATACTATGGAATTCGCGACTAGTTTGCATTGAGTGGATCTCTCAATACGCCTCCCGTGTCTTTAAAAGTTAATTAAAAACCTATCTGAAAAACGCGGCACGGACCAAGGCGGCTTTGCAACTTTGCGACCTCCTTTCGACGCGCGCTTAGCACAATGCCAAGTTTAAACTTTGAACAAGGATTTTGTTTTAGCTACACTGTAAAACGGAAAGATTATTACTACGATGAATTTAGTTTTATGAAATGCCAAATGAAATTTAAACATGCACTACTTTTATTGTCAGTACCGAATTAAGTTCATCATAAACAGATTAGGATAAGATTAAAAAAGAATTATACAGAATAGCAATATTTCATATTATTTGGGCTTCATATCTCTTTGAACTTTTATTGTATACCCATTCATACTTTTCTAGTATATACAGCTATATATACAGCCTTACGTTGTATAGTTTTTTACAAAGTCTTATTATTCTTTTAGCAACGATTTTTTTTTAATAATACAGTTAATAATTCATATATTTATTGTACGGAACCCTCTGAGTGTGAGTAATACTCGCACTTGACCCTTTATTTTCTAAGTTATTTATGTTTTCGTTGTCATATTTATTAGCATATTACTTTATTCCGTTGCTTAGAAAAGTTGATGTATGTTTGGTAAGATTGCGTCTCACATCGAAGTGAAATTTAAAAAAAAATCTTTTTTCAATCTTTAAATTTTTTTAATTTAGAAGAAGAATGTGCTAAGTTTACCTCTACAGATGCTAGAGGTGTAGAACGTTTACCTTTACAATCTACAGCTTTATCCCATGCTAAATCTAAATTATACAATTGTGATTTTTGTATTTTTTTCCTGTCTTATCCTGTTTAATATTAGAATTAACGTAAAAGCAATTTTTAAAAGTTCGAACCTGTGAATTTTTAAAAAAATCGAGATAAATTCCTACTTTCAAAAAGTGTTTTCCATAAGTATTGCATTTTACCCCTTAAACAGGAGATTTATTAAACTTTAATTCGTAAAGAGAACCTTCACGCCTCAAGTCGAACTCTTAATATATGAAGTAATACCTGATCGTATTTGGACTTAATAATAGAGAATGAGACATAATTAATACTTTTTTATTTCTGTTTTGCAATATATTTTCAAAGGTTTGTACTGCATACGAACATGTTACGTACTCACCAGCAAAGAAAGAAACAGTGGGCCATGAGCTGGAAAAAAGATGGCTGCCAGCAGTACCATCAGCGGTAAAGTGCAAGGGTGCCATTACTTAAACCTCTCGAAAAGTGTCCAATCCGAATGCAGCTGGCCCATCAGTAATGACTAATAGCTGGCCAGCATTGGTATGCCATCACATGACTTCAATCCGGCACTTTTCCTGCAGTGCTAGCACCTATCCCACTGCTATTCCTTTGCTGGCCCAACACTTTCCCTTACAAAAATTTATTATAGAATTCTATAAAAAAAAACAAAGTATTATATAATTATGGCTCTTTTTTCTATAAGCTAGTTTCACCAAGAGCTATAGAAATATCTGTAGAAGTGTCTATAGAAATATTTGAACTGCATTTGGTCACCCTCCCAAGTACTGACTGCGCTCGATGCTGCTTGGTTTTCGTGATCGGACATGAACAAGCGCTTTTAGCGTACGCTACGACTGCTCGTTGTTTTCAAGCTCTCATTACACTATTTCAAGTTTGTTTCTTTTGTGATTTACGTTCCCAATCATTAAACTAGTATAGAAATTATTCTATTGTATAGAAATCCTACGCATTTTATGCGCTTTTTTTATTATTGATTCTGAACTGCGTAAATTATGAAAACCGAAATCCTTTGTAACCTAGTAAAACCAGATTTAAGGAGAAAAGAAAAGTGTATTGAAATAAAGAATTTATTTATTTATTCATTTACTTATTTATTTTGTTGGTGGCAGTGGTGCTATATTTTTTACAGTTTCAAAAAAAAAATTAGCTTCACAGCTTAAATTGTGTTAAGATATTCATTTCAGATTTATGTTCAAATACTCAATGTCTTGGATATTCGCAGCGCCACCTAGCGTAAGGGTTCCCAGCAATAATACTGCAAAAGTTCGTGCACTTCCATGTAGTGGTGGGCCAGCGCATGAGATAAAATGGATGCCCAGCAGAATTTTATCTGATGATTTCCAACAGCAAAGTTGACTGAAGCGGTCCAGCAGTGGTCATGCAGTGGTAGACCATCAGCCAGCACTTCTCCATCATTGCCAGCACCTATCTTGCTGCTGGCCAGCAATTTCCTCTTTGCTGGGTCATAACTGAAGCATTGTCTCTTCCTCAGCTATGTAATCAAGGCTTGTTAATAAATATTTTGTTCGGGTACGGATTTTTGTTTATCAGTTTCATCAGATGTGCCGTATCCAAGTCCCTCTTAGGCAATCAAACACCTCGTATTATGAATTATTTAGTACATTTTTAATTTTTTTTCTTTGAATTACATCGCATTTATGCTTAATATTGGTTGTTTCTAAAATAAAATAATTTATAATATAATTTTTTTTCTAATCAGTAAAATTAACCCAAAATGAGCTTAAAAAAAAAAACCAAAATGGCATTTATATGATTAAAATACATTAAAAAAAGCACAAACAAAAATTACTTTCAGGTACATACATATAAAGAAAATAAAAATACATTAAACATGTCTTAAAATGCAATAGAAAAACCTACAGTTTTATCAGTTATTGCATTATAAAGATCAGCTCAAACTCAACCTATAAAAGTATATTTTAATAAATCGAAAATTATCTTTCGTACAAATAATTTCCAGGAAGCCATTGTAAGAGAATACATTGAAATCATTGCTAATAAAGATACAGCTTGTAACGTTGCACTGGCATATGGTTCATATCATATACTTCTCCATGGTGTATGGTGCTATTAAGCTGCATGATAGATGAAAGCTCGTTTTGTTGAAAATTTGAATAACTTTACCTGGCATCTCATCTGACGTACAACATTTAATTTTAAATTATAATGTTTTCTTCTGGACAATTCTCGAATAAGCGCAAAGAAATTAATAATAAAACTTAAATCCCACTGATGACGGCTTTGTAATGGCTGAAAACGTTCTGGGTTTTTCTGTTGTATTTTCAGATATTTTAAATGTATTTTAAATATCTTTATATTATATGTATGCAACTGAAAGTAACTTTTGTACAATTATTTGTGCTTTTTTATACGTATTTTATTTATCTAATTCAAGGTGAATATAGGACTAGAATTTTGACTTTTATTTATTGGCATTTATATGGTTTAGTACTTGTTATTTTCAAGAGATTTAAAATGAAAAAGACTATATCTTTTTTAATGTCTCAGCATAGTGCAAAGAAACAAAATAATCGTTTGCAGTTTAGGATTTACTGAAAATCAAAAAAAAAACTAAATGTTTAAAAAATGATTAAATGGTATTTTTTTAATGAATCATTAAAAATCACCATATTCTGTTACAGTTTTAAGATAAACTGTATTGAAAACACCCTTTTTACTTTCTTCTATTTTTACAAGAAGAAAATATTGGATTCGTGAAAAATTCGTATTTCGATGGATTTATACGCTTTAGAAGGCCCTGAACGCGATTTGATGGTTTTCAGAAAATGTCTGTGAATCAGTCTATCATTCAGTGAGTCTGTGAGTCTGTCTGTATGTGAAAAAAATGTTGTGATCGCTCTATCTCAAGAACTGGAGCTGATTAGTTTTTTGTCTATATCTCCCAATAGGTGGCGCTGCTACGATGCTTTTTTCACGATTTCCTCAATAGCTCTATCTCAAGAACTAATGCACGGATTTTCATCAAATTTCAGATTCAGGTAATCCTTAATATGAATTGGTGCTGATTACATTTTAGTGTAAATCGGCCAACAAGTGGTGCTGCTATGCTGAAATTTTTCAAGATTTCCACAATAGCTCTATCTCAAGAACTAAAGCAGAAATTGTCGTCTAACTTCAGATTCAGTTAGAAGTTGACATAAGTTGTTGCGGATTAGATTTTCGTGTCAATCACCCAATAGGTGGCGCTGCTATGCTGGATTTTCACGATTTTTGTAATCTCAAAAACTAATGTACGGATTTTCATCAAACTTCAGATCGAGTAAGACGTTGACATAAATTGTTACTGGACAGGTTTCGGCGTAAATCATCTAATACGGGGCGCTGCTATGCCGCATTTTGCTTGATTTACACGATTTTAGCTATAATCATATCTCAAGAACTAATGCACGGAATTTCATATCATTAGAATCCTCATGATGGGGATAATTTTCATTTAATTTCGGCATTGTGCTAGCAAATTTTGAAGTATTAAGATGTATGAGATAGGAGAAAGTTTTGAGATTGGCACATCCAAATAGTTTAGTCTTGTTCTGTACTGCAAAAACTGAAAGTGGGTGATATTTAAAGACAAATATTCAGATGGCGAGAGAAAATAATAAATGCAAAAATCCTGTTAAAAAATTCCTTAAAAATTAAATTTATAAAAATCTGAACTGAGTTTTCAAAAGATCTTTTCGAGGGGTTCTGGGGTGCAGCTTAGAGTGCGTCCATGTCCTGCGGCAAAATGTACTGCCTATCTGACATACAGGCCATCATCTTTATATTTATTATAGTAGTTATTGAGTTATTATATTTTAATGCTTTGAAATTAAATGCTTTGCTAGCTACCTCCTATGCAAGAAATAGTAATTTTCTCTTTATATGTTTTCAGTAAAACATATTTCTTTTAGGGTCATTATTTTCGAAAATCATTATCATGATAGACTTCATTAAATTCTATTTTCTCGCCTATGTTGAACATTTACTAAGACATTGAAAGAAATTATTAGCTCCATATTCTCCCTCTTAAACTAATGATTTCTTAGTGGGTGATTTGAGCAAATGTTTCCAAGATCGTTTTCATCTAAGAAATATATAAATTTTTCTTTCTTAAAAAATCTTAAAGCTGATTTTCTTTCTCGATGTGATTTACTTTGTGTTGAAAAAATTCGTTAAAACATTTTAAAAAATGCAAGGAATATGCATAACTGCTGCAAGTCAATTGTGGCAAATTATTTTAACGAATTCAGAAAATTTTTAGTAAGAAAAACAAATTTAGTTCAAAGATATGCCGCTAGATGGCACTATGTGCAAATAATCAGATAACATTTTAATTAGACATCGACCGAAAATTGGGTTCCATTTTCGTTTTCGGCCCAAAATCAAAGTTTCGCCGAAAATTTGTTTTCGATGATAATGCTGTCGAAAATTCGACCGAAACTATCCGTATTCATAAAATATCGTTTCTTCTTTTGGAAAATTTCAACATTTCATTGATTTGAGCTGCATCGGCAAGTTTTTGTTTTTGGCCTCAAATACTAAGATTACCGAAATTCGGTTTCGGATTCGTTTTCTGTCTTAAAAACCAGTTTCGGTCAGTCCTTAATTATAATGAACAATGTTTATTTATAATAAGGGGAAATTATGCAATAATTAAAACATCAGTTGTAGAATGAGGCCGCTAGAACATGGGAGATGGGATTATACGTTGCAGGTGTGGGAGTACATCTTTATGTGAAACTGAAACATGTAACGCATTCGGATGAACACAGGAAAGAGCATCTCAATATCATGTGAAGGTATTGGCGTACTCAGAGGGTCACTGTTGCCCCCCTCCTTTCCTCGAAACAAAATCGTGAGGAAGCGCTGGCGTAATTCCTATGGTAACGGACATATTTGGCATTGGTGTCCAAAAATATTTTTGTAGCTTTACCTGAATACAAATAAACGTTGTTTACTAGAGAATTATCTTTTTTAATACCGCAATGACCCCCATTGTTTTTTTTTTTTTTTTTTTTTTTTTTTTTTTGTTTTTTTTTGTTACATACTAAAATAAATTCCCCTTCGTTCTAATATGTTTCTGAGACGCATTTAACTACACCTGTTATCAGAAAATAAATAATGAAATAATGAAGAAAATGAGATACCATATATGTTTACAAACAATAAAATTTAAAGAAAGACTTTTATGACAAAGAAAGCCTGTAATATTTTTCTATAATAAAGAAGTCTTTATTACTTATTTATATTTTCTCCTTTTTTAACTGTTTAAAATACAGTGGAACCCGGTTAAGACGCTCACGGTTAATACGCGATCCCGCTTAATACGCGGATTTCCTCCGGTCCCTTGAACATCGCCCATAAGACTAATGCAAAAATATCACGTTTAAAACGCGAACGGTTATTACGCGATCCCGCTTAATACGCGATAAATTTTCGGTCCTGTTTGGCAAAAAACACGTTTAAGACGCGAATTCATTGGTGAAGATGCGAATCCCTTCTCTCTTTTCAGGTGTTACCAATTTAGTGGATTTTTTTATTTAGATAAAAAACCTTGTTTCTGTATACTAGTATTTACTTTATGTAATAACAGAATAATTAAAGCGAACATTACTAATCGAAAATAGTGGTAGTCATTTGAATGAAAAAACCCTCTAAATTAGCAATACTGCAATTCTTCTTTGATCCCGTGTCCTAACCTCCTTTTTCTTTGTCTCTCGCTTCGTGTATCTTTTTATTGTAGTAGAGAGAAATAGAGGAATTCAGGATGCTCAGGTACGTCGCAAAAGTTATTATGATTAAAGATGATTATACCTGTTGTTCGTGAGGTTTTAAACGTACGTTCTATCACTACTATGTTTTATAATGCATGTTATACGACAAAATAAAAAAAGAAAAAAAGAAACTCGCAAAGATTAAACAAATACGACTGCAGTTATATTAATTCTATTATGTTTCCTATGTTTTCGTTACTTTTTGCTATGCTAAAAATATTTGTTACTCAAAAAGTAACAAGGATATTTTTTTCTTACATTAAAAAGACGGGCAGATTATATCGGTATTCATTATCACAAGTACTAAATATGATTTTAACAACTGCATTGTGTTTCAAAGATTTAATTTTTTTTTCCTTCTGTTAAAAAAAATAGTCTAGCAGGAAAATTATTGTTGTTATTTTATCTTTGGTTGTAACGTATTAATCGCCACTAAAGCCATGTTTGAATCCGTATTTATTTTCAGTTATTATCCCAGTCAGTCCTATTAAAAGGTTACAATAAGTAAAATTGAATACAATTAAATTTAAATTTAAATAATACATATGACACAATTTTCGACCATAAATGAAAGCTCTAAAGTTCATTGAGACGATTGGATGTGTAAATAAGCCCAGTTCCTGCAACATTATACAAATCACGTTTAATACGCGATCCCGCTTAATACGCGACTTTGGTCCATTCCCTTGAAACGCGTCTTAACCGGGTTCGACTGTATTTTCGTTGTTGCATTTTCACAGCCGGTCGGCACATTTTAGTGAGCCTGATTAGGCGCAAGATTAACTCCATTGTTTTTAAAACTTGTATGCATCTGAAACCGTAAATAATTTTTGACCATTTATCACCTGAGCTCGGATTAAAAAAAAAAATGCCTCAAAATTATTTTTTCATTTATGATCGAGTGCTAAAAATATTAAAATTTTCTATTGCCATCGGAAACACACACGCGAGTGCACAATTTGTATAATTCCAGTCTAGCAGGAAGCGAGTAAAAAATCGGTTACAAAATCCTATCTTTACACACACAAAAACAGTAAAGTTAAATAAAAAAGCACAGATGAAAATATTAAACGATGCTAAATTAACAAGAAAGAAAAATCTTGTGTCAAGCATAAACTATGAAACACTTTCCAACACGTTCAGAATAATGTAACAAAACTTCACCGTTTAAATAAGTTGAAATAAGATGTCTAATTCAACCGTACGGAAACGCATAACACATTTGAAAACCCAATTTTAGCAACTCCCGTCTACAGTCAGGAAATTATCCGAATTCTTTGGGAAACCCTGTATATGATATATATATTTGCATATACAGCGTACTCTCGATTATCCGTGCGCGGATTATCCGGTTAGCAGATTATCCGTGCTCATTCCGGACTCCCGAACAAAAAAAAAAATAAATAAATAAAGGCAAACATTTTGACGCTTATCATGCATGTAAAATTGATGTTTATGTGTATTAGAATCTTTGCCGGTTTAGCTGATAGTATTCTGAAGTACGTAGAGGTAAAATCGAACGCTCTGGAACCCATTTGACGGGTAGAGTTGAAGGGATGGGAAGGCATGTGAGCCTAGCTTCCAGTATTTAACAGATGAAGACATCGTTTCTAACTGTGTTGTTAAATCTAATGGTGATGATAGTACTGATGCAGAAGATGTACTAAATGAGAGAAATACAATTTCTCATTCTACTTCTCTATAATCTGTAGAAACTTTATTGGACTATATGAGAGAAAGAGAATTTGATTACGGTGACATTATTGCGGTTCGTAAAGTATGTGTTGATATAAGACAAGGGATGAACAAACAGCAAAAGCAAGGATGCATTACAGATTTTTTTTAAGCAGTAAATATTAAAAGGAAAATTCCAAGTTTGTTGTTATACACCATGCAAATGTAAGTAATTTTTATATGTTTGTACTGATGCTGAATTTTTCTTTAACAAAAAGGAGTTTTCGGATTATCCGTGTTTTTCGATTGTTCGTGCGACCTCTCCCGGTGATTAACCCGGATAATCATGAGTGCACTGTATTAACTACATATTAGTAGAAATTTAGTTCTGTTAGAAAATACATACCTCAGTTAAATTTCCGAAAAACGGAAATTCTTCTTTAATTTATGGGGAAAATTTTCCGTTAAAATACGGAAATAGTACTGGCGTCTAGATTGCCAGTAGAATCTACATTTTTTAGTCCGTTTTATTTATTTTTTTTTTCAGTGGAACTGTGTTTGCTGAAAGAAAGTGCTGTAACCGATTTCCTTTCTGTGTCCCTGTAAATGAATGACAAGTGCTATGAATGTCCTGTTCTATTGTAATCCTCTTGTAATGAAATTCAGCGATTTATATCAATTTCAATCCATTTGAAATAGCATAATGCCATTAAAATACTCTGAAAACGATTTTTTCTTATTGACCATAATGTAACGAATTCTTTTGAGTGCCCCTGTAAATAAACTATTGATGCTACACACTTCATATTCAATACCGAACATGCGATAGTAAACATCATTAACATATATTAATTGTATGAGAATCCGAGTACATTTACGTGAGTTAGAGCGAGGACAGGCAGACAGACTGTCAGAGAAACCGAATCCTTAAACACTCTTCAACTTTGTTGGAAAGTCTTAAAAATCGAATGAATGATTAGAAAAAAACTGTAGGCAGACTTTGAGTTAAATTAACGCTGTTGACACAAATCCCTTACATTCACAGTTTGAAATTGTTCAAATACAAATTGAAATTGTTGATTTGTACAATATTCCATTCTTTTACTCGAAGGCAGAAGTTCAGTTAGTTTTCTTTCCTAACACACATTTAAATGTGTAATTCTCTGTCTTTTTTTCTACTTACAGTTCGGAGAAGGAAAACCTAAAGACATAAGGAGTTAAACGAATGAAATTTACTAATTCTTACAGAGATTTTACTTATAAGGACAGAAATTTAAAATAAATTACAGAAAAGATCATATTAATTTTTTAAAAGCATTCAGAGACGCATCTTTATAATTTTTTGAAATGTTTTAAAAGAAATTCTCTAAATGATTTTAAAATATAGACAGTGAAAGCAGTCATAAAAATGCTCAAAGAAGTAGCTTTATAATAAAAAAAAATAATTCTTAAGTAATTATATGGAATTAAGCAAACAATTTAGTCCAGTAAATGGAATTTAGCACCTTTTGAGAATTTAGATCATTTTAAAACAGCTATTTTTTACTTTTATTTTAAGGGAAGACACGAGTGAATGTTTTTGAAAAAATTGATTTTTATTTTATTGGCTTAAAAAGTTCTTTGAACTCTTTAAATATATTGGTATACCCGTTTTTTTTCTCACCATTAGAAATAATCGTAAAAATTCAAATACACCGACTCGGACGCCACGCGCATTCACATTAATTTTGTGCTAACATTTTATACTTATTTTTATTTTAAAATTCTGCTCGCACCACTATATTTTTAAAATAAATTTTGTCGTATGCACTTGTCAAATAAATCAAGCCCCTATTATAAAAGAGGTGGTTTTGTGTAAGAAATGCTAATCTGGAAGTCATGTGGAAGTGACATAGAACGACAAGGATTAAAACATTACCTCATTTAATATATGAAACTAAATTTTATCAAAGTTTTTATATATAAGTAGAACATCTTTTATCCGAAACTCTTTTAACCGAAACTCTCGATTAACCGAAATCCATTTTGAAAGCTTTTTTTTTTTTTTTTTTTTAATTCACTATCGCATTCCTTGTATGCAAAATCCATTTTTAAAGCTTTTTATTTATTTATATTTTTTATTTTTTAACTATCATAATTCTTGTTTGCAAGCGGTGCTCCCCGAACTACGAGTATATATAAAAATATTTTCGATCCCCTTTCTTAGAGTTCCTTTGCATTTAACTTGAGCTCCCGTAAACCGCGGAGTGGAACGAAGAAAACGAACAAATTAGCAATTCTGAAGATTTTGAATGTTTTGCAAAAGGTTTTGGATGGCTGGAGCAGAAAGATTGTGATACTGGTGAACTAATAATATTAAAAGACTCCGTCATAGAGCTTCAAAGCAAAGGCGATCGAAACTGCGATAAACAAAACATATATGTAAAAGGTACTTAATTTCAAAATTAAAATTCCGGTAATTTATTCTTGTTTCTATTTTGCTATTGTTTTATTTTTATTCAGCACTTGTTACCATAATACGAAATATTGCATATATTTCTCCTTAATCTTAAAAGTGAAGCATTCTCGATTATCCGAAAATTTCGGTTTTCCGAAAGAGGGTCTGTCCCAATTACTTCGGATAATCGAGGTTCTACTGTATTTTAATTCATGTGTTTGATAAAACAGTGCAAGAACTTCATACCAGTTAGAAGTGCTAAGTTTTTTTTTCTCTCCTGAAAAATCGTACTTTTCTGGTAAAAGTCCCATTATCTCATACAGTACTCGAGCGATTTTGATATTTTTTTTTGTAGTAGAACATAAATATAAGATCATATATGGCAGACAGTTTTTAAAAAATTTAATTAGTTTCAGAAAAAAAATCTGAAAAATTGAAATTGCTCTAAAATAAAAAGTTTTAGTTGCAGAAAAAAACTGTCTGTCATAAATCATGAATATAATGCAGTGAATATGTATTTTCTTCAAATTTCACCAAAATCGGTCGGGTAGTTTCCGAGGAAACGGGTCTTAAAGCTGGCATATTTTCCATAGGATTGCACCCAGTCTTGTCTTCCCTTAAGTTAACATTTCAGAATTATAACGGAAATAAAAGTAATATTTCCATTTATATTATTCCATATATTGCGTTTTCTAATGACATAAATGTGCATTATAAATCAAATATTATACTACATTAGGATGACATAACATAGGAAGAAAATAACTTTAACTATCTTCTACACCCCCCTCCCCACACCAAAAAAAAAAAATGTATACATTTATATACTATATATATATATATATATATATATATATATTATCATTTCCTGCATATATATAAAGGTAGGAGGAAAAATAAAACAGATATTAGAATATTAAATTGTTAATTTATTTTAATACATGGAGAATTTATTTTAATTCATTTCTCCTTCATTGTAGTTTTAAAACAAATATTTCAGCTTTAAATTGCAACTTCTTTTATTTCGTTCCTTAATGCTATGTTAATCTTATGTTTTTTAACATTAGTAAATTCTGTATACATATTCTTTTACATACAACTTTTAAATGATAAATATGATATTGTAAATCAAACATCAAAATTCATTAGAGTTAATTACTCGTACATGCACATAGGAAATAGTTTTTAGTACCCATCCACCCCCCCCCCCCCTAAACGAAAAACAAAACAATTCCTTTTTTATTAATCAGGATTTTTTACATATACAGTAGAACCTCGATTATCTGAAGTAATTGGGGCCGGCCACCTTTCGGAAAATCGAATTTTTCGGATAATCGAGAATACTTCAATTTTATGATGCAAATATGTGCGCTATTTCTTATTATGGTAACAAGTGCTTAATAAAAATAAATCAATAACAAAATAGAAACAAAAATAAACTACCTGAATTTTAATTTTGAAATTAAGTACCTTTTACATATTTCACAAGGATTTGAAACAAAGTTTTGTTTGTTGAAGTTTCGATTGCCTTTGCTTTGCAGTTCTATCATGAAAGTTTTTAATACTATTGGTTCACCAGTATCACAGTCATTCTGCTGCTTTCTGCATAAAACTTTTTCATTTTTGCAGCATATCTCTCTTCATGACACTAACCGCTGCAATGCCAGTGCCGTATTCTTGAGTTTATTTTGTCATACTCTCACCCCATTCTACATGATTTGCGATTCGAATTTTTTCTTCTATACTTAAAGTAATGCATTTTTTTTCTTTTTTTATGCATGATAAAAATGAAAATTTGTACTCTAGTAAAAAGCTGGTACAGGAGCTCAAGTTAAATTCACAGAAATTCTAAGAAAGGGGATCCAAAATATTTATGTGTACTCTTGGTTCGAGAAGGACCGCTTGCACACAAGGAATGTGATAGTAAAAAAAAAAAAAAAAAAAAAAAAAAAAAAAAAAAAAAAAGCTTTAAAAATGGATTTCGGTTAACCGAGAGTTTCGGATAAAAGAGGTTCTACTGTATATTAATTTAATTTTATGTATTATTATTTTATACATCATGTATTATATATTTTTTTATTTATATATTATTTTATAAATCATGTATTATATATTATTTTAATTATATATATTATATATAAAGTTTATTCTATAACTTCTTTGGTGACGTTATTTTCGTAAAAAATTATCACGATGGACTTCGTTGAATTACTGCCAGTGAAGACATTGACTGAAATTATAAGGTCTGCATTTTTTATTTATACTAATGAACTGTTAGTGGCTGACTGCAGCAAATGTTTAAACAATCATTTTCACACAAGCAAGTTTTCTTCTCTTTCTTCTTTTTCTTCTTTTAATTCAAAAAATTGGAAAGCGAAATTTGGTACTATATACTTTTCTAGAATCAAATTTCATTCTTAATCTTCCATAATCTAACAAAATAAAAATTCCCATATCGTTTTGACTGGCGCTTCATATTGAAACATTTCGATTAGAAAGCCTAAAAAATCTTTTAATAGTCTTTTTTCAGAGTATTAGAAAATGTTACTCGGTCGCTTTTTTTCCCTTTTTCTATTAGTATATATTAATATCGGCTGTAACAGGTAGAGAATTGAGAAAAAGAAATATTACACACACATATACCGGGTGTCCTAAAAAGGACTGACTGATTTTAAAATTCTATAACTTGCAAACGGTGACAGATATTACAAAAAATCTTGCAGGAGGGTTATGCATAAGGTCAAAAGTTTTTCTACAGTGATTTTCGATTTTAGTTCGAATTACATTCAATAGATGGCGTTGTAAGCAATAGTCGCTAAATACAGGCTCAATTTTTGGTCCTTTCTCTTCTTCCATGCGGAAAAAAGAGATGGAAATGTATTGAACGGGCCACGAAGTACCAAAAATCGAGCCTGAATTTAGAGTCAATTGATCTCAGCGCCATCTATTGTTTGTAATTCGAACTAAAATCGAAAATCCCTGTAAAAAAACTTTTGACCTCCTACATAACCATCCTGCAAGAATTTTTTTAAATATCTGACACCGTTTGCAAGTTATTAAATTTTAAAATCAGTCAGTCCTTTTTAGGACACCCGGTATATACGTATTATATATTAAATATTACATATATTTATTTATTATTATTATTATAGAACATTTTATTATTAATATAATATTATATTAATATCTACCCTATATATATATAATATTAATATATTATTATTAAATAGTATATGTATATATGTATGATACAATAACAGAAAAAATACTTGACTTTTTACGTTTGTCAAGACCCTAGTAATTTAAAATTTTAAATGTACCATGAAGTATATGCTTATCGTAGTATTATTTCAAAAATGTACTAGATAAAACCTACAAAAAATGAATAAAATATTACCTACTCATTCCATTTTTATTGGATGTTTTTTAACTGAAAAAATTTCCTTTTACCTTAAGGATATGTTTTAAACTTACAATAAATCATTTATAATCTATACATACAAGTTCTCGTATATATATATATATATATATATGTAATATATATAATCAAAATATTAAATAATATACTTCAGATTATATGAATCCAAAACAAAAAATAAAAATTAAAAAAAAAGACATAAAGAATATCAGATTTAAGTTTTCTCCTTAGAAATATTTCACTAGAATGATTTTAAAATTGTATTACTGTAAAACCTTAAAAAGAAATACCATGTTTTGCCTGGTCGGCTCTGAAAAACCCCTTACACTCGTAACTGAAGCATAAGCAGTCTGTAGGAATAAGTATTCGCTTCGATGGCCAACCAAAGTATGATCATTGCAGAAGTTCAAATAAAACGGAATAGCATTTCTCCCAAAATACTCCTAAAACGCATTTTCATGCTTTCACATCAAATGCACTTTTTTTTTCTTTTTTGGCTTCTGGAAAAGTATATTTTTTCAGACTGGAGTTAGAATATTTTCGAATAACTAAGCTGTGTATAAAAATGTTAACGATAAAAAATGAAACACTTTGGTTCTTATCACCTTTTTTTCTTGTCTGTGAAAAAGAGTTACTTGCACAAGTTATAATTTGAACTTTTCGTTTATGGTTTGGCATTAAAAGACTGATATTTAAAAAATGTATCTAATTAATAGTTAGTAATCTTCATCATGTGGAGGGTTGTAATGGTGATTAAAATTTTTAACTAATCGCAAATTTTTTTGTAAACGTTTTTATTTTCCACTGGATGTGTTGCTGTAATTAAAAAGCGTATAAAATTGTTCGAAATTTGGAAATGTATCCCTCACTATATGCTTACTGTAAATGTACTATATAAAACAAATAAAAAATTAATAAAATAATTTCCATTCGTTTAATTTTCATTAGATTTTTTTTAATTAAAAAACATTTCATTTTATCACAAAGATAGATTTTAAGTATGCAATAAAGCATTTCCAAAATATATGAATGTATATATGTATATATGTGTGTATATGTATATGTATATATACCGGGTGTCCCAAAAAGGACTGACTGATTTTAAAATTAAATAACTTCCAAACGGTGACAGATATTAAAAAAATTCTTGCAGGAGGGTTATGCATAAAGTCAAAAGTTTTATTACAGTGATTTTCGATTTTAGTTCGAATTACAAACAATAGATGGCGCTGTAAGCAATAGTCGCTAAATACAGGCTCGATTTTTGGTCCTTTCTGTTGTTCCATGCAGAAAAAGGAGATGGAAATCCGGGCCACGAAGTACCAAAAATCGAGCCTGAATTTAGCCTCTATTGATCGCAGCGCCATGTATTGTTTGTAATTCGAACTAAAATCGAAAATCACTGTAAAAAAAACTTTTGACTTTATGCATAACCCTCCTGCAAGAATTTTTTTAATATCTGTCACCGTTTGGAAGTTATTGAATTTTAAAATCAGTCAGTCCTTTTTGGGACACCCGGTATATATATATATATATATATATATATATGTATATAAATAATACCTCTGAAATATATACATATCTTTAAAAAATTAAATAATGTACTTCAGATTATATAAACCCAAAACAAAAAAAGTAATTCAAAATAAAACATAGCGGATATCAGATTCAAGTTTTCTCCCTCAAAATATTTCACTAGAATGATTTTTAAATTGTGTTTTAAAACCTTAAAAAGAAATGCCATGTTTTGCCTCGTCGGCTCTGAGAAAGACCTTACATTCGGAACTGAAGCATAAGCAGTCTGTGGGGGTAAGTGTTTGCATCGATGGCCATCTGAACTCTAATCATTGCAGGTGTTGGAATAAAACGGTGTAACATGACTTCCAAATACTCCTGAAACTCATTTTTTATGCATTTACATCAAATGTATATATTTTTTGCTGGCAGCAAAGAAGGGTTTCTTTTTTTTTTCAGACTAGATTTGCGATATTTTGATGTACGTAAACAGAGTATGAATATACCACGATTAAAATTCAACTAGTATTTGTTTCCTAACACTTTCTTCTTTTTTTTGCACTTTTATTGGTGAACATTAAAAAACTAATATGAGTTTTGTATAATTTAGAACTACGTATTTAGGTATTTAGTAATGTGAAGAATCTTATTTGTCATTAAATTTCTAAATTGGTGGCATCTTGCTTGAAAGTTTCTTTTTTTCCACTGGAGATAGGATAATTTTATTTAACCAGCAGAGTATATAAATGTTCACCATACAACTTTAAACGGGTTAAGCCTTATGAACTTCTTTTCCTATGAATTTGAATTTTTCCAACTGAGCGAAAAAATGCCCAGGCTGGGAATCGAATCCAGATCCTTGGCTTACAAGGCCAATGCTTTACCGTTTAAGCTAACTGGGCCGACAACCAGCCAGCATATTTCGCTCAGAAAACTTTATTGGTAGAACATCTGGTCTGTCATGTAGACAGCTCAACAGAATAAACCACAGGTAAAGGAACTCCATATAAACGATGGATACGTAGATGAACTATTATTTTAACACAATCAAACTGATTGGTAAAGTTATCATACGAATTTGAAAATTCATCATATCATACGAAAATGCCCAGGCTGGGCATTTTTTCGCTCAGTTGGAAAAATTCAAATTCGTATGATAACTTTACCAATCAGTTTGATTGTGTTAAAATAATAGTTCATCTACGTATCCATCGTTTATATGGAGTTCCTTTACCTGCGGTTTATTCTGTTGAGCTGTCTACATGACAGACCAGATGTTCTACCAATAAGGTTTTCTGAGCGAAATATGCTGGCTGGTTGTCGGCCCAGTTAGCTTAAATAGGAAAGCATTGGCCTTGTAAGCCAAGGATCTGGGTTCGATTCCCAGCATGGGCATTTTTTCGCTCAGTTGGAAAAATTCAAATTCGTATGATAACTTTACCAATCAGTTTGATTGCGTTAAACTAATAGTTCTTTTCCTATGTTTGAATATATGCAAGTTAAGCTCGATCTGTAAACATATTCTTCACAAAACAGGTGTTAAAAAATCAGGTGAAACTGGTTTTATATAATTTGTAACTGCATATATGCCGTTTTCCAAAATTAGGTGTATAATTATAAACGAGATTGTTTTCCCCAAGATGTAGCTATACGATTTTAATCACTAAATCAATTTATAATTGAAGTATGTTTTGGAAAAAGAAGCGTAAATTTGGTAGCTATGAAATTTTTATTTTTTATAAGGCAGAAAGTTTTATTGATTATTTAAGTTTGTAATTTACGAAAGCTTGCAGAAAAATATTTTTCAATATATTGAGTATCTTTATTTTCCTCTTGTAATTAGAATAAAGCTTCGTAACGAATTAGAGGAAGCATAGTTCCCGTAAAACTTCGAAATGATTTGTGGTTTACTACATTCTCCTGTTTTTGTAGAGTTAAGGAATTATGCCCATCCTGTATTAGGTATCTGTTTTAAGGGACATCATATTTTCCTTCTCGAGATTTTTAATACGAAATTAAAGACTTATATAATAACTAAATGCTTATACATCGGCAAAAAACAAAATAATGTATAAATCCAAAACAAGAATGTAAACAAAACGCTTATCAATTTAAAGTCTCTTTTTTATGAAAATATTTCCCTAGTATGATTTTAAAATTGCATTAATATAAAACCTTAAAAATGAAATGCCATGTTTGCTGATTTGCTCTGAAAATCCCTTACACTCGTAACTGAAAGCATAGCTGTTTTCAGGAGTAAGTATTCGCACCAATGGCCAACCGAACAAGGATGATGGCAGAAGTTGGAATGAGTCGGAATGATATTTCTTTCAAATCCTCCTAAAACACATTTTCATGCTTTCACATCAAATGTCTTTATATTCTCTTTTGGCTTGTACAAAAGAACATTTCATGTTTCACACTAAAGTTAAAATATTTTGTTATAATTAAGCATTGTATAAAAATGTTCATCATAAAAATAGAAATGGTTTGACTCTTATCACTTTTTCCTTGTCTTTGAATGAAAATAACTTACACACACTCTATTTTGGACATTTCTTTAATGACTTGGGATTAAAAAAAATCGATACTTTTATGTTAGCCGGGCACAAATCTTGCCAATAGCATAGTGTTCTCGCCAATACCGAATTTTATTTTTTGCGTATTTACATTAGAAACAATGCTGTAATATTCTAATAAAATGTTTTGATTTATGGTATATTTTTTATCTCTTCCTTTTTTAAATCCATGTATATTTAATGAAAGTTGTGTAGTTTAAATGAAATGAGTTAACGGTTTATATTTTAAATGAAATGGATGCATTTCGAAAGATGGCAATGGGTACAATATTTGGCGATTTATCACCTGCTCCCAGCTAACAAAACTGTACTAAAAATTGATATGCAACTAAATATATCTAATTTATGATTAGTATTTTTCCATGTGAAGGGTTATATATATATAAGGGTTTTATTAAAGTTCTTAGCTCATGGCAGATTTTTGGTAATTTTTTTTTCATTGTAAATCACTTTTTGATGTAACTAAACAGAGTGTATACCATTTAAGTTCAAAATTCGAATGGTTTGAACCTTATTTGTTTGGTGGTTGTTCTTGAAAAAATGAAAAACCTCGCGCATTTTTATTTTAAATACAGCTATTATCATATGTACTATTCATGTTCAGTTCGCCCTTTTTCTATATATTTTGATCATAAAAAGCAGGCTGCGCAAAATACACGAAATGTTTCCGACAACTATATAAAACAAAGCTTCCAATATACCACTGAATACAACACATAGATTTTGGGATAAAATTGTAATAATATGGAAATAGTAAGTAAAGTACTTGTAGTAATCAATTGTAGTTTTACGCGTCGTAGTTATGAACAAATAAGATGCTTAACCAAAATAAAGCCACGCTAAGGTTTGAGTAAACTGTGTTAATATATTACAATAAACTATGTTAAATCATAATTAACATTTTAAATCGAGTTGGGTATAATATTTATATTTTTACAATAATTAATCATGGATTCTCGTGTCGCTGCTTAATTATGCTCAGAAGAATGAAAAATATAAAACAAATTTAAAGTGGCTTTATAAGGAGCCTGTATTCCAAATAAGGCAGTAATTTTCTAAATAGATGATTTATCTGAGTCTCGGGACTTTTAAAATTGGAAAAAAAAAGAAAATAAAGATCATTTTTAATATTTAATATCGTAAAATGTATATAACTTTAAAACACATTTTTTAGAGCGGTGAAAGATATAAGTATGTTCTTTCATTTGATATATTTAAAAAATTACAAGATGCACAATCAATATTTAGAGGGGCTTCAAACTGTCAGACATCTATCGAGCAGAAAATTGGTATGATACCTTACGCGCAGTATTACAAAAAGGAAAAAAACAACTAGAATGAAAATTTTGGAGTTTAATTATACTTCAGATTGTAATAATTACCCTGAACCTAAATAAATTTGTAAGTAAATCATTTCTATATTTTTAATACATAATTGTATTTAGTTAATAAAAATTTTGAAAATTTCAACAGTATAATCGCATAAAAATATATTATACCGAACGATAAAAAAGAAATTTTAGGTTTAGTTTACACAAACTAACGTGAAACATGTATTTTGAAAATTTCATTAAAAAATGTGGCGAAGTTTTTGAGATATCTTGCGCGATATACACCAAAACGTCATTTTGAGAAAAATGACTTCAAATTTTTAGAAACGCCGTTTCAGCTATTCAATGGGTATAATTCTAAGAACCATAACATCTGTTCTAATAAGAATTTCTAGCAAAGAATTATATCAAAATTTTGAAAGACAGCAGTTTAAAATAAAAATAAAATAAAAATCTCGAAAAATGTTAAGCTTTAAAAGTCGTGAGACCCCTTAATTAACCGATATTTGCTAGGCACTACACCAAAATAGAACAAAATAAAGAGTTCTCCTTGTAATACAATGTTCTATGTTTGATCTATTTACGAGAATGCCGTTTCGAACAGCCAAAACTGCATATACCAATTACCCTTCACTCTATTGAGCTCTCTTTTCCACCGCTTTCATAGACTCCATACTTTTCTACAAATATTGACACGGAAAGAGTTTAGTTAGCTTTGGTTATAATAATATACAATAAAAAGGTACTATCTCTTAATAAGACCAAGCCTTTTATAGCCGCGCCTTATTAGGGTTTTTCGGTTTTTCACATATTTTACATTCAAACAGAAACAGGATTAAAGATACAGAATATTTCAATATACATTCTAAAAGATCGTTAATTAACTCGAATGTTATGCAAAGATTGTAAAATGCTATCACTAATTTACTACTGTTTTCAACACCACGTATTGAAAAATTCAGTGGTCCGAAAATGACGTCGAAGCCTATATCGGTTGTGGTTCAAACTATCCATACAGGTCAAAGACATATAAACTGTCAGATATATGCTTCTATTTGTCGGTCAGAAGCCATTACCTACAAGAAATAGTGTGTTGGCCTTATTATGCCCTTATTTTGTTGAAGTACCTCATACGATATAGATTTCATTGTAGCTGAATCATGGCCATTTTTTTCCCTCATTCTGACCAGAAAATCAGATTTCAAACTTTTTACGACTGCTCTTTCATTTTCACCTAACACTTCATTTATAATGGCGGTTTCATAATAATGAAAGCCATCAGTCCATCAGAAGAAAATAACTCGGTTAAAGCGGAACCTCGGTTAAGCGGGACTCGGATAATCGGAACTCTACTGTATAAGCAAACACTGTAAATAGCCGGTAATACATGCGAATTCTTTTATGTGAACGAACTATAATTGCAACAAACATTCAATTTACGTAGTTCAGTATTACATATTTTATTATTACATATTTTAAATTTTAAAATAAGTCGGCCATTAGAAAATTGAGGAAGAAAGGGGGGGGGGGGGGGCGCCCAAATTCATGTTTGGCCCGGGCGCAAAAAAGGCTAGTTTCGGCCCTGCTATGTCAAAACTATGACAGTACTAATTTTATAAAATGTATAGTTAGTACATAAAAATAGCACATAAAGCATTTGTGCAAGAATATTAAAAAGCAAACCAACGTTTAAAAATGCACAAATAATACATGAAAAGCAAACCTTGCTTTTTCTAGCACGCTGTGCCTTGCCCTATCTTCCACTGAAGAAGAATCTCGCTAGTAGATTCGAAACAGCTGTTTGCTGCTTTTCATGTATTATTTTTGCATTTTTAAGCGTTGGTTTTCTGCTGTTTAATATAGTTAGTATATTTAATAATAGGACTAAAATGATAACTAATGTCTGACATACGTATCCCGCGAGAGACGTATTATATATTTAAATTTGCTATTGATAACTAATTTGGAAAAATCTCTTTTCTCTACGGGAGATAGAATATTTTGATATAACAAAGCATTCCATAAAAATATTAATGATAAAAATTCAAATAACTTTTTTAATTATTGAAAAATTTAAAATATATTCGATTCAATATAACTTTTTAAAAAATCTCCCCATCGATGATAATATATACAGCAGGTTGTATGCAGATTATCAGAAGAGATATAAATATTAATGCACATGTTTTCAATAAAATAGGTTATCAGTCAGGGTAGGCGGACTTGAATGCATGTCGATTTTGTACCTACGACAATTTCTCGAGCATGCTAAAATTTTAAATTTGATAATTATTATTATGTATAAAAACTGATTTTTCTTTTTGTCTTAGTTACATAAAAAAAGATAAATAAATTTTTTTTAACATGTTCAGACTGTAAAAATAATGTAAAATAAATTAGCTCATAAAAGAATGTTTATATGTATATCTCTTCTCTGTGCATCGACATTATCAATTTTTAAATGTTTATTTCTTCAAAAGTTTCGTTTCAACCACATTGTAATAAATTATCAACGAATTCAATTTTGCTAAATACATATCATAAAAAAAAAACAATATAGGTTGTAAAGCATTATCTATTCAAGCAACAACCTCATTCATAAATACATTAATTATTAATTTTATTACTGTATTTTTCATAATTCTTGCATTATTATAAGGTTGATCTTGCATTAATTATAAGTTAAAAATTTGTATTTTTAGATTATTTTACCTTTACAAGAAGACTTTTCGATATCTCGTTTTGGACGGATTTATACGTTTTAGAAGGTCCTGAACACGATTTGACTATTTTTAGAAAATGTCTGTCTGTCTGCATGTATGTATGTATTTGACACAAATTTTGTAGGCGCTCTATACTAAGAACTATTTCACAGATTTTTATCAAACTACAGATTCAGTTAGTCCCTGATATAATTTGGCGCTGAGTAGTTTTTGGTGAAATCCGCCTAACAGGTGACGTTGCTGTGCAGAATTTTTCACGATTTTCTAAATAGCTCTATCTCAAAAACTGATGCGCGAATTTTCATCAAACTTCCGATTCAGTTAGATGTTGACATAAATTGTTGCGGATTAGGTTTTGGTGTAAATCACTCAACAGGTGGCACTGCTATGCTGCATTTTCCAGGATTTGCACGATTTTAGCGATAGTCTATAACTATAACTAATGTCGTAATGCATTTCGTATCTTTAGAATCCTCATGATGGACATTGATTATCATTTAATTTTGGCACTGTGACAGCAAATTTTAAAGTATTAACATGTATGAGATTGAAGAAAGTTTTGGGATTGGCACATTCGACGAGTTTCTCATTATTACAATACGTGTCACATAAATGAATTTAATTTCCGAATTCCAATCTCATTAAATTAATGCCTGAATTAAATATTTAATAAAATCACATTTTGATTATTATTATTATTTATTTAATGCAGTGAAGCGACTATTTCTACTAACTTCCGTCCGTGTTCCGTCATTGCCTTTTATGCTGGAATATGCTTTTATGCAGAAGTTTAGTGCTCTATAATGTTGATAGAAATTTATTGTGAATTTTTGGCATGTGTGCGCAAAAATTTTCGCTATCCTTCTTAGAGGGCATGCATTTATTCAAATGTGATAGTGTTCGATAAATAAAATTTAGAGGAAGGTCCCTTTAACGAAGTTCATTTATTAATTTTTAAAAATAGAAACTTGAAAATGTAATTATTTGAGATATAATTGAGTAGGTTTGTAATTAATGAATAGTTAATAACTCTAAATAATTCCAATTCTGTACAGTCTCTGGTTCTGCTAACAAAAAAGGTTTTTTTTTTTTTTTTTTAATCAATTAAATATCATAAAAGCAATTAAATCCAGAAAAATAAAGCAGTAAATTGTAATTAAATTTCTGTTTAAAAATATTTTACATATTCAGTTCATTTTTCGGTTGCTCTCGTTAGTGCGGTGAATGGGCGCTCCTGCTCACGCTCAAAGCCTTCTCAAGACTATCTCACTTTGCTCACGCTCGACCTTTTTGATTTTTTACGGAATGCGGTGCGGCGGAGGAGTAAAGTTCTTGTTAGAATAGACTTTTTCGTGGTACTGTCGTCCAATAAATAGTGTGGTGGTGATTTTTGATTTGATTTAAAATGGCGTCTGTGGAAAGTACCCAGACAATAAATGATATTATACAAAGTATAGTGGACAATACTGCTGATCCGAACTTTGCTAAAGAATTTCAAGATCTCAGTATGAAGAAAAAGTTAGTCAGTGTATGCTTGAATTCTTCGCCTATCTTGATGATTACATCCACTCAACCAGAAGTAGGATGGATTATGGAACATCTTCCTCTGATCATCAGGAGGTGAGTGTTGTTTGCCAAGAGGCTTTTTCTTTAATTAGGGAGCCTATCTCATACAATAACTTACTTAATTCAACTTATTTTGGTATTTTTTGCTTTTCAAAGTATAGATGTTCGGCAAATAAAATTTTATCAGGATTTGGTCTTAACGACTTTACTCTACCTAAAAAAGGTACGAAACGTGTATTAGACGAGGGAAACTCACAACTCCCCTTACAAAACAAATATTCTAACCTAGCTAAGGATACCCTAATGGATGAAAATGATCCGGTGACCACTGACGTTGCCAATAATGCGTCGGGAAGTTCCAAAAGTAGGATAAACCCGTTCTATATAGAATTGGAAGGTAATTGGACTATTTTGGCTAAAGAAATAGCTGATATAAATCAGGAAAAACCTAACATTGCGCTTAAGGGTGAGCGCCTGATGGTGCTTTGTAAGAATGATAGTGATTTCGGGAAAACCCAAAGTTTTCTCGACCAACACGCCAAAAAATATACTACCCTGCACCCAAAGGACCAGCGTCCAAAGAAAATTTGTATTAGAGGATTACCATGTTATACTGAAAATAGTGTTATAGTTGATAGTCTTAAAGAATACGGGTATACTGTAACTAGGGCTGCAATGCTCAAGAACAGAAAAACGGGTAATCCTATGCCATTATATATGGTTAATGTACTCCCAACTAAAAACTTTGAGGAAATTTATAAGATTAAGGAAATCTCGTATATATCAGTTACTATTGAGGCCTTTAGGAGCCATAATCAGGTAAAACAATGTTACCGCTGCCAGGGCTATGGTCACGCCAGCGAGGTCTGTGGATTTACTGAGATATGTTGCAAGTGCGGCGAACAACATCTTACCCCCAACTGTACTCATAAAGGACGCATTACGCCTAAGTGTGCGAACTGCGGGCTGGCGCATCCAGCCACGTACCGCGGTTGCATAAAAAACCCTTATAGGGGGGAAAATAACAATCAGAACAGTAAAAATAAAGGCAACTCAGCTAGATATACTAGTAGTAAGGTTTCTCAGCAGGCCCAACAACTGGCAGAAGTCTTCAAAGATTTCAATTATACTAAAACTAAATCGCAGGAAAATACCAACTCGGACTCAAATAACTCTGCTTCAAATAATGTTGAATCCCCAGTTGAGGTTGCTTCCTCTTCACAATCTCCTGAAAACACTAACTCTGCTAATTCTGAAAAAACTAATAATACTCCATCCCATTCAACCAAAATTCCTTCCAGCTACAGTAATGATATACAGGAAATATTTAGTACTTTCCAAGACATAAAAGCGATTTTGCAAATATCCAAATTCATTAAATGTATAAAAAATATTTCTACTCAAGCAAAAAAATATAACAATCCCATGAAAAAAATTATTGTTTTTATCCAAGAGTTCGACAAATTAGCTAATGATTTCTCCTCCCCCAACCATGTCTAGTCTTCATCTTAAATCTCTTATTGTGTTATCCTGGAACTGTTCTACTTTAAATAACAGAATTGACGAGCTTCGTATTTTTGTCTCTAACCACCCTAATATTGATATAATTCTTCTTCAAGAAGTGCATAACCTAATAAAAGTATCAAAATTTCTGGTTATAAGCTCTACCATACCCCCCGTCCTGGATCCGTTCAGGGTTGAACTGCCATATACATCAAACACCACACTATCCTACTCAACACTCTACATACACAGGTCTTGACTACACGGGAATTGTTGTACAATTGCCACGAGTTAATATTAATTTTGTTTCTTTATATGCTAGACACTCAGCTTTATTCCCAGTCAATGATCTAACACAGCTTTTTTCACAAAATACGCACTGTTTCATTGCAGGTGATTATAATGCGCACAACCGGCGATGGAACTGTCATTCAACCACCCGTCGTGGCAGTGCACTAGACAACCTAATCACTCACCTAGGACTTAGTTTACATGCACCCAGCACCCCCTACACGTATTGGGCTTGGTAGAGGTCGCCCCTACATTATTGACTTTGCAATTTCAAAAAATTTGGTTTTTCCTATTAGTCTACAGTTATTAATGACTTAAGTTCAGATCATCTTCCTGTTGTTTTCAAAATTGACTGTGTTGATCCTCCCTCTCCCCCCCCCCCCTCTGTGGCTGTGGACTGGAGTAAATTTAAAACTATTCTTTCCAATTCTGACCTAACTTTCCCTAATATTAATAACACTGATGATATTGACAAAGCTGTTGATAACTTTCAAAATATTATTATTAATGCTCAAAAACAAGCTACTTACCAATATACTAAAAATAATAACTCTTTTACTATGCCTAACTATATTCATAATGTTTGTAAGCAACGTAATGACATCCGACGGCTGTTTCAAAATACTAGAGATCCTACTTTAAAGCCTATGATTAATCGGCTTAATAATAAAATTAAAAACCTCATTTCTAAGGAAAAACAAAAAAGCTGGAGCAATTTTCTTAACTCCCTCGCTCCTCAAGATAACTCTCTTTGGAAAATAAAGAAAAAACTTAATAATAATTACTCTACAATCCCCCCCTTAACTGCCTTTAATACCACGGCATATACGGACAAAGACAAGGCGGAAATCCTCGCCAGGTCCTATGCCGAGCAGTTTTCCCCTAACCCTTATCTTGCCAGCCCTAATCATTATTTTGAAGTAAATGAAACTGTTCAAAATTTTTTAGCTACCCCTCCCACGGACCCACTCCCGGAAATTCAACCAATTGTTATTTCTAATATTATCAAAAATCTTAAAAACAGAAAAGCCCCTGGATACGATAACGTAACTAATTATGCTCTTAAAAATCTTCCTTGCAACTGTATTATATATCTAACTAAACTTACTAATGCTATTCTTCAGTACTACTACTTCCCTAAAGCTTTGAAGACTTCTATTATTGCACCTATTCCTAAACCTCAGTGTAATTTACAAGATCCGACTAACTACCGTCCCATCTCTCTATTACCCTCTATCAGCAAAGTTGTTGAGCGAGTCATCAGGTCCCAGTTACATGACATTTTAGACGCACAAAACATACTCATTCCTAAGCAATTTGGCTTCAGAGCTAAACATTCCACATTACATCAACTCCTTCGTGTTGTAGAGTTCTTGAGTGAGAAACTAAACACGAACACATCAGCTGCGGCTGTTTTTCTCGATGTCGCCAAGGCTTTTGATAAGGTTTGGCATATTGGCCTTATATACAAACTAATTAAGCTTGGAATTAATGCTAGACTTATCTTTCTCATACATTCTTACCTTAGCGACCGCACCTTTCGCGTCCGCCTTAACAATATACTTTCCACTTTATACCTTATTCTCTCTGGTATTTTACAAGGGTCGGTCCTCGGCCCTACATTATTTAACATTTTCTTCAACGATATCCCAAGAACACTGAGGACTTATCTTGCCCTGTACGCGGACGACACGGCAATGTACGCCTCTGCACAACACCCATTCACATTATACAAAATTCTCCAGAAACACATAGATAAATTCCTTAACTGGTGTACCCTGTGGCGTGTTAAGCTTAACGACCAGAAAACAGCTGCTGTCTATTTCTCTAAAAAATTAACATTTCCTAATCGCATTACTATCAATAACACTACTATTCCTTGGACTAATGACACCAAGTATCTGGGGGTTACCCTTGATAGAAGACTTACCTGGAAAAAACATTTTATTAATATCCGTGGCAAAGTTGCTGGTATCTCCCAGGCCCTCTCTCCTCTTCTCAAAAGCAATACTCTTTCTATTCATAATAAACTAATCCTGTATAATGCATGTATTAGATCAATCTTAACCTATGCTTGTCCGATCTGGGGATTCGCTTGCAAAACCAGTATGGAGTATCTTTACGGTGCTCATAACAAAAACTTACGCTATATCCGTAATGGTCAACATTTTCTTCGTAATACCACTATCCGCAGGGATTTGAAAACCACTTCCTTAAAACAGCGCATCAATAAACTTGCTAAAAAATTTTATAAATCTGTATACAACCTCCCTAACCAAATCATAGCGGAACTCCTCGACTACGAGGTATCCGACCCCACTAACAGAAAATGCCCTAAATACTGGCTTTTGCTTAACGATGAAGACTGAGTTTCTCTCACCTTCTGCTATACTTAACCTTTCTGTTTGTTCTGTCCTGTATATAGTATATAAAAAAAAAGTTTTTCTGCTAGTTTTTTAGCATTTTATATTTAAACTATTGTATGGTCTCTGAAAAGAGTCTTTTTTTTATGGGGCACTCCCTGGTAGCTTTTTCGTCTTTTCCTGCTTATTTTTTGGAACTAATGGAATTTTTCTTTCTTTTTTAGTTATTTTTTTACGTTTCTTTGTTTTGTTTTTTTTACTTTTCAACATATGTTATACTAGTACTTATGTACTTTGTCATTTTTTGTTAGTCTTTTCTTTTTCTTAAAAGTAAATTTAATTTTGTGGCTACCAGTCACGTCTAAACATTATTTCTTTTAAGGCTCCCTAATGCCCTTGCAACGCAATCACCTATCCACTGGATGTAAAGTTGCAACGCAACTAGGCAGTCCATTCAGCTGCTCACATTGTTCCATAGTTCCATTTTGCATATTCGACGAAACAATTTGTGCTTAGTTCAAGTACATTCGCTGCTTTTTAAAGCGGCTTATAAATAGCATATTAAATGTAACCTTTTCGGACAGCGATACTCGCACAGTCTTCATTAAAGTCGCTGTGGTCTTCATACATAAATTGCAGTCGTCTACTATATCGCGCTTCCGCTTTTAATTTTATAATTACGATTTATGATTTTTTTTTTAGAGTTAACAAATGTTGCTGTATTTGGGGCTATTTTGTGCCATTTAAATTAGTGTTTGTTAAATTCAATTTTATAAGTGCAGAATTGCTAAGAAATTCTGACGCAGTTGTTGTGACTCCGGCATTTCAGTTCGTTTATACTGATTCTTTCTTGGAAACTTTCTTAACATTTAAAAAATATATGTTATACTTTAATAGGTCTTGAAACTAAAAAATATTTTTATTATTATCATCATCCGCGAGGCTATATACAAAGTCAAATAACAATAGATAGTAGCATCTAGTGGTCTATATTTTTAAAGTTTGGTTCATACTGCAGTAATGTTTTATTAGTATGAACAGCAACAGCAGAGAACATTGCTTGAAACCTTCTTCCAAAACTGTGGTGAAACTTTTCTAAGTTAAATTTAAAAAAAAATATTATATGCCATAGTAACTGATGATCCCGTTATCCAATGTATAGAATTGCTACAGAAAATTCATTGATTTCTTTTTTCTTACATGAATTTGCATATTCTAGTTTTCTTAAATACGCTTTTTTAACAAATACATTTTGTTATGTTGCAGTAACAAATTCAAGCAACAAAATTATTTCTTTCATATTTTATCAATTATTAAAACTGTAAAGAAAACCATACAGTTTGAAATTAATAAATTTAACATTTAAATACAATTCAAAGCATATTCTGACTCA
The DNA here is from genome assembly GCA_963932465.1 of Maratus speciosus. NCBI lineage: Eukaryota > Metazoa > Arthropoda > Arachnida > Araneae > Salticidae > Maratus > Maratus speciosus. The sequence continues at coordinate 212,921,958 of OZ010793.1, forward strand.
GCTTATCTTTTAAGAAATTGAACTTGATATTAATTTTATATTCAACATATGTATGAAAATTCAACTTTCAATTGACAGATTTTAATTTAGCCGCTATCTCATTATAGTTAATCTCCAATTAGTCCGCGGAGACGGCGGCGTAGCACGTCGAAGGTCTCTACACCCTTTCCGACACCTGATCGGACCGGAGAAAAATTAAAAAGATGTCACTGTACAAATTAAATGTAACGCGACTTATCCCACGACATTACTGAATGGCAATCGTTACTTATATTGTATCGTATACGTATAGTATATTACGTATATCGAGTGCCAATTGTTGCAACTCAACCGCTAGTTATTTTACATTATTGTAGCAAACAAATGTTTATTGTTAATATAGATTAATTTAAATTCATGCTTAAAAATATTTAAAAATTCGATAAATTAAGCTGCCGTTCTCAAGCAAATTTCATTCAAAAATTCATTGTTTTCATATTCTATAATGTAAAAATTGAAATGAAACAATATTTAGAAGTGATGTATGAGCGATTAAAATAGAACTTGTTCTCTGCAGATATTCAAAAGAGGCATATGGATTGCTCATAACGACAGAAAAGCCCGTAGTGTAAGAAATGGGACTTTGATGCTTAAAAAAAGTAACTTACACACCTTCTATTTTAACCGTTTGTGCTCCGACGGGACTTCTCAGTCCCATTAATAAAAATTTCAGTATAAAATTTATTTAATTCGTCTACTAATAAAAGTATATGGTACTTTGCATACAAAATACTTCGCTGGGTCACATTCAGTAAGCACTGTTAAACAGTCGAAGCTAAATATTTTTTCAACCATTTACACGGATTTAGCTTTTCTCCTATTAAAAAACGTTCCACGAAGAATTTTCATCTGCAAAACACTTTTCAGTTACAGATTGGATCACAAAACATTTATTTACATTGTTCTTGTGGGAATTGTGAGGTTTCCATAACAGTAATTTTTCTTAATTAATCTAATTATTCTTGTAAATATTTTACAAAAAAAAAAAAAAAAAAAAAAAAAAAAAAAAACACTAACTACCGATTTATTAAATCAGTTTTATTAGCTCACAGGTTATCAAAGCCTGAGAGCTTATGTGCCCGCAAGTTCTGTATGTACGTACGTAACGCAATAATTCTTGATAGAAATATCCGATTTGCTTCAAAAAAATTCTAGGTTCATTCTCATATGGCACTTCCCTGATTAGTTTTGGGTGTTCATTGGTTAAGTATAAAGGGGGATACGGGGGGGGGGGGGGGGTAATCCTCAATAATATGATTTGCTTCAATTTTGGTATACCGGTTAATTTTGATAAGGCGCTTCCCTGATTAGATTTGAAGGTTCGTTGTTTAAGTATAAATGGTTGGGGGATCGGGAGGGGTGTAATACTACCCTTAATTTAGATAAATGGGTTTTCTTATTCGATTTGCTTCAAATTTCGTATACCGGCTTATTATGAAAATGCGCTTCCCTGATTAGATTTAGAGGTTTATTGGTTAAGTATAAAGAGGGGGGGGGGACGGGTGGCTAATACCCCCGTAATACTAATTTATTTTAGATAAATCGGTTTTTCTATCCGATTTGCTTCAAATTTGGTATACCGGTTTATTCTAATAAGACGCTTCCCTGATGAGATTCGGAGGCTCATTGGTTAAGTATAGAGATGTGAAACAGGGGGGGGGGGGTAATTCCCCTTAATTTATTTTTCAAAAGGCATTGTTCTTTGAAGTAAGAGTTATAATATACAATTAGTGTAAATAACTCTCTGAAATATATTCCGATTGAAATGAAGTTTTGATATGTCATTGTGGTTAAGTATAGAATGCTCTTTACTGAAAATGAAGTGTGTAGCATTTATAGTTCGTTTACAGGGACACACCAAAAAGAATTCCGTTACATTACCGTCTATTGGAAGAAATCTTTTGCGATGCATTTTATAGATGTTACGATATTTCAAGCATAATGAGATTTATATAAATATTTGGAATAGACTACAACCTGCTTCTCAGGAGTATAGAATAAGAAACATTTATAGTTCGTTTACAGGGACGCATTAAACTTTGTTCAGAATGGCTGTTTGCAAGGTCGTCTGCTTAAATATATTTTTTCTCAATTTTCTACTCATTTCGTCTTCAATTCTGGGTGTTTGCACCGCATATTTATTCTACAGTGGAGACAGACCTTTTAAGGACTATTTGTCTGATACCGGCATTCGTGCGGTTATGAGCGCTTGGCTGGGTTGTCAATATTTACTACTTTATACTTTTTGCTATTCATTCAACTTTCTACACTTTCTTTTTTAAGTAGTCACATAAAGCATTACAGTTATACTTTTATCACTTCTTTTTCATGATGGGCTGGACCATTAATGATATACAGGCGTGGAGTTGCTTTGCAACTAGGAAGCCCCTGGAAACTCACACCTGTTGGCCGGTTGTTGTTGACCCATTTCATTTTTATAGAGAGAAAAGGAATATTAAGAAGCGTTGTCTTTTTTACAACGTTCCTTTTCCTAAGTAATTTCATTTATTATAAATACAACAAAAAATATGAAATTTAAGAAATTTGCATATATTGTTGAACAGATCAAAAATAACAACTCACGCAAATTAAATAATTTTCCTTACTTAAAAATACTTTCCGCCTATGCAAATCACAATTTTTACGCCTTCAATAAATTCTCTTTCTTGTTGCATTCAACTGCTTTTGAAGATTTTCGAAAGAAAATGAAACACCACACTTTCTTGATCAGGGTAATAGGATGCGTGTCTGACGATCTAATTGATTGTCCTAAATGAATACATATGCCTTTCTACTATTTTTGAAACTTTTTCCTCTGAGGGAGCGTTAATACGTGAGATATTCCTCAAAAAAGTTATCTTACTTCATTCTATTTCATCTAGAAGTCATTTTACTCTGTAATTTACCGTAATGACGAATATCGCAATATATAAACAGCTTAAAATTATTTTTTTAAATATTAATTATCGTTTGCAGTTTTTAAAGCAATCTGCAAATGCACTAGAAGTTTTCTCAGAAAATATTTCATTATAAAGAGAGGGAAAGAGAAGTAATTTTAGTCAACTCACTTCATTATTTTCTAAAGAGAAAAACTCATTAAAAATTGTTTTTGTTTTTATTAGATTCTTCATCTTAACCAGTTAAATTCATCATAACAATTACAAAATTTGAGAATTTATTTGCAGGAGTATCGATTCCTGCAAATCAAATAATTTTCTTTATCTGAAAATACTTTCCGCCTCCGCAAATCATTATTTTTATACCTTCATTAAATTCTCCTTCTTGTTGGATTCAACTGCTGTTCAAGATTTTCAAAAGAAAAATTAAAAGCCCACATTTTCTTCAGGCTAATAGGATCGTGTCTGGCGATTGATTAGGTTAATAGGATCTTGTCTCGCGATCTAATCGATTATTCTAGATGAATCCAACTCTCTTTTAAGTATTTTCTGACCTTTTTTTTTTTTGAGGAAGCGTTAATACAATATAGATTCTTCAAAAAAGTTCTCTATCTTCATCCTGTTCCGTCTGTTATTTATTTTATCTGTGAATTACCGTGATTATACAATCGCAAATCACAATACAGTAATAGCTTTAAAATAATAAAAAGTATATATCGTTTATCATTTGCAATTTTTAAAGCAATCTGTAAATGCACCCATGGAGGAAAGAGACAGATGGAGATGCAGTATGCCGTAAAAGCGTTTTGTAATATGATGAGCGTTATCGCTCAAATTTAAATGCCCTCATTCGACGCAAACAAAACAAGCGCGTGGAACAGAGACTGAATTCTTTGACATCTCCCGTGCATTTTTTTTTTCTAAATGAAAATTATCTGCTTATATTTAAGCATTCTAAAGTAGCATTTCATTGCATTATGAATTCAAAACTGTATTACTAGAACTTTTCTTCTTCTTCTTCTTTTTTTCTTATTTTTTTGCGAAAGCACGTGATTGTGTTTGAGACGAACGTAGTGAATTTCAGGGTTACATTTTTGGTGTCACTTCCAGCCACCAAACTTCATCTCTATTCTTTCTCTTTACTCAAAGAAATGCACCAGAAATTTACTCGGAAAATATATCATTATAAAGCGAGAGACTTACTAATTTCATTTATTATTCATAAAATAAACAATACGAATTATGAGAAATTGGCATACATGATTGAACACATAAAAAATAACAACTCTTGCAAATCAAATCATTTTCTTTACTAGAAAATATTTCCGGTCTCCGCAAATAATTATTTTTATACTTTCGTTAAATTCTCCTTCTTGTTGGATTCAACTGCTATTGAAGATTTTTAATGAAATTAAAAGCCGCTATTTTCTTCAGGCTAATAGAATCCTGTATGGCAATTGATCAGGTTAATAGGATCTTGTCTGGCGATCTAATCGATTATTCTGAATGAATCCATATGCCTTTCGAGTAGTTTTTGACGTTTTTCTTTGACGAAGTGTTAATACAAGAGAGATCCTTCAAAATAGTTCTCCAGCTTCATTCTGTACCGTCTATTAGTTATTTTATCCCGCAATTTACCGTGATTATACAATCGCAAATAGTAATTTAGTTAAAGCTTTAAATTAATAAAAAGTATATTATTTACCGTTTGCAATTCTTAAAGCAATCTGAAAATGCACCAGACGTCTTCTCGAAAATATATCATTATAAAAAAAGAGAAAGAAAAGTAATTTAATCAACTTATTTCATCATTATCTAGAGAAAAGTTTTTTTTATTACATTGTTCTTCCTAACCGGTTTAATTCATCATAAAAATTACGAAATTTGAGAAATCGGCAAAATTGTTGAACAGAGATTTGCAGGAGTTGATATTCCTGCAAATCAAATAATTTTCTTCATCTTAAAATACTTTCAGCCTCCGCAGATCATTATTTTTATGTCTTCATCAAATTCTCCTTCTTGTTGGATTTAACTGTTTTTCAAGATTTACAAAAGAAATTGAAAGCCTGCATTTTCTTCAGGCTAATAGGATCGTGTCTGGCGATTGATTAGATTGATAGGATCGTCTCTCGCTATCTAATCTATTAGTCTAGATGAATCTAAATCCCTTTCAAGTATATTTTGACGTTTTCCTTTGAAGAAGCGTTAATACAAGAGAGATTCTTCAAAAACGTTCTCTAACACTAACTTCATCCTGTTCCGTCTATTAATTGTTTTATCCTGTAATTTACCATGATTATGTAATCACAAATTGCAATACAGTAATAGCTTTAAATTAACAAAAAGTATATATCGTTTATCATTTGCAATTTTTAAAGCAATCTGTAAATGCACCCATGGAGGAAAGAGATAGATGGAGATGCAGTATGCCGTAAAACCGGTTTGTAATATGATGAGCGTTATCACTCAAATTTAAATGCCCTCTTTCGGCCCAAACAAAACAATCACGTGGAACAAGGACCGAATTGTTTGACATCTCCCGTGCATTTTTTTCCCCTCTAAATGAAAATTATCTGCTTATATTTAAGCATTCTAAAGTAGCATTTCATTCTATTATGAATTTAAAACTGTATTATTAGAAGTTTTATTCCTTTTTTTGCGCAAGCACGTGATTGTGTTTGGGTCGAATGTAGCGGATATTAGGGTTAAATTTTTGGCGTTACTTCAAGCCACCAAACTTCACCTCTATTCTTTATCTTTACTCAAAAAATGCACCAGACGTTTTCTCGGAAAATATATCATTATAATGCGAGATAGAAGCAGAAGTAATTTTTCCGCCTCCGAAATTAAATATTTTCCGCCTCCGCAAATAATTATTTTTATGCCTTCGTTAAATTCTCCTTCTTGTTGGATTCAACTGCTGTTGAAAATTTTTAAAAGAAATTAAAAGCCTCCATTTTCTTCAGGCTAATAAGATCCTGTCTGGCAGTTGATCAGGTTAAGAGGATCTTGCCTGGCAATCTAATCGATTATTCTGAATGAATCCACTATGCCTTCCACTATGCATGTATAACTCTATACATTTCGAGTATTTTTTGACGGTTTTCTTTGACGAAGCGTTAATACAAGAAAGATCCTTAAAAACAGTTCTCTCACTTCATTCCGTACCGTCTACTAGTTATTTTATCCCGCAATTTACCGAAGTGAGGCAAACGTAAATCGCAATTTAGTCATAGCTTTAAGTTATTAAAAAGTATATTATTTATTGTTAGCAATTTTTAAAGCAACATGTAAATGCACCAGAAGTTTTCTCGAAAATATGTTATTATGAAGGGAGAGAGAAAGAAAAGTAATTTTAGTCCATTTACTTCATTATTATTTAGAGAAAAGAAGCATTAATTTTTTTTGCGTTCTTTTTCCTAACCAGTTTAATTCATCATAAGAATTACGAAATTTGAGAAATCGGCATAAATTATTCAACAGAGATTTGAAGAAGTTGATATTCCTGAAATCAAATAATTTTATTTATCTGAAAATGCTTTCAGCTTCCGCAAATCATTATTTTTCTGCTTCCATTAAATTATCCTTCTTTTTGGATTCAACTTATTCTCAAGATTTTCAAAAGAAATTAAAAGCCCACATTTTCTTCAAGCTAATAGGATCGTGCCTCGCGATTGATTAGGTTAATATGATCTTGTCTAGCGATCTAATCGATTATTCTGGATGAATCCATATGCCTTTCGAGATTTTTTTTACGTTTTCCTTTGAGGAAGCATTAATACGTGAAAGCTTCTTCAAAAATGATCTCTAGCTTCATTCTATTTCATCTAGTAGTTATTTTACGCTGTAATTTACCGTTATGAAACAATCGCAAGTCGTAATATAGATATAGATTAAAATTAATAAAAAAATATCATTTATCATTTGCTATTTTTAAAGCAATCTGTAAATGCACCAGAAGTTTTCTCAGAAAATATTTCATTACAATCAGAGAGAAAGAGAAGTAATTTTAGTCAACTTACTTCATTATTTTCTATAGAAAAGAAACATTAAAAATTGGGTTTTTTTTACATTATTTTTCCTAATCAGTTTAATTCATCATAAAAATTACGAAATTTGGGAAATCAGCATAAATTGCTGAACACAGATTTGCGAGAGTATCAATTCCTGCAAATCAAATAATTTTCTTTACCTGAAAACTCGTTCCGCCTCCGTAAATCATTATTTTTATGTCTTCACATTAAATTCTCATTATTTTTGGATTCAACTGCTTTTCAAGATTTTCAAAAGAAATTAAAAGCCCGCATTTTCTTCAGGCTAATAGCATCGTGTCTCATCTAAACGATTATTCTAGATGAATCCATATGTCTTTCAAGTATTTTTTGACGTTACCCTTTGAGGAAGCATTAATGCAGGAAGATTCTTCAAAAAATTTTCTAACTTCATTCTGTTCCGCCTACTAGTTATTGTATCTTGTAATTTATCGTAATTATACAAACGCAAATCGAAATTTATTTACGGCTTTAAATTAATAAGAGGTACGTATCATTTATCATTTGCTATTTATAAAGCAATCTGTAAATGCAACAAAAATGTTCGCAGGAAATATTTCATTAAAAGGAGATAGAAATGGTCCGCCAACTGAATACCAATAAATTTTAACAGAAAATTTTATGGTAGGTTTGCGCTAGAATTAACTTTCAAAGGTGATTCCGCGAAGGTTTGTAAAAAAAATCTAAAAAGAAAATTTTTCTAAAAAAATATTGGTATTCAGTTGGCGGACCATTTGGGAGCCCTGTCAGATAACTAATTTTGGGCAACTTACTTCATTATTATCTAGAGAAAAGAATTATTGAGTTTCTTTTCCTGCATTGCTTTTCCTAACTGGTTTCATTTATTATACATAAAGAAAAAAACCTATGAATTATGAGAAATGGACATACATGATTGAATAAATAAAATGTAACAAATCTTGTAGATTAAATCATTTTCCTTACTAGAAAATACTTTCCGCCTCCGCAAATAATTATTTTTATTACTTCATTAAATTCTCCTTTTCGTTGGATTCAACTGCTTTTGAAGATTTTCAAAAGAAATTAAAAGACTAGATTTTATTCAGGCTAATAGGGTCGTGTCTGGTGATTGACCAGCTTATTAGGACCTTGTCTGGCTATCTAATCGATTATTCTGAATGATTCCATATGCCTTTCCAGTATTTCTTTACGTTTTTCTTTGACGAAGCGTTAATGCAAAAGAGATTCTTCAAAACAGTTCTCTAATTTCATTCTGTTATGCCTATATTTGATATTGTAATTTACGGTAATGAAACAAACGTAAATCGCAGTTTAGTTATACAGTTAAAATTATAAAAATTATAAATCATTTATCATTTGAATTTTTTTTAATCTGAAGCTTTCTCAGAAAATATTTCATTATAAAGAGAGAGAAGTAATTTTGAGAAATGGGCATACATTGTTGAGTACATAAAAAATAACAACTCTTGCAAATCAAATCATTTTTTTTTTTTACTTGAAAATAACATTCGCAAATCATTACTTTTATGAGTTCGTTTAATTATCTTTCTTCTTGGAATCACTGTCTTTCAAATATTTTTGAAAGAAATTTAAAAGCCCACATTATCATTATCAGCCTAATAGGATCGTGTCTCGAGATCTAATCGATTATCCTGGATGAAAACTTGAGCGTTTGTAATATCTTTACACATTTTTCATTGAGGAAGGGTTAATATGTGAGAGATTCTTCTAAAAAGTTATCTAATTTCATTCAGTTCCATCTATAAGTTATTTTATCCTTCAATTTAGCGTATTTAAATAAACGCAAATCTCTCAAGGAGAGGACCCGAGATTGGAGACACAGAATCTGGCGAACCTTTGTGCAATGATAGAGTATAGTTAGTAGATAAACATATCACAAGGATAAAGCAAAATATTCAAGGGGGGGGGGTTATAAAACAAGCCCCAAAGTCACCCAATTTTACCGATTTAGTACATAATCGGATAAATTACGCACATTTCTGACTGACCGGATGGTACAGTAGGCAGAGCCCCAGGCTTATAAATTTTCACTTTCGAAACTTTGTGGGTTCGATATCCGAAGAAAGTTTTTTTTCGCTATGAATTGAGTCTTCTAAAATACATTCTTCAAATTTGCAAATTTAGAAACTTCTTCACTAGACATGTTTTTTCATTTTAATTACGATACATGTTTTGTTAAAAACCACCTGTAAATCTGTGTAATTTATAAATATTAATGCCTATGAAGATATTTTTTATCGTCGAAAACAGTTTTCTAATTCCAAACATAAGATCCCGCGATAAAAAAAGAACAATTTTTCAAAAAAAAAAAAATCGCAAATTTATAAAACTTTCAAATTGTTAAGTATTAGAAAAGATGAAGTTAAAATGCCATATTTAAATTTTATGCAGCACATTTTAATTGATTTCGCTTGGACGAATAGGGGTTTATTCGTATAAAAATCTATAAATAAATGTGAATAAAATTAAAAAATTAGCGTTTGAGGAATACAAATTATGGATTTTTAAAATTTATTTTCTACTTTTCAGTAGACCCATAAAACTGACATAAAATTGCAATTTATCTGTTGAAGAAGCATGGGTTTTTTTTCCTTGTAGTTCGAAAATAATTAATAATTATTTTGTCTGCAGGAAAGAAAAAAAAAAGAAGAAGCCTTGTCAGGGTATCGAACCCACAAAATTCCTAAAGTGAAAATTGAAAACTCTAGCGCTCTGCCAACTGTACCGTCCTGTCACTCAAGAATATGCGTAATTTATCCGATTATCTACTAAAGCGTTAAAATTGGGTGACTTTGGGGCTTGTTTTTTAAGACCCTTTTGCATATTGTGCTTTATCCTTATAGAATGTTTATCTACTAACTATAATCTTACATTCCACAAAGGGTCGCCAGATTCTGTGTCCCCGACTTCGAATCCTCTCCTTGTCAGTATAGTTATACTTAAAATAAATAAAAAATTGATGTCATTTATTGTTTGCAATTTTTAAAGCAATCTGTAAATGCACAATAAGTTTTCTCAGAAAAACATTTCTTTATAAAGCGAAAGAGAAAGAGAAGTCATTTCGGTAACTTGCTTCATAGAAAAGAAATATTAAGCAGTGTTTTTTCCCTAATAAATTGCTTTTTCCTAACGAGTTTTATTTATTATACATATAATAAAAATTATGAAATATGAGAAATGTTCATACATTTTTTAAGAGATAAAAAATAACGACTCCTGCAAATCAAATCATACTCCTTATTTAAAAATACCTTTCCGCCTCCGCAAATCATTACTTTTATGTCTTTGTTAAATTTTCCTTCTTGTTGGAATCACCTTATTTCGGATATTTTGAAAAAAATTAAAACTCCCACATCATTATTATCAGGCTAATAGGTCTGGCAACCCAATCGATTATTCTGCATGAAACCTTGTGCATTTCTAGTAATTTTAGACATTTTCCATTGAGAAAGGGTCAAAATGTGAGAAATTCTTCTAAAAGGTTCACTAATTTCATTCTGTTCTATCTATAAGTTATTTTATCTGGTAATTTACCATATTTAAACAAACGCAAATCTCAGCATACTTATAGCTTAACATTAACCAAAAAATATATCATTTGTCGTTTTCAATTTTTAAAGTAATGTGTAAAGCAATGCACGTAAGCAACGCACGGTAAATTATCTCAGAAAATATTTCTTTATAAAATATGAGAGAAAGAGACGCCATTTTAGTAGCTTACTTCATTATTAAGTGCGTTCGTAATTATATAAATACGCATCGCATTCTGGTCCGTCCGTCTGTCCGTATGTAACAGCACAAAAACTACCCAACCGAATGGTTTGAAATTTAATATATATAAATCGCTGCAGAATTTTGTCGAGTTAATTCAAATTTTATGAAAACGAATTGGAACACGTCGAAATTTGACGAACTAAAATGTTTAGAAAGAAACTGTTAGATCAAATTTATGATAAACCTACAAAAATAATTACAGTAGAAAATTCATCTTACATTGGTTGTCTAACTCTTAAAACAAATAATATTAACCTAAAATTACCAAAATATTATTTTCACAAACTTCAACTGCTTAAATTATTGAAAAATTAAACTATATTAGAACACGTAATAGAGGTGAATAATTATGATGAAGTTATCGATTGGGGCTCTTATGTCTATTTTTACGGGATGAAAAATCAGTAAAAATTATTTTACTTTGTCACATTATAAAAATTCCCCCCATAAAATCTCAACTGAACGTTATTTTCACATTTTCAAAATTTACATACGCACCACTCAAGTTCACAATTTAAAAGTATTTTACGCGCAATAAATTATTAATGAGTGTATTTCCAAACTTAAAGTCACGTTTGTCCGATACAACTTTGCATGTGAACATTCTCACAAACTTTAAGTCATAATCTCAGTACCCAAGAATAAAAAATTCAGAAATTTGCCTTTAGTTGTCATAGTATTGGCCATTTAGTATTGGTCAAATATTCAGTTTTATCAAAGAAAATGATCGGTTTGTTTTAAATATGACATCATTTTTACTCACTGAATCATTTTGCCTAGCGTCTCAAACTCAGTCTCAACGTAATGTAAAAATATTGAAATGTAACTGATTTATGAAGAAGAATGCGTGGTTTTAATTTTAATGGCTGACGTCATTTTCTGTTCAAAAATTATAAAAAAAAGTTACATTTATTTGTAATGTGAAAATGGTATCAGTAAGGATATAATCAATAAAAATAAGTAAACCATGATTATTTTACTTTTACTTTTAATAGAAATGGTGAACTTCAGTTGCCACAATTAAAAAATTGGAACTAAAAACTATAAAAAATTTGATATCTCAAAAATAAATTGAGACAGAACTTTCAAACAAATTGCATTTAAAAGTAAATTTTTTCCCTATATTACGGTGTAAAAATTGAAACTGTGCTATGTTTAGAAGTTTAAAAAATTTTCCGTAGCGAAAATTGCAAAACCAGAATTTCATTTCAAATTTCAGAGTGTTGCCATTCGCAGAATGACATATGCGTTACGCACAGATATATTTGTCCTTTATAATATAGATAGAATCAAAACTTAAAAGATAATAATGAAAGTTTTCTTCATTCTATTCAATCCTATCATACATAAGTAATTCAATGATATCTCATGATAAGTAATGATTCTAAGTTACCATAGTGTTTACGTCCTATTTAAGATGGAGTCCATTATTGCCATATTACTGGATTTAATATACATAATCGTAAAGAGTGCAACAGCTATTGCACCAAGATCTGTATATTTCTAAAACTAGTTATGATACGGATAGTGTTGAATTCAGACACTTTTCTCCGGGAGGGATTTCTGTGGCTCCGTGGAAGACATTATAGAGTTCCGGGGGTGTTGCATTTTTTGACCATTGAAAACACAAAATCTCAAGGGGCAAAATTTTGCTCCGGGGGGGGGGGGGGGGTCCACCCGGGTCGCCTCCTGAATTCAACACCGCATACGAACACACATCAATTGTCACGTTTGACGAACAATTTCCGACTTGTTATCTACAGAAAAGAAATATTAAGCAGTGTTTTTTCCCTATTAAATTGCTTTTTCCAAACGCGTTTTACTTATTATACATAAAATAAAAATTATAAAATATGAGAAATGTTCATACATTATTGAATAGATAAAAAATAACAACTCCTGCAAATCAAATCATTTTCCTTATTTGAAAATACTTTTCCGCCTCCGCAAATCATTACTTTTATGCCTTCATTAAATTCTCCTTCTTGTTGGATTGAACTGCTTCCGAAGATTTTCGAAAGAAATTAAAAAGTCCACATTCTCTTGATCAGGCTAATAAGATCGTGTCTGACGATTTAAGCGACTTTTCAGTGGATTTTTATTTGAGGAAAATCTTTTATTTCTTTTTTTAGAAGATTAATACTCACGATAGCGTACTACAAAAGACTTGTTCCTCCCAATTTCTTCTTTTATTATAAAATTCGATTGAATTTCTCTCATTATTATTCCTCTCTGATTAAATATTTTTTTCTTGTCATCTTTGAAGTTACACCGTGATATAAAAGTATACAGCAGGTATCGCATTATAATGAATATTTTTAAGGAAATTTATTCCGAAGTTTATTAATTTTTTATTTATTATCAATATTTTACTATTTATTATTAATGTTTTTTACTATTTAGTATTAATATTTTTCTATTTATTATTAACGTTTTCCTATTTATTATTAATGTTTTACTATTTAGTATTAATATTTTACTATTAATCATTGCACAGAGTAGCTTTTATTTTCGTTTGTTAAATTATTGTTACCAAAATTATAGGATATTCTGATTATGGAAGATCTTCTCAATTTAAATGTACAGATCGATTAAAACAACTGTATAGTATTTTACAGGAAGTTAGAGCCTTGAACAAAAGCAATTTTTATATTGCAGACTAGGGTCGCAATTTATTTATCCCGTCAAAAATGCAAGATGTCTCATTCCAATATGAACGCGTAGACTTTTTCATAACTTTAAGAATAGTGAAGTTAATATATAGCAAAATAACACCTTGTAATAATATACTAATTTCAATTGTGTTAGTTTAATTGCGTTAAAGGTGTAAATAATTGCACGGTCTATGAAACACCATCATTCAATTTTTCACATATACTTTCATATTGTGTGCACTGCAAATTCCCAGCACACATTGACAACACACTTGGAACACTTCGATTCAAAAAAAGTGTTTCAGTTACCTTAATGTATACTGAAATGTGTTTCGAATATGCTCCGCTATAAAGAAAGTGTTCCGAGAGTGTACCGAATGTGTTCTGCTCAGGATATTTGTTAAATCTAAACTTGGGAACAGATTAAGAATATATTTGGACATATTTGTGAAATCACGTGTTCCCAAAATTGTTCAAAAAGTGCTCTAGAAAGTGTGCTGAAAAAAATCAGTGTTCTCAGAGGTATTCTAAAAATTGTTCAAAAAAAGATGCGCTTCAAAGTGTTCTAAAAAAGGGAACAAAATAAGTGGCCTAAAAAGTGTTCTTAAAAGTGTATAAAGATTTGCATTGTAAGTTATTTTTCTATTTTACTTGGATGTTTATTTTTATTTTCGTAACCATTGAGTAGCTCGAGCCATAATTTGGGTAAGTTAAATGATGCTGCATCGTTATATATTGATTTTTTGCGTGTTACAATCTCTATGGTTAACTTATTAACTTACAATATCTTACCAAAATTATGCCTCGAGCTACTCAATGGTAACGAATATAAAAATAAACATGTAACCATAGAGATTGTAACACGTAAAAATTCAATATGCAACGTTTGAGCAACGTTTAACTTATCAAAATTGTGGCCCGAGCTACTCAATAGTTACAAAACTAAAAATAAACATCCAAGTAAAATAGAAAAATAACATACATAATATGAAAGAATACGTGAAAAATTGGATGATGGCGTTTCATAGACCGTGCAATTTTAGAATATTTTTATACATTTGTTTTGAAAATGGCTCGGGTAGAGTCGAAACGTGTAAACAGTCGAATGAAGCTATTTTTATTGTTTCTAAAGTTTTAATTTACACATTTTAGCAATTAAAATTACTAAATTAGAACAGTGAAGTTACTTTAACGAAATTACAGTACACGTAGCTTTATTTGTGTAAATGTAACGACAGCAATGAAGTGATGAAAATGGCTCTCTAAACAGTGTTGAATTAGACGCGTCATGTTTGAGAATGTAGTTCAGAGTACATACCGTATCACTTACCTAATTATAGAGTTCTTCAAGGGTTTTTCGCAATTTCGTGATGTTTAAGTAATACAAGGCAGGTCCGTTAAGAAAAATGTTAAAATATCTATTTAAAAATATGTCCAGATTTAACTAAATGGATTCAGAAGAATTCCTTCTCTTGTAGTTTTAACTGAATAAATAGATCGTAATCCTAGTTTTCTTACGAAAATTGATCGTAGTAGTGCGATCTGTTTTCGAACAAATTATGGAACAGCTGTTTTGAATTGCAGATTCCATTAGTTTTAGTTAAATGGGTATTTTTTTTAAACAAACTAATTCATGATCAGTTAATTAGCATATTGTAGAAATTGCGTTTTTCACTTACGCTATAGCATAATTGCTTTATAATTACGTCATATTCACTTTTTTGTATTTTGAAGGTTATATTTTTCGCGTTATTCAACAGAGCAAAAAGTAGATTCAATTATGAAGTAGAGACACATAACCCTACTCTAGAAAGGGGATAAATTAAAATATCACAAAAATGAAAACGTGTCTATTGAAAAGCTTAAAACATCAAAAATGTGCTTCATCTACAGAATTTGTAGATATAATAGCGGGAAGGAAAATACTTCTTACATTCAAAATAAAAAAAGTGTATAATTATTTTAAGCCACACTCTGTCCAATAAATAAAATGCCTATTTTTATCCGACTGCCAAAAAGGGTTATGTGTTTGGCGCGTATCTCGGTATGTGGATTTCTTTACACCCTTGAAACATCCCAACGGCTGGATGGATTTTAATGAATGAGATCTCTATCGATTCGTTTTAACCGTCCGATGGTTATAGGCTAGGTTATGTTTTCATAAATTCAAAATGGTGGCCGTAAAATACAAAATGGTGGTAGAGACGAGAAAAAAAATTACGCTCCAAATTGAATGGCATATCATTGGATAGGTCTTTTAAAATAAAGACGATGTTTCATTGACTATTTTACAGTCAGGAGCTCCGTTTAAATATTACACAACCTGGAAGTTGTGTAGGTAGGATCTCTAGCTTTACTGCAACTCTAACCTTCATAGACATCTATAGGCCTCATCAAAACAATGTTTATAGATAGGAACTAACAATTAAACACAACTTAAAAATCATCAATACAAGTAAATAAAAAAAAATAGGTA
The DNA here is from genome assembly GCA_963932465.1 of Maratus speciosus. NCBI lineage: Eukaryota > Metazoa > Arthropoda > Arachnida > Araneae > Salticidae > Maratus > Maratus speciosus. Next base: position 212,937,853 of record OZ010793.1, read on the forward strand.
AGTAATATAAACTAGTTGGATGTGCCAATCCCAAAACTTTCTTCTATCTTATACATCTTAATATTTCAAAAACTAGTTACACATGTTAATACTTCAATATTATTAGTTCATTACTATACCAACTTTGAATTTCATCTTAAATTTCTGCTTCAGTCAATTAAAAGCACTAAAAACGAGTTAATCTATATCATGATATTTGTTAAAATTAATAGTTTTTTCCTTATTCTGTTGTTATCATATGTTTGCGAATAGCCGGCTTAGCAGGAAGTGAGTTCCCGCCTTTGCACGAGCCGCTGATGGACAATAGAGCTATGAAAAATCAAGAAAAGTATACAAAAATCGCTATCACAGAGCCCCTTTACCGCGCGATATTTCCAAATTCAAGGAGGACCTGTTGGCCAAAGCCAAAAACATGATAAAAATTTGGTTCAATTGTATGCATAATTTTATACACTTTTCAATTGCACAATAAAGAAAATGGTACAGACATCGTAATTACAGCGCCCCCTTCCAGCGGAAATTTTCCAAATTCAGGGAGGACCTTCATGCCATGACCAAAAATAAACACAAAAAAATTGGCTTAATTCTATGCATAACTTCATGCACTTTTCGATGGTACAATATTCAAAATGGCACAAAAATCGCTATTACAGCTCCCCCTACCGGCGATTTTTTTCCAAATTAAGGAAGGACCTGCTTGCCATAGCCAAGAACGTAAAATAAAAATTGGTTCAATTCTATGCATAACTTCATACTTTTCGATGGTACAATATTCAAAATCGCACAAAAATCGCTATTACAGCGCCCCCTAGCAGCGAATTCTTTCCAAATTCAAAGAGGACTTGCTTGTCATAGCCATAAACTTAAAATAAAAATTTGGTTCAATTCTATGCATAACTTCAGATACTTTTGGATGGTACAGCATTCGAAATCGCACAAAAATCGCTATTACAGCGCCCCCTACCGGCGAATTTTTTCCAAATTCAGGAAGGACCTACCTGCCATATCCAAAAACTTAAAATAAAAATTTGGTTCAATTCTATGCATAACTTCATATACTTTTGGATGGTACAGCATTCGAAATCGCACAAAAATCGCTATTACAGCGCCCCCTACCGGCGATTTTTTTCCAAATACAGGGAGGACCTACCGTCCATATCCAAAAAATTAAAATAAAAATTTGGTTCAATTCTATGCATGACTTCATATACTTTTGGATAGTACAGTATTCAAAATCGCACAAAAATCGCTATTACAGCGCCCCCTACCGACGATTTTTTTTCAAATTCAGGGAGGACCTACATGCCATATCCAAAAACTTAAAATAACAATTTTGTTCAATTCTATGCATGACTTCATATGCTTTTGGATGGTACAGTATTCAAAATCGCACAAAAATCGCTATTACAGCGCCCCCTACCGGCGAGTTTTTCCAAATTCAGGGAGGACCTACCTACCATATCCAAAAACTTAGAATAAAAATTTGGTTCAATTCTATGCATAACTTCATATACTTTTGGATGGTACAATATTCAAAATCGCAAAAAAATCGCTATTACAGCGCCGCCTACCGGCGAATTTTTTCCAAATTCAGGGAGGATCTGCTTGCCATAGCCAAAAACTTAAAATAAAAATTTGGTTCAATTCTATGCATAACTTCATACACTTTTTTGATGGTACAAAGGCAACAGACAGGCGGACACACGAACACACGGACACATGGACAGACAGACATTTTCTATAAACATGTTTTTTGCGATCTCTGACCCCTAAAACGTGTAAAACCGTCGAAAACCGGAAGTCGAAAAAAATTTCGATTACAATACTTTCTTCTATTGAAGATAAAAGAAAGTAAAAATAGCTTCACATTGGTGAGAAATGATTAATTAGTTCGCTTTTTTACGCAGTCGGTTTTTTGATTTTTTAAATTTAATTTTTACTTGTATATAAATTAAAAGGGAAAGATAATACGCATTGAATTTCTGTTGACATTTGTTATTTGCTTTTAATTAATCAGAGCTATTTCCTATGAATGATTTTTTTTTTTTTTTTTTTTTTTTTTTTTATATATTCAGGCTAATTTATTTAGGTCATCTTAAAAGTTTTCCACCAGTTCAAAATTATTTTTTAAGTTTCTTTCGGTCGTAAATTTATTTCTGTAAATAATTACGTAAATGAAATGAATATACATATATTTTAAACGTATTCTCAGAAAGTTATTGGTGCATTATATTCCTGTTTTACTTTTACAAGCTGAAAAATCACCTTTAATAATCTAAAAAATCTCTGGAAAAATGACTGTCTCAGCAGAGTTTCCCAAATTGTACTCCGTTAATCTATACTCATATTATAAAGAGGTAAAAATTGTTTATTTGTAGGAGGTAAGCTCTGAAACTACCGAACCGATTCCAAAAGTAATGGTATCAAAATGATGGTGTTAGTCCAATTTAGAACATACGCTATATCTTATGTCCGTGCCACTAGCCAAAAGGGGTGCAGGAGCGAAAAACGTTCTAAAAATGCGATTTTTCTGTTACTGAAGGGCCTAGAATCCTGAAATTAGGCAGGACATTTATTTATTAGGTACAAATGATCTCTAAGGACATTTCCTAAAAAATCGAAATTAAAAATGGGTGAAAATGAGCGAAAATCGTACTAAAAAACTTTCTAAATTGAGATTTCTACGCAATCTCAGGAAGTACCGAACTGATTTAAAAATTAATGGTATGAAAACGGTGGTGACAGCCCTCGCTCCAACATAGGGTGTATTTCATGTCGGTGCCACTACCCCAAAGTGGTTGAAGGAGCAAAAAACAATCTAAATTGCGTTTTTTGTAATACTGCAGGGGCTAGAAACTTAAAACTAGGCATGGTAGTTACTTAAAAGATATAAATAATCTCTAAGAACATTTCCTAAATAATCCAAATTTAAAAGGGGTGAAAATGGGCGAAAAACGTTCTAAAGAACGTTCTAAATTTCGATTTCTACGCAATCTCAGAAAATACCCAACCTATTTCAAAGTAATAGTTGGAAATTGATGATGACAGCCCTTGCTACAATATAGGATCTATTTCATGTCTGCGTCACTACCACCTTGCGGTTGCATTTTAAAAAACGTTCTAAATTGTGATTTTTGCGATACTGAATGGGCTAGCAACTTCAAATTTGTCATGATAATTACTTATGAGATGTAAACATTCTCTGAGAAGAGTTCCTTAAAAATGTGAAATTTATAAGGGTGAAAATGAACGAAAAGCATTCTAAAAACATTCTAAAAAGCGATTTCTACGCAATCTCAGGAAATATAAACCGATTTCAGAAGTAATGGTTTCAAATTGATGGTGACAGTCCCCACTCCAACATAGCCTATAGTTTACGTTGTTGTCATTACCACCTGGGGGTTACAGGAGCAAAAAATGTTCTAAATTGCGATTTGTGTTATTGGGGGGGGGGGGTCTAACATTTTAAATTTGGAATGGTAATTACTTCAAAGATGCAAATGCTTTCTACGAATTGTCGAAAGAAAATTCCAAATTTAAAAGGATGAAGTGAGCGAAAAGCGTTCTATAACAGTTCTAAATTACGATTTTTATGCAATCGCCTGAAATACGAAACCGATTTCAAACATAATGGTTGCAAATTAATGGTGATAGAACCTGCTCAAACATAAGCTATATTTTATGTCGGTGCCACAACCCCTAGAGTGTTGCAGGAGCAAAAAACTTTCTAAATTGCGAGTTCTGCGAACTGAAGATGCTTGAAACTTTAAATATAGCACGGTAGATACTTATAAAATATAAATGTCCTCTAAAGACAGTAAAAAATAAATTAAAATTAAAAAAGCGTGAAGCGAAGGGATGGAGCGAAAAGCATTCTAAAAGAGTCCTAAATTACGATTTCTATGGAATCTCAGGACATAATAAATCGATTACAAAAGTTATTGGTTGCGAATCAAGAATGATAGTCCCTGATCCTATACGGGCTATATTTTATGCCGATGTGACTACCACCTGATTGGCAGGAACAACAAGAAATCCTTTAAAAACATCTAAATTCCGTTTTCTATAGAATATTAGGAAATACCAACCGATTTCAAGGTTAATGTTGGCAAATTAATGGTGACAGTCTCTGGTTCAACATTTTTCGAGACATTCTATTTCAACTCTGTTTCGGAATTTTATGTTGGTGCCACTAACACCAGAGAGGTGGCAGACTGTTAGACAAGAAGCTTGGAATTTGACATGATGGTTAATTTTAAGATATATATATGTTAAGATGTTTTCTAAAAAATTCAAAACTTGAAATGAATACTGAAATGAGCGTATGAAATGGGCATAAAAGTCTCAAAATACTTTCTAAATTATCATTTATTTGGAATTAGTTTTCCTTCTCCTTAATTTTTAAAATCTCATTTCTGTCTATTGCACTTTTATAATGAAGTTTAGTCAAACTGTGGCTTAATTTGTATTTTTTGAATTATTTCAAAAAGCGTTCTAAAAAAAAATATTGATGCAAATATCAATTGGCATGTTTCAACTATTACGCGAGCAAAGTCGCGGGGTTTGCTAGTAAAATATAAATCGCATGTTTCGAGAACGGCTTACATAAAGCGATATAGGTAAGCGTCTTATCTTAAATGGGAGAGGTAACCTCAACATTAAAGGCGAGGTCACATCAATCAAGGTCGCACGCCACGTAGCGGACGGAATGAACAACAGAAAGATGCCTAACTGTTTTCTTCTTTATGGATAATCTATTAATTGCATATCTATGAAATAACTGCGCAAGCGCCAACATCGTGTTTTCATTTGTTTGTAGCATTTATATTCTGACAGTAATATAATGTTCTATTAATTTTTATTCGTGTTTTTTGACTTATTTATTATAGTTAATTATTTAAATAAAAACAGTTCTTTTTAAGAACTAATATTATTTGTTAAAATGGCAAAATGTTGGCAATCGAATAACTCTAGTTTTCGAAATTGTAAGAAAATTCTTTTTCTTATAGAATTCATATCTTTTCCGAATTCATATCTTGTTCTTTTCCGAAGAGCAAAACATGTTACGTATTTTAACTTTAATTTATTTAAAAATATATATATTATTTGATATATATTATAAAATGTTGTTCATTTAAATACGCTCGATTTTAATTATTTTCTTTTAATGAAATGAAAAATGACGCATATAAAATTAGTAAGTAGTTAATGTGTAAAGATTGAATTTTGTAGTCTTATTTTTTACTCAATTCTTAATGTGCTAAATTTATAAAAAATTATATACACGGTTTTATTCCAGATGAAAATAGAATGTTTATCAATTTTAGAATATGTATAGAATTTAATAATAAATAAAATATTCAATTTTAAGTCCTTTTCTTCGTTTATCAAGCGCAGACGATACATCGAAAACTTATTCCAATATTCTTTTGATCGTATTGTATTCATGTTATTTAAATTACTAATAGTTCATTTATTTAATTTAAAATTCATTTTATTTTATATTCAGAATCACTTTAATTTAAAATGCATGCATTAAATGTTGTACTATTAAACGAGCAAGTATTGTTAATTTAGTATTTGTTTAAATATTTTGCGAGTCCAGACAATATCGGAAAAAATTTTCCTAAAATCGCCAGATTAGATTTTTTTTTTTTTTGCTTGAAGCAGACAAAGCCATTTAGAGAATCCCTGTTAAAAATTCTATTACGAATTTCAGATTGTTACTTACTCACAGAAGATGAATCTTGTTTGCCAGATATATTGCAAAATATTTTTGTTACAGCTTGTTTTGATAAAAATATGTGTATTTAAAAAAAAGTCGCAATGTCATTTTAGTTTAAGGGCTAAAGGCAGTAATGCTTTCGTAGCATTAATGTTTTACTCCCGAAATTGAAATGATATTGCGATTATTTTTTTCGTAATGTGCATAATTTTATCAAAACAAACTGTAATAAAAAATATTTTGCAATAAAACTGGGAAAGAAGATTCATCTTCCATAAGTGAGTAAAGAATCAGAAAATATGCACAAGAGATGCGCAGATAGTAGATATTCTGTCATATATGACGTCATACTGAAAACCCGCGTATTTGCATTATTCACTCCGTCCACTAGATGGCGCAGATGTGTCAATATACTCCAGATTCCAGTACTGACATTGTACGCTTACTTATATCGCTTTGGTTTACCCGGATCTTTGCACCACATTCCCGACACATAAGATAATGGTAGTATCGATTAGAGCAAATTGATAGCTGGTAGCATTGGGAATGGAGGGCACTAGTAAAATTTAACAAAAATTCAAGACAGGATACCTTAAATTGTTTAAATTATATTAAAGTTAAATAGTTTTGAATAAAAATTCTGGTGTGAGATATTTCTTTATAAAACTTGAGTAAAATACCGGTTATGTTTATTGTTTAGTGTTAAAGATCTTATTTCAAAACTAAAGTCTCTCAAATTTTTGAAGTCATTTGTGGGATGACTTTAAAACCTTGTCTGAGAAAGCAAAATAAATTTTGCAACCTTTCTCAACAACATATGTCTCAGAATGACGATTTTCTGCTTGCGCTGCCACCAAAACGAAATACAGAAGTCTTTTAAATGCAGAATGAGACATTGGCCTACAATTACCAGCAACTAAGCCGAAATTCAGACTTTTGTGCGAAACCATTCAATCGCATATCTTACATTATAAGTTTCTGCATTATTATTCGTCATGCTAACAATGTAAATTTATTGTAAGGCAAATATTACCATTTCTTGATTTTTGGATGTTTTTAAATATGAAAACTTTCGATAATATTATCTGCAATGATCGTAATTTAAAAAAATGGAATATTTCAATAAAAGATTCAAAATATAATTTTATTCCTGGGACTATGTACGATTGTTTAAATTACTGTCCATTCCCTCTTCCTGTGCGTAGTATCAATACATAAAACCATTATCATGTAGAATAGAGTACGGTAAGCTTAAGGCGCTCCGTCATAGAAATTCATTCTAAAAAGGGCTTCGCGAATCAAAAAGTTTGGGAACCACTGTTGTACGCTGAAAAATCTGTAGAAATTTCTAAAGAATCTACAGGATCGTAGTAAACGTATGTAAACACTTTCCCGAAATCATATAACCTTGACTAATATAGCGCAGGTTTAAATTTCTTGTGGAGTTCCCTTCGTACTGTTTCGTTGCTAATATGATTTGTGAGCACGATACTTAGTTAGCTCAGCAGTCACGTTTGCATGAGTAGACTTCTTATTTTTTATCACAACGCTAAGTAATAATTGTCTCTCTCTGTCAATCATCACACATTTCCGTGCCTGCTGGTGTTTATCAGATGTAAAACGCTAAAAATTGCATGCAAATTAAATATAAAAAAATCTAATCAAAAAATACAAAATCGGGTACAAACAACAGATATACACTGGTTATCAAAAATTGAAAAGTCACAAAATGCTAATTTTCAAATACGCGAACACTCAAAAGGAAATAATATAATTCGAGTAATTACTATCGCTACAACACAGCTAGCCCATATAACATCTCATTCAGGTCACACATGGTCATAAGTGTCACAGTCACGACGGTGAAGCAAAAAATAGGAAATTCCATACATCATATTATGAGTCTCAAATGATCACTATATGTGACTCCACTGAGAAGTCAATGTGACTGCTGCTTTGTAACGAGTCACCATGTGACTTTACAATGTAGTTCCATTGTGACCCTCATGTTACTGACATTTGTAGACTCAATTTCAAAGTCATCGTGAATGCTGCATTGTGATAAGTCACTAAATAATGTCACATTAAAGTCACATGATGACTTTTCCCAAAAGAGCACAATGGTGACTTCACAGTAGTCTCTCTGTCACCTGAAAGTCATCATGCGACTTTAATTTGACATTATTTGGCAACTTATCACAATGCAGCGTTACGATGACTTTGAAATTGAGTCTACAAATGACAGTCACATGAGAGTCACAATGTAACTACATTGTAAAGTCACATAGTGACTCGTCACAAAGCAGCAGTCACACTGACTTCTCAGTGGAGTCACATATAGTGATCATTTGAGACTCATAATGAGATGTATGGAATTTCCTATTTTTTTGCTTCACCGTAGTGACTGTGACACTTGTGACCATGTGTGATCTGAATGAGATGTTATATGGGCTAGCTGTGTTGTAGAGATAGTAATTACTCGAATCATATTATTTCCTTTTGAGTGTTCGCGCATTTGAAAATTAGCATTTTGTGACTTTTCCTTAATTTTTGATAACCGGTGTAGAAGTACCTTTGTCAAACTATGTAGCTCGGCATGCAGTGGTCTCTTCAAAACACTGTGGACAGACTCGCTTTTTCACACACAAACTTACTTTCTTATTATTATAGATTGATAAAACATCTTAATTCATCTTAATTATTTTAATTCAATTTATAATTGATTTTATTTTAAAATTATGACCTGAATTTTAAATTGAATCCATATAGGGAAAACTCAATTGTCAAAAATTAAATCTTTTACCAAGTTGTTATCCAAATCACAAGGTGTTCATAATAGAATGTTCCAGATATAAATTTTAATAGCATTAAGTGTAAGCTTTGTAGATTGTTGCTTCAAGGTCAAAAATATAGAGTAACTCAAACAGATTTAGATAAGCGAGTACTGCTTTGTGTTTGCAGTTCCACACTGTAAAAGAAAATTTTAACGTTACTCCATAAAATTGGTGGTAGTCTTGCTGTCTCCATTTTATTGAGTGGTTTAACCAATATAACGGATGTTATTTTATACTAATGTGTAATATTACACAAGTTATGTCAGTTTAAATTATTATTATATAAGTTAAATAACTCCATATAAATGGAGGCAGCATGTTGCCACCAATTTTATGGAGTAACGTTACATACATTTTTTTACACGGCACATGCGCAAAATGGCGACTCCTGAGTGTAAAGCATTATTGCTGGACTGAAGGTTTAAAAGCGTACCCCTGATATAACCCCATGCGATTTTTTCCTTTGGGGCTTTATAAAATATCGTATCTACGTTCCGTCGCTACCTAATGATTTGCCAGATTTGAGGCACAGGATTGAAGAAGCTACTGCTTCCATTACTCCGGACTTGTTAACCGAAGTGTGGGAAGAATTGTATTTTAGGTTGGATGTGTGCCGTTTAATAAAAAGGTGCCCATGTTGAACATTTTTAAGGAAAACTAAGTTAGTTTGCCTTCAATTTGATGCATGATTTGTTGCAAATAGGCTAAATAAAACTATTATAATATACCATTTAAACTGGGGCATTCTTTTATGAGCATCCTATATATTTATTCAAATTTAGTTTCAAATATTTTCAAAAAATCTATTCAAAACAGCTATCCGTATTTGTTATTTACGCTGTAATTTTTATAAGAAAAGCGATGCTACATTAAAATATGGATATTGAAGTGTGGGACCTATTTTTGGTAGAAATTAGCTAAATTAATTGATATTTTTATATGCTTAATATATATAACATGTTTTGTTTGGTTTGTTCGACTATGCATTATCTCCCCGAGCCGTTGGGTTCTAGCTGGTGTTGACAGGTGTCCCAATTTACGCGGGATGTTCCGATTTTCAGAGTCTCCAAGAGCTGTCCCGCGTAAACACAGGCAGAGGACGCCAAAAGTCCGGATTTTTCAAACGCAGAAATTATTATTACTATCATTGTTAATTTTTAGTACTATGTACCATCGTTAGTCTGCATCCAATGAAAACAATAAAATACAGTAGAACCTGTGCAGACAGAACGTATCAATAACGCAAAAATTTTATATCATACAAAGAATATCATTCAAATATATATGCTTAGACTGAAACCTCTCTAAAACGGAATATTTTGGAGTTCCTAGCGATTCTGTTATCACAAATTTTACTGTACAGTACATTGTTTAGTAAACCGTGTGTAAACGTACTGTTGATAACTGAATTCTGTTTTAAATGTAAAAATACCATTGTTTCTACGATAGGAATATTCTGCAAGCTAAATAGGAATTTAATTTCACTCCCTAACGATTCTGCTTTCACAGGTACATACGATTGTTGTTTTTATTGAGTATATTTAAGCCTAATAAGACGCAATCGAAGAGACAGGATAAAAATTCCATTTTAAGGGGTCTCAAGACTCTTAAAATTGGAAAAAATGAAAAAAAAAGACCATTTTCAACATTTAATATCTTAAAATGTGTTTGATATTAAGACACAATTTTAAATGGGAATGAAAGATACAAGTATGTTCTTTCATTTCAAATATTTGAAAAATTACAAGATGCAGAATTAGCATTTACAGGGGGCTCCAAACTGCCAGACATTTGACGAGCAGAAAATTGGCATAACAGCTTATGCGCACGATTACAAAATAAATTGTGCAACTAGAATGAAAATTTTGGTGCCTACTTATACCTCAGATTATAATAATTATCCTGAACCTAAATAAATTTGTATTTAAAGCATTTTTATATTTTTAATACAATTGTATTTAGCTAATGCAAAATTTAGAAAATTTCAACAGTATAATCACCTAAAAAAATATTTTTTTGAACAATAAAAAGGAAATTTTAGGTTCCGTTTATAAAAACTAACATGAAATATATGTTTTGAAAATTTCATGAAAAAATATTCAGAAGTTTTTGAGGTATCCTGCGCGTTATGCCCAAAAAACGGCATTTGGAAAATAATGACTTTAAAGTTTCGGAAACGCCGCTTCAGCTATTGACCGGGTATAATTCTAAATGCCATAACTTCTGTTCTAATGGGAATTTCAAGATAACAATTACATCAAAATGTTCAGAAAACATAGAAGTTTAACATATAAAAAAAATTAAATTTCGACAATTTTAGAGCTTTAAGAGTCCCGAGACCCCTTAAAAAGGCTTCTCTCTTACTAGCTATAATTGTATGGTAATCTAACCTTAGGGACTATGAAATTTTCTCTTATCCGTTGTAGGCAGGTTTCGTTTTCATTGGGTTCTTTGTATTTCTATGTCCCTATTTAGAATCCACTGTCCTGCTTATTTTTACATGCTCAAATCCTGTTTCCAAAGTTGGTTTTAACTGTAGTTAGACTACACTTTAGGCTAAAGGTCCTGGTATAATTAACCCTCCTGCACATAATTCACTATCCACCAAAAATACAAACACTTAGTTTCAGTTAAAGAATATTTTTTCTGAAAATTTAAAGTAAATATACCAAACTTTTACGATATTTTTCATATTCTCGCAAAAACACCAAAAATTCAGAAAAGGCAAGAAACAAAAGTAAAAAAATAACAGCTCGAAAAATCTGAAGCCAAGTAAACTTCTTTTATCATAAAATCTAAAATGACAGGGATAAATATGATACTTTTTCTTATGATATGCTATTTCAGTAACAAAATTTTACCCATCTCTTTTCTAACAACAACTTTTTCAAAAAGCACGGCATATAAAGTTTTCTTGTTTTTCAAATTTGAGACTTAAGTTTAAGAGCTATTTTATACCGAGATAATACTCAAAAGGTCAAAGGTTAGTATATTTTTCTTACTTTAACTACTTACTATAAAAGGATAATCGGAAGCTTTTGAAGGTTTTTAAGTAGTGTTACAAGCTTCTCAAGGATTTTAAGTAGTGTTACAAGCTTATAAATACATCTATCTACCTTATATCTTATAAGAATATTGCTATACATTTTTATTCTGAGACTGTATTTTAACATCATGATTTTAAATGTAATTCGCTAGTAATTCTTACTGTATATGTCATTGACAACAATTACACAAGGTAAAATTAAACCTTAAATACACAAAAACATTCGTGAAAGAACTCTATCTATCCTCCTAAGAAATATTTCACTTCATTGTTATACAAAGAAGAAAAGGAACTAAAAAACGTATGAATATGAAAAATGTGAAGCAAAGTAAACTTTCTTTATATCAAAATATGAAATGATGGGAATCGATATGATACTTCTGATAATCTTTCAATAACAAAATTTTATTCATATCTTTTCTCCAACAACTTTTCCAAGAAGTACTGCATATAAAGTTTTCACTGACATATGTCTCCGAATGTAAGCCTTGTCGACATCGGATATTTCTACTAAAGAAAACTGAAAGAGACAGACAATCAAAGCAATGAAATAGGTGGCATTAGAAACTCTTTTCCTTAATGGATTCTGGTTGTACATTTTGTAAGGTCTTTTATTCCTTCGTCTGTTTTATTCTTCTTCTATTTTATTGATACGAATTCTTTGTTACGGTGAATTAAGAACTTGTGTTTTATTAATGCATTATTGTTCTGTTAGCTCATTTATATAATATCCATTAATTATTTTTTTGTAATTTAATACAAGTCTTTTATTTGTAATAAAAGTACCTGTCACAACTGATCATATACTGCTTTGACCTATATTTGTGCAATCTAACATAAAATTGCGAATTTTATGAACTCCTTTTAAATATATAGTTTTTTTCCCTGCTTTCCTAATTATATTTACTGATATCCACTAGACAAGTGTATCAATTTTGAGGAAGGGGTTTTCATATTTATTAAAATTTATGTTGCTTTAAAATCTAAGATATACAAGGGAGTATTGAAAATTTTCCGGAACAACTCTGTTCAAGAAAACAGATTTGTTACAGCCAAGTATGAACAGTTTAAGAATTTCTTGGGTTCCCAGTTGTCGCCAACTTTATCCCCTGAGGCTATCCCCCTAGGGCTATCTGTATTTCTAAAACTTAAGGAGCCATAATAGACCGGGATGCGGCAGCACAGATAATCGTCTCATCGAGTTCACGGCTGAAATTCCAGAATTAGTTATAACTCGATTCGTAAATTAAAACTCAATCAGTCTGCCAAATCATATCTTGGTCGAAAACACCCGAAAAACCGATTTTATAGGTTGACTCATAGGTTTACCATTGTGTTTTCCTGCACCCAAAGGTATGAAAACATGGAGGATTGGTAGCAGGAAAATACAATGGTAAACTTACTAGCCAACCGCTAAAACCAGGTTTTGGGGTGTTTTCTACCAAAATATGACTTGGCAAACCGATTGCGTTTTAATATGCGAATCGAGTTAATTCTGGAATCTCAGCCGTGAACTCGATGAGGTAATTATCTGTGCTGCCTGCCTCCCGGTTTATAAGAGTGAAGATGTCAAACTGTAGTGTAAACTACATAAGAATGAGGGTAATTAAAATTGAAGATATAAAAGAGTTTTGAATAGGATTAAAAATGAAAAATATAATGCAATTTAAAAAGCAAATGAAGTAATTACAATTGAAAAAGAGTGAAAAAGTAAAAATAAACAAGTAAAAATTAAATTTAAAAAATCAAAAAACCCGACTGCGTAAAAAGCGAATTAATTAATTATTTCTCATCAGTGTGAAACTATTTTTTATATTACTTACCTCTATTTTTATTTATTTGTATTAATGAATTTTAAGTTGTTTAATTGTTAGTTCCTATCTATAAACGCTGTTTTGATGAGGCCTATAGATGTCTATGAAGGTTAGAGTTGCAGTAAATCTAGAGATCTTACCCACACAACTTCCAGGTTGTATATTTAAACGGAGCTTCTGACTGTAAAATAGTCAATGAAACATCGTCTTCATTTTGAAAGACCTATCCAATGATATGCCATTCAATAGGGTGCGTAAAAAATGTTTTTCGTCTCTACCGCCATTTATTGTATTTTACAGCCGCCATTTTAAATTTATGAAAACAAAACCTACTCTATAACCATCGGATGATTAAAACGAATCGATAGAGACCTCATTCATTAAAATCCGTCCAACCGTTGGGAAGTTTCGATGGTATAAAAAATCCACATAACCAGATGCGCGTGAAACACATAATCCTTCTTGGCAGTCGGGTAAAAATACTCAATTGTTTAAAACAGTTGAGATAAAGCAGGGAAAGGGCAGTGCGGTACTTTCCATTGATGCCATTGAACCAATGCACAGATGTCTTGAATACCTATGAGAGACGTAAAGCTCTCGTTTACATCACATCGATGGTGATCAGTCGAATAGCTTTTATGCGTAGACGTTAAGTGCTCATAATTCCTTAACTAAATACCAATACCATATCATATAATATACATATACCATATACCATATACATATACATATACCATATCATATACCATACCATATAAACCAATACCATATCAATATTATGTATTTGTGTTGAAAATGTTAAATTTTGTAGTAATAGATATATTTATGTGATTGCTATGCAAAATTTAACCTTAGCATTTGTAAAAAATCCACAAAACGTACCACGCAAAGCAGATTTTTGTTTACTTTTAAATTCTACGAATGAAAGACTTTTAATAAACTTTATATTTTAAACTTAAACCATACTCACATTAGCACCTTTGTGCTCGTATAGTTGTACTATTTATGGAACAACTCCTACGGTGAGATAACTTCAAAACTTAGTAATAATAACTCATAAAAAACAAGCTACCAGCATTTATTTTCTTTCTTACTTGAATCTACAAAAATATAAAAAGTTGCCACAGAATACATCAAAACTGGTCCCTTTTTCTTTTTAACCAGCGACAATAACATGTGAACGCGCAAAAACAAAATAATAAATGTCATTTCAAGTCAATTGTTTTTTCTTTACATTTTTCATCTCTGATCGCGTGATTTTGAACAAAAATAAATAATGCCGATCCCGTAACATCCTCCCACCTTCTGATTACCTTGTATAATCAGAACTAATTTTAAACGTAGAGAAATTGACAAAGTCACTTGCTATAAATTCAGTCTTTCAGGAATTTTCAGTATCCTTCCAGCCCTGCTGTGTCTAGGAGATTCCTTGCTTGAGGATACATCCAAAATTGTAGCTTTGTTAAGTATTTTCACTGGATTGTGAGAAATCTTTGGTTTCGGACAGTCAGTAGACGAAGCTATCTCTAGTGGATATATTCTTTGTATAGGTCGTAAAAGCTCATGTTGTGATGTTTGAACTCTTACGAGTCGAACTTTCTTGTCTCTACCAGGTATAAGTTCTGTAATTCGACCTAAAGGCCAATCAGTTCTCTTTTTATTATCAGATCCGATCAATACAACATCACCTACAGCTATAATTTGCTCTTGGTGTTTGTTCCTTGCTCTTTCAATTAATGCACCTAAATATTCGGACCTGAAGCGATCCTTCAATTCTTTTTGTAATGACTGCCGATACTTCAATCTCTTGCTTAATGATTTTTGTTCCACAACATCCAGGTCTGAAAGATTGCATTCTTCTATACTCTGCAGAAACATAGATGGGGAGATAGGTTTCACAGTTGAGTCTTCCGAAAGGTATGTTAGCGGTCTTGCATTTATTACACTTTCCACATCTGTCAAAATTGTGTTCATTTCTTCATAAGTGAGGTAAGCATGACCTAATACTCTTTTGAGAAGATCTTTCATTATTCTGATAAGCCTTTCCCAAAAGCCACCCCACCACGCTGCGATTGGTGGATTAAATTTCCAATCAATAGCATTAACAGAACTGTATTTTTGTATTCGTGACCAATCTAGGCTTTTCAATAAATTAGCTGATCCAGTGAAGTTTGTGCCGTTGTCAGAATAAATGACAGCGCACCTTCCTCTCCGTGCTACGAATCGTCTGAGTCCCATCAAAAATGCCTCAGTCGAAGCAGCGGTCACTAGCTCTAAATGCACTGCTCTGTATATTGCGCAGGAAAATATCAATATCCAACATTTCTCAATTTTCTTCAAGTATAACGGACCCGCCATGTCTACACCTGTGATCTGAAATACGTTAGCATCCTTTATTCTATTTTCCGGTAGAGGCGCACTGTCTCTCCATAAACTCTTCCCACTGAAGCGTTTGCAGACAACACACTGTGCTAACACTTGTTTTACATTTCTAC
The DNA here is from genome assembly GCA_963932465.1 of Maratus speciosus. Lineage (NCBI taxonomy): Eukaryota > Metazoa > Arthropoda > Arachnida > Araneae > Salticidae > Maratus > Maratus speciosus. Next base: position 212,953,767 of record OZ010793.1, read on the forward strand.
GACCATTAAGTATCCAGTATTTTTCTCTCAATAAATTAAGTAGAATCTGTAATCCAGCGTGACAATGTTTTACATGTACATGATATATGAGTCGTTTTACAACTTCATGTTTTGCTGGCAGGACTATAGGTTTCAGAAAATCTTCATTGTCTTTCCTGTACGTTATTTTAGTCTCCAGTCGAATTATATCTTGTTCATCTTTCCATGTTTGTAAAGTTCTCAATCTGTTATCATTCTCGGGAAAAAACGCTTCTTTCTGAATCATACGTAGAGTCTTTAATTCAGCTTCTTTAAATTCAGATGACGTCAGGTCTCCTCCTCTTTTCACTTCGGTACTTCTGCATTTATGCCTAAAACGTAATATCCATGCGACCATCCGTATGATTTTTACATAACTCGAGAAATATCTGTAATACCAACCATCTTGTTTAACATCAGAATTCGTTATCATGGAAACTGACTTTATTCGTTCCTTCCGAATTTCATCTTCGTCATAGTCTTGATCACTAGAGTTCGTATATTTTTCAAACTCTGCTGAATCTCTCAACCAAGCTGGACCCTCCCACCATCTCCTGGCAGCTAGCTGTCTCGCTTTACATCCACGAGTTGGCAAATCTGCAGGATTTTTATCACTTGGCACATAGATCCATGATGAAGGACTGCTTAATCTTCTGATCTCTAGAACTCGATTTCGCACAAATACTGACCAATTGACATCTCTGGATATCCAAGCGAGTACTGTAGATGAATCACTCCAATAATACCTCTTCATCTTTTCCCAACCGAGGGCATCTACGATAGTTTGCGCCAAACGAGTTCCCATAGTTGCCGCCAATAATTCCATTCTTGGTATTGTGACGTTCTTCAAAGGTGCAACTCTCGATTTGGCTGCTATAAAAACTAACTCGACTTGGTTTCCAATTTCTATTCTAAGGAATATAACTGTTGCGTAAGCATCTTTACTTCCATCTACAAATGTGTGAAGTGCACACGCTTCTATGTTTCCTGGAGTCATTTTCATGTATCTTGGGATCTCTATATCCTTCAAAACTGTTAGCTCTTGAAACCATAGTAAAAATTCTTTACGTAACTCACCAGTTATCTCTTCATCCCATTTAAAACCTAATTTCCAGGCTTTTTGCAACATTATTTTCGGACAAATCATGACTGGCGACGTAAAACCAAAGGGATCAAATATTTTATGTACAGCTGACAACATACTGCGTTTGGTGATCTTTTCTGTGTCAAAATCTTGTAGCCAACTTAGGTTGATTTTCAACATGTCGGATTCCTTATTCCAAACAAGTCCTAAGACGTTAGTTTCATTCGTGTTTGGCGTTTCTTGGCGATCACCTGTGTACTCCCACTGTCTTAGATCAAAAGTGCCTTTCGCCATGAGCATCCTCGCATCTTCGATGAAATGTTTCAATTCTTCTTCGCTATTTACACTGGTTACGACATTATCCACATAAAAACTGTGCAACAATCTATCTTTAAAACTTTCAGAGAAATCTGGAGCCCTTCGGATGTGATATTCAATGACAGATGAAAGAAGAAATGGACTGCATTTCACACCGAATACTACTCGGGTATGCCTGAATGTCATTAATTTCTTTTCCTTTAAGTCCTTCCACCACAAAAAACGTAGGAAATTTCTATCTTTCTCACAAATGCTGATCTGTAAAAAAGCTTTCCTAATATCTGCAATTACACCAAGTTTTCTTTCTCGAAAGCGTAGAAGAACATTTGGAATGAGCTCGATCAAGTTGGGTCCACATTGTAGGCATTGATTCAGAGATGGATAATTTGCTAATCTTGCTGACGCATCAAATACAGGACGGATCGGGGTTGTAGTACTACTCTCTTTTATGACTGGATGATGCGGCAAGTAACTGCCATAAGATTTCGTTTCGTAAGAAGGAACTTCCTCTATAATACCTTCATTAATCCAATCATTAAAAACATTCTCGTATTGTTGAAACATGTTCTTGGCGATTAACTTTGAGGTGATGCCTTCCAAACGTTTCATCGCCAACTTAAAGTTATTTGTCAGTGTTGTTATGTCATCAGCCCAAGGAAGACAAATCTCATACCGATTTTCATCGTTTATTTTTACTGTTTCGAAGAAATGCTCCTTAGTTTGGCGATCTATCTCTTCTCTTGACTTCTTCTCTATGGGATCTGTAATTCCGATTAAGTCAAGTCTCCATAGGTTTGAGATATCCGCTTCTTTTACAAACATTGATGTTACTGTCATCGCCAAGTTTTCGGATGAATATGGCTTTTCACATGGTGCTTTTCCCATTAATGTCCATCCAAGATATGTTTCCACTGCAACTAAACCAGAAGACAATATTTTTCTTTTACCAGTTAACATTTTCCCCATAACATCAGCTCCAATTAAAACTTCTATACTACCACAACATTGACTCACATCACTTAACATGATGCCACTTTCCTTTAATTCTTGTAACCATGGCCCCTGTGTAACGGGTTGAATATCTCCGCATATGCTAACTTGATCTCGTACTTCGAAATTGCACCTGAATTCTTCGCTCAAATCTCTAACTCTTATTTTGTAACAGTTGTGTTGGCATTCTTGAGTAGTAATGTCACCAAACAGAGAATGTATTATCTTTTCTTGCCGAATAGGCTTGTAATTCATTTCTTCCGCCACACTTTTTAATATATACGATTTCTGTGATGCTGAATCTAACAATAAACGAACAATCTTCTGTTTACTTTCAGAAACTAGCTTCACCTTCAAAGTCTGCAAGAACACTTTGGCGCTCTTCTTACTAATATTTGTCATATTCACTTCATCTCTTTTAGACTTCTCCTCAGCTCCCTCTTGAGTATCTTTACCGGATGACTTACGTTGATCGCATAGTAATGGCACATGCCGCTTATTACAAATAATACATTTCACCATCGCTCGGCATCTTTTAGCGGTATGTTCTGGTACTAAACATATGAAGCAGCATCTTTTCTCCTTGGCGATTTTTTGTATTTCCGCTAAGTTTAATTTTCTCGCAGAAAAGCATTCCGAACTTGCATGTCTTCCCTGGCAAAAAATGCAGACTCCTTTTTTCTCTGTTACGGAAGAGATAGTCAACAGACCTGCCGCTGTCAAAGTTTTACCGGTTTTATGTTCAAAATTATGCTGATTCCTTTTTGCGACATATTTACGGTCTTCACTTTTAGCTAATCCAAAACCAGCTACGGCGAGTGACACCCTTTCTTCACCTTCTACTTCAGTTCGCAAAAACTGCATCAGACTATTTAATCTGTCCTGTGCCTCAGTTTTCTCAGACGATATGTTCGTGCGATTCCACGCTTTTAGAAATTCTGCTGGAAAACAGGACTCAACTAATGGATATAAAATTGATGCACATTTGTCAGTTGGGACACCTAATGTATCTAAGGCTCGTAAATATAATTCCAATTTATCATATAACGATGTCAACGAGAATTTTCCCTTCGTTTGTACTGATATTATTAATTTGAGTAGTTCTCTCACGTAGACTTCTACCAATATATCTTCTCTACCAAAACGGATTTTTAAACTCTCAATTGCCTTGGCGTAATTAGTGCCACTTGGCGAAAAACTCTCTACCACTTCTCTTGCTCGGGAGCCGGCAACTGTTGCTTGCACCAAGTACTGAAATTTATCTTCTGGTGCTATTTCTGTATCTTCATCAATTTGTCTAAATTGACACCAAAACGGTAACCAGTCTATTATTTCACCGCCAAACTTTCTGAATTCTAATTTGGGCAGCGTAAACTTTCTTCTCATTGCATAACTATCGTTAATTGGATTAAGAGCTCCACCTTGGCTGTTTACTGCTGACTGAAGTTTCGCCAATTCTAACTCGTGCGCCAATTTTAACTTTTCGCCTTCAATCTTTGCTTGTAATTCCATATTCAATGCTTCATCTTTTTCCTTTGACTGTCTCTCTAATTTTTCCTTTTCCTTTCTTTCTGAAACGGCATTTTCTAAAACGCTCTGTACAAATTCAGGATCATCTTTATATGCCTTACAATTCAAAATTAAATCTTTAAGTGCCACAAGTGAAGCCGTTGGTGCTGCTATTTCACCTAATTGCTCGGCTACGAAGATCAAATCTTCCTTTTTAAAACCTTTAACCAACTTAAACATCATGGAAAATCTTTATTTCATTTAATTTTTTTTATTAACACCTTTTAAACTACGTGTGATAGATAACCTTGTTTAAACTCGGGTCCTGTACCGGCGGACGCCACTAATGTAAAAAATCCACAAAACGTACCACGCAAAGCAGATTTTTGTTTACTTTTAAATTCTACGAATGAAAGACTTTTAATAAACTTTATATTTTAAACTTAAACCATACTCACATTAGCACCTTTGTGCTCGTATAGTTGTACTATTTATGGAACAACTCCTACGGTGAGATAACTTCAAAACTTAGTAATAATAACTCATAAAAAACAAGCTACCAGCATTTATTTTCTTTCTTACTTGAATCTACAAAAATATAAAAAGTTGCCACAGAATACATCAAAACTTGTCCCTTTTTCTTTTTTAACCAGCGACAATAACATGTGAACGCGCAAAAACAAAATAATAGATGTCATTTCAAGTCAATTGTTTTTTCTTTACATTTTTCATCTCTGATCGCGTGATTTTGAACAAAAATAAATAATGCCGATCCCGTAACAGCATTAATTCCTAGATGTTATTAGAAATCGTTTAATAACAGCCACGTTTTTATAAAATGATTTGTGACTGTTTCACCTTTTTTTAAAGGCTATACCATTTTAATAATATTAGAAAATTATATGTTTAGCATAACTTCTTGAAAAAATTCCAAGCACAATTTAATAGTAATACTGTATATGTATATGTCGTTGGTTGCGATTGAAAAATCGGATTAAATGTTAAATATCTAAAATCGTTCGTGAGAAGACGCTGTCCGTCACACATTTTTCCCCCACTAACAATTACTTAATCTTTTGTATTTCTAATCACTAAATCTTCAAATATTTTGAAAAGATTTTAAAAGATAGTGCCTAATGAAATTATATCGAAAAAGAATTTTTATAAATAATATTTCGACTAAATTTTCTTATTAAGTAATATAAACAAAATTTTTGAAACTGAAACGATTTGAAATTTTCTAAGAAACACTCCGCTTATTTTTAAAATTGCGTTTTAAAACTTTCGCATAGCGTAATCTTATACATACAAAATCCATAGTATATATACAAAATCCATATATACAAAATCCATACAAAATCCATAGTTGAAACTCCTAAACCGAAACTTCTCTAAAATTCGTTTTTGCTGGCATATAACTTTCAGTTTTGCAAATTTACACCCAGGGTCTATCGAGAAAACAAAATGTTATGTAGTCGAAAACTTGACATTAAACTCAACAATGAATTTTCTTATACATCACTGTCAATGTTTTAGTTGAATTTCAAAAATATAAGATGTGATCTGTTTAAGATTTTTAATTCACTCAAGCGAATATTCCTTTTTATGATATTGTAAAATGAGCTGAGCGTGGAAAAAGTGTGAAGGACTCCGACTTTATTGATATCATGCATATTTTGACGTGAATTCAATTATATGTTTTCAACGTATGATTTATTACCCTCTTGAGATCTGAAGCTAAAATAATATTTTAAATAAAATGTAAAAATAACAACGTTAAAAGCACCAAAAATTTTAAATTAGATTTAAAATTTTTGGTGGCTTTAAAATTGTTATTTTTACATTTCTATTATATTGCACCAAGCTCCATGTTGATAATTAATATTTTAAATACTCATTCACTGTTATTGCAGAAACAAAATGACATCATATATATCAGCAGAAAAAACTTTTCCGATATTGACCCTTTAGGAGACTGGTAATTTAGATTCACAAATATGAATCTAAAATTACCAACTTCCTTAAAATATCAAATTAATTATCAATAATCTAAATTCACACAATCACAAGTTTAAAGGCTCTAAACAAATAAATGATCTACAAATCCTCCAAAAAATTTATTGTTAAGTACTTAAGTTAAATAATTGAACTAGACTGCAAAATTTAAGTTGTATCATGTTTTTTAGCTTTTGATAATTGATTCTTATGTATTTCGTAGCGCTGAACCCGAAAATGAGCCTCATTTTTTACCATCAAGTCAGGAGTTTCGCAAATCGTAAAGTTTTAAGCTGAAATATTGCGAAAATCTGATACTATATGTATATTTTTTTCATCTTTTGGCTTATACTATGCATTTTTAAAGCTAAAAATTTAAATTGTGTACTTTAAATCTTTACAATTTTATTCCACGGGTGGATTTTTCTTTAAATCGCTCATGCTCTGCCTTGTACTTTTCCTTTTATATTCTCTATGTGGTTATCGGTGTCCTCTTTTATTTGGCAGCTGATAAGGCTGTGAATTTGTCGTAAGATCAGGGTTCGTAACTATCATGATATTTTCGAAAATATAAAAAATATCCGATATTTTGATATATATCCGATATTTTGATATATATCCGATATTTTGATATATATCCGATATTTTGATGTATATCCGATATTTTCGATATATATCCGATATTTTCAAGATAGTCAACTTACTGCTGATAATGAATATTTTCAAGCATAATATAAATTAGAAACTAAATCAAATTGCAATTAACATAAAAACTTTAACACTAGTACTCTAAAATACATTTCTCTTTTCCTTTTTTTGTTACTTAGAACAAAATTGAAGATATACTAATTGAAAAAAAACAGATACAATTTGCTTTATACACCTATATATGTATATAAACTATAGGATTTGTATCAAGTATCGAGAAAGTTTTATATTTTATGAAATAAAATTTTAAATACAAAACAGCTCTTTTTTAATTGAAGAATTTTAACATAAGTGTAATCTTGTCTTATTTTTTATTCCCTAACCTGTAGTACAGTTTAGACTCAAACCAAAATCAGAAGATTCTTTTCTAATAATGTTGTATATATAAATGATTATCTTAATTACAGTTTATTTTTCAATGTCTGTTCTGAATTAATTGTCTCACATAATTATTATTCTACATCTAAAAATAAAAGTTTCAAACATAAGCTTGGAAAAGATTGTTTTCTTCTTTGCTTAAAAAAGTCACTGCCAGAGACAAGATTTCTTTATCTACAGAATGGTATAGTCAATAACAGTTAAAAATTTCACTTACCTTGTTTTGGCTAAAGAAAATATCAACATTATCTTGCACGTTGATATTTTAAAAATAAATATCAAATATACAAAATATTAAAAATCTCGATATTTAAAAAAAAAATATATCAAGAATTTGAAAATATCAAAAATATCAAAAATATCGAAAATATCAAAAATATCAAAAATATCGAAAATATCAAAAATCTTGACATTTAAAAAATATATATCAAGATATATATCATGATGTATATCCATTGATATATATCAACGAACCCTGCGTAAGATTTATTTAAATGATTTACCTTCATTTGGTAAGACTTTGACTAATTGCTTTGAAAGATTTTCGCTTTTATATTAATGTTGTACTTTTTAACATTGAAATTTATTATTCGCAAAAACTCCTGACATGATGGCTAAAAATGTAGGTCATTTTAGGATTCAGTGTTAAAAAATTCCTATAAATCACTTATCAAAAGTTTAAAAATACTAGTAAATCTGCAGATCAGGAGCCTCAACGTCAGCTCTACAATTCATTGTGTTTAGCATCCTTTGAGTAATATTAATCTTTCTACAAAAAACGAAATTTAAAGTTTTGAAATTACATAAACATTTATAAAACGAAAAAATATTTCGAAGGTTTCTGACATTAGAAGCGTCAAATTAAACATCTTGTTATGTAATGGTATTCTGAAAATCTCATGAGCTACTTATTCTGGTAATTTTTAGATAATAAAGTACATTTCTTCAGGGGGGCAGAGCCCCCCTGAACCCCTTCGTAGTGTAATTTAATTTACATTTGTAATTATCAATTAATTGTGTTAATGTCCTTTAGTAAATTCTACCAATAGACGGAAACGTACATGAATTCTTTTCTACAGCCCTGTATATTACGTGAAGATTTTTACGCGTCGTCTATAACATTTAAATTTAATGCAGACAAAAAACCCTCTTAAAACTGCTCATATCACATTTCCGGGGATTAGTATGCATAGTGTGCACCATATATCCAGTTTCTGCGGAGTCCTGTATATGGTTCTATTTAAATTCTGCAAACATTTGTTAGTATACTAAATGTAATTGGGCTGGGAAATACATAACTCAAAAAAAAAAAAAAAAAAAAAAACACTGAAGCAATTCGCGCTTATTTTCATTTATACTTACGAATTCATTTGTGTATCCCTGTACATGGTCCATACAATATTTAAGCACTACTTATTAAGCACAAATTTACTTAACGTTAAAACGCACACCATAATCGAAAATGCTCTTCAGCAATCATCCCTAATAGACCAGAACTGTATCCGAAATATTTTATGTGACCCTATAAATGAACGATAAATACGATACAAATCATATTCAAGCTTCTTGTAGTCAACCACAGTAATGTAATTTAATTTCATAATGTTTGAATTAGTGCAACACAATTAACACACTGACGACAGGCAATTTAATTAAATCTGGGTTTAAAAACAGTAGAAGCTCCTCCCTCTTCTGAAAGTGTCTCGGAAATTGGTTTCTGAGATATGTTTTTCATGTTTATGCAGCAGTAAATATCTTTCAATGTACGGATGTAATATATAATGTCTTACAATCTATAAAAAAATATGGACAACCACAATATAAATGTCTTTTCTGTAAGGTAGAAGTCACTCCCTTAGCCAATGATGTATTCTGAATAAAAACGAGAATTTTCGTTTGCCGTCGCTAATGTGTTAAAATAAGCTGTGAAGAGTTTTTTTCCCCCGTAGACCACATTTTAATCGACCACTTTTGTGTGACCCTGAAAAAAACATATGCTTTGCACCCCATATACTACAAAAATGTTTCAAAAATACATATCAATTTTATTATTTTGTAACAGAGTAACATCATTAAAAAACGCCACAAAAGGATTTTCTTCAAAGATTGTAATATTATGAATACTTTTGAGTTACCTGTACGCATGCTGTAAGTGCTACACATAACATATTTTATAGTAACCAGGTTCTAGTGCACCTTAATAAAGTATATAAATTTCATTACGTTTAAAATTGTGTAACATTATTAAAATACACCGCAGACGATTTTTCCCAAAGACTATAATGTAACGGAATAGTTTTGAGTGCCCCTGTAATTAAGCTATGAATGCTACACTCTTCATTTTTAATACCAAACATACTTCGGCAAACCTCAATAACGTATATCAATTATATGTAATCCCGACTATATTTACGCGAGTTAGAGCACGTAGAGAAACACGGCAGGCGACAGATAGAAAAACTGAAGTCATAAATACTTTTCATCCATGTTGGAAAGTGTTAAAAAGGATTTACATGCCTTTAACTGTACTTTTTTTTTCACTTGTAGCATGGCTAAACATTAGTTTAAACATCCTAATCCATGCGATAGCAATAACATATTAAAAGCCCCCCAAAATAGGCATATCTGGAGATCTATAAATCTACTGGAAAATAATTCATTATCGTGGCCACTGTTAATTGCATAAATTGCATCGATTTGGCGAGATAAAATATTTTTTGTGATAGCCTTTTAATAGTACCTGCAACAAAATTAACGTAATTTACTAACTTCATTCATATTTGACGCAATGATAGGCTACTAATAACAGTCGCTAGGCAACGAAGAAAAGGAAAAAAAAAAGAAATATGTATCATGTAAAACAAGAAAATTAATTTAAAAATTCTTTATATTATTGGAATACATGTATAAATGTCCTCAAAACATTATACACGTAAATAAAAAAATCTTATAGATATATTGATAAAACTTCAATATAATAGGAATAATTTAAAACCTTTATTTGGAATTTTAGTATCCATAATTTGACATTTAAATCCATTAATCAAACGTGCCATTTTCTTTCAACAAATCGAAATTTGAAAATCGTCTGACTTGCCGTAGAAAAGCATTATAAAGAAAAATAAAATCTTCCATATTTTCCGAACGAATGAACCAAATTTAACCAAAAACTATACAGCTACGTCCGGGTATCTCACGAATATGCCCAATTAATTTCAAGCTGATCGGGTGCTTTTTGCGGCAGTTATCGCGGAACAGACGGACAGACAGACAGACAGACAAACGGAAATCAAAACTTTTCGTGTCTCCACAGTAAGCCTTCACTGACGTTTCGGCAATAACCATCACGTCTATTTTACAGCATCAGATTTTCGCTATTTTTTTACTTTTATCTTTGAAATGTACGATTTGCGAAAAATGCTGACGTGATGGTTAAAAATAAAAATCATTTGCGGATTCAGCGCTAAAAATGCATAAAAATTAATTATCAAAAGTTATAAAACACAGCAATTTCAGGCTTGTGTTATGAAAATTATTTTCTTGCCTACACTTTCTTGAAGGCCTTTTGCAAACTCAGATGAAAATAACATTTATTTGATTCAGAAATCAGCATCGATGCGATGTTGCCATTTATGGATTTTGTTTTAAAGCAAAAAGAAAAATAATAATTGAGTCAAAATGTAAAAGAAACAAACAGTTTAGTTTTTATGAGGAAAAGAATGGAGGTCCATATTTATGTACTTCAGGTCTGAACGGCTTAAGTTGTTCTCAAGTACAATCTAGCTACCGGCTCTACTAATGTGCTGACTGATTTTAAAATTCAAAAACTTGAAAATGGTGACAGCTACTAAAAAAATTCTTGCAGGAGGGTTATTTAAGATGTCAGGAGTTTTTTTTTACTGAGATTCCCGATTTTAGTTTAAAATAGCAGCGATATCTCTTTAAGCAATAGGTGCTAAATCGGGGCCGGATTTTTGACCTCTCTCTTCTCTCAGTATTGATGCGAATGAAGCAAGTTAAATATATGGCGTGGTTCTCAGTCGCCAAGACAATTTTGTTCTCATGGGCCCATTCCATACATTCAACCTCTTTCTTTCGCATCAATACTAAGAGAAGAGAGAAACCGAAAATCGAGGACCGATTAAGCGATATTGCTTACTGTGACATCTATCACTACTACTTTAAACCAAAATCGAGAATAAATAGTAAAATAAAACTCCTGACATCTTATATAATCCTCCTGCAAGGATTTTTTTAATAGCTGTCACCCTTTTCAAGTTATTGAATTTTGAAATAAGTCAGCCCAATTTAGGACACTCGGTTTGTACATAACTGAATTTATTTTTATCCGTAAGCAAATACAATTGGCTGGTTTTTTATTCAGACACTATGCAATCGAATAGCGTTTTCGATTTCCGATCAAGCAAAAGAATTTTCCAGAAAGTGCTTTCAAAGTTGTCGTTTTGAATCTAATTTTACTGACGTGGTAGCCCTAGAATGGTCGTCATGAGACTGCAATTACTAATATGCAAGTTACAATGCATACATCTAAAAATGAAAAACGCTGTTCTATTCCAAATAATTTCAATAGACATTCTTGTAAATTTCATGGATTTGCGTTTAAAAATGAGTCGGGAATGTGCCAGAAAGTTTTGCGTTAATGAGCAGAAAAAATAGTTTGTTTAAGAATAGCCTTTGACGATAAACCATTATTTTGTGGCATCAAGAAAATATCAATTAAAACATAATTCTTACTGTATCAATGTAACTTACTTATTATAATTACTATATACTCATTGTTCTTTATGATATTTTATGTCAATAATAATTATTTTTTTAATTTTCAATTGATTTCATTGTTTTTTCAATTCAATAATTTAACTATACATGGTTGCAAATTTCATGCTTTTACGTTTAAAAATGAGCTCTTGAATTTGCTAGAAAATTTTGTGTTAATGAGCGAAGAAAAATGATTTGATTAAGAATCGCCTTTATTGACAAACAATTATTTGTGACATCAACAAAATACCAATTAAATACATAATTCTTAATGTATCAATAAACTTTAATTATTATAATTACTACATATACATTGTTCTTTATTATATCTTCTATCAATAATATATTTTTTTCAATTTTTCAATTCATTTCATTATTTTTTTAATTCATTAATTTAATAATTTTATTTTCTTTTTAGGTAAGTTCCTATGCGTCATGGATTATAATAATTTTTAACATGTGAGTTATTATCTGAAAAATTGGTAAGGTGCATCATGTCATTCCTATTTTGTCTGTTATTAAATATTTTTTCTATTGCTTTAATACTAGTTTTACTTGAAGCATGTATTATAGCTATAAAAGCCATGATAAATATATTTGTCAAAAGGTTTTATTCGTACAAATTTAAAAAAGTGCAATTTCAATGTAACAACTATTATACATGTTATATAAAAAAATTTACTTTTACTATTCATTTAAATTATTCTAAATTGCCGGCATATTCATTATTTCTTTTTTTTTAATACGCTCTATTATTTATTTCTAGTTAAATTTCTATAAATTTAAAACGCGTATGTTAATAATAGTTTTATTCCCTTCATTAATTTTTATCGTCTACCAAACTGTAAAGTTCTGAACTCAGTTACTTATTTTTCGAATGTTTATCAAAGCCATTTTTACATTTTAATTCTATTTCATCTCATTTTCCCGCCCGCTAGGCGACAGCCTTTTCACATCGAAATTCTTCCATTAGCGGCGCCGGGATTCTTTTCTGTGACGTTTCTCGTTCGTTCGCCATTGGCTGAGTGACGGATGGCAGTTTCACTTCGAGTCTCGTTCGTGATTTTGTTTGGATTATCCTGAAGTTTTCATTTCAATCGGATTTCCTCCGCGCATCCTAATAAATAGTTTGAGCATGAGCTCAGAAGTAGATTTTTTGTGCTGTTGGATTGTTTACTTAATTTGTTACCCAGTGTCCTAAGACATGTAGAGTATTCATTTCGTGAATTAACATCTATTTCGCATGAGTAACTAGTTCATGCTCGAGTGGAATGCTCTGATTTCTCATCCTGTGGGAATTGTTTAATGTTGGTATGTTCTGATGGAATAAACAGTTTCCTATGACTACGTTTCCATGTTTTTAATTGGGAAAACCCCAGATTTCTTCATACGCCTTTTTTCACTACTCACGCAGATGGTATGATTGCTATACAACATCACCAGCGGCTGATTAATATGTGGTACTAATCCAGTAATATGAAATAAAAAACACGACGTGATTGTTCGACTTAACCCATTAAATTGTTTCGTAGTATGCATACCGGTGTCCCAAAAATGACTGATGGATTTTAAAATTCAATAACTTGCAAACGGTGAGAGATATTTAAAAAATTCTTGCAGGAATGTTATGTAAGATGTCAGCAGTTTTTATGCAGCGATTCTCAGTTTTAGTAACAAATAGAATCGATAGATGGCGTTGAAAGGAATAACCGCTAAATGCAGGCTCGATTTTCCAGGCTTTCTCTTCTTCCGTGCGAAAAACGGAGATTAAACGGTATTGAATGGATACCGAAGTACCAAAAATCGGGTCTGGACTGTGCACCTATTGCTCTCAACGCCATTTATTGCTTGAAATTCGAACTAAAATCAAGAATCACAGTCAAAAAACTCCTGATATCATACATAACCCTCCTGCAAGAATTTTTTAAATATCTGTCACCGTTTGCAAGTTATTGAATTTTAAAATCCATCAGTTATTTTTGGGACAACCGGTATGTATAATTGGAAATTTTGTAGAAAATTTCGCAAACCTATTTTTAGTTGCTGAATTGATGAAATTTTAATTGCTGAAATTTCATTCAACTTGGCTGAGAGGCGCAAGACCAACAGAGTGAAAATAATAAAAAGAAAAGTGCCCAGTTAAACTGATGGCATTGAGCTCACAGGCTATTTACGCTAATTGTGTAGTATACACTTATTTCAAGGAATAATGCCCCTCGAAGAATGAATTAAGGGGGAGATTAGATCCCCCATTTCCTCCCCCCTAATATACTTAACCAATGAACCTCCAAATCTAATCAGAGAAGCGACTTATCAGAATAAACCGGTATACCAAATTTGAAGCAAATTGAATAATTCTGCATGAAAAACCCATTTATCTAAATAAGGGGGACTAACCCACCGTTCCCCCTTTATACTTAACCAATGAACCCCCAAAACTAATCAGAGAATCACCCTATCAGAATGTACCTATTTACAAAATTTGAAACATATCGGATATTTCTATCAATAGTTATCGCGTTACGTACATACATCGGTGCATACATACATACTTACGTACGTACATACAGAACCTGCGGGAACATTAGCTCTCAGACTTTGATAGCCTGTCAGCTAAAAAGTGTCCAATCCTGGACTGGAACCACAGTCATTCACATTTCGCGCCAATGCTCTACCACTAAGCTACCTGGACGATTCCAGCTTAGCACCTCTCACTTTTCTCTGTGGAGGATGGATTTTCTTTCACTTCGTGTTTTCCGCAGAGTTGGTGGCTGGTCAAAAATATTTCATCATGGGTTTCGGTTGCAGCCTTGCCAACAGATAAGAAAGAGTGAGAAGTGCTAAACTGGAACTGTCCCGGTAGCTCGATGGTAGAGCATTGGCGTGTGATGTCAATGGCTGTGGTTCGAGCAGGATTGGACGCTTTTGCACTCTGTTGGTCATATGCCTCTTAGCCAAGTTGAATAGAATTTCAAATAATTACTGTTTTTCATGCATCTTAAATCTTGCGTAATACTTCGCTAATAAATTCAAAGATTATATATATATATATATATTTTTTTTTAAATTACAGAGAAAAAAAAATCGGAGTAAATAAATATGTATGTTAAATTTCCGTTTTTGATATCCGCATTTGAAAATGTTATATCAATTATGAGTTGTAATCAGTATATTTTTTAAGCACTATTTCAAAAATAAACTGTTTGATCTAATGTCTTTCTAAAAAACATACTATTTTGTAAACGGGGGATAGAAAAATTGCTTTCTCTTTTTGAAAGATTGTCTGATTAACATTCCGAGTATAGCTCACGCAATTTTCGCGGGTTATCAAGTTCACTATTATGATGGTTCACGTGAAAATCCCAGGTGAAGAGTTGCCACAGTCGACTATTTTTTTATTGTTTCCACTATTATAATCACTGTTATATTACCACTATTTCCCAGCTGTAATCTGTGTGGTAGTTTTTTAAATAAATTAACTAGGAATGTATATATATGTTACATTATTAGATCTAATTCTGCGATTTCCTTATCTTATTCTAAATTACTACTTTATATTCACTAAATCCTTATTCTTAAATAATTCTATCGTTAATTCTGTTAAATTCCCTTTAATTTAATGTCTCACTTGTCTACTTTACTTAAATAGTACGCTTTTAGTATTCTTAAATTAAATGTTCCATTTCTGATCTTTTTCTTTTAGAATGTTCTTTTAGCAACCATTTTTTTGTCTCCTTCCGATAGTTTTACTTTCCCGCGCGTATTCCGGGGTTTTCCTTTTTAAATTCAAATTCATCCACTCGCTCTCTCAGCACTCTTTCCATGGCGTGGTATACTTAATTATTAATTGGTTGAGAGCGCGACCTACGTCATATTTGTATTACTACGCTAGATGCACAAAAAGCCAATGCTCGCAGTGTTTACTCAGATTTTGGTGGTATTTCCATCTGTCATACCATTCCCTGGTCGCCTTCCGATGTATTCTATTATCTACAACTTTGCTTACCCCTAAATTACTACTATGAAGCGATGGCTAAATATCTCGGTGGAAACATGCCGCCGAAAGATGTTAAAATAAAATTCTGAGTTGACTTTATGTATTGTTTCAATTATTCTGGAGAAACTACACTGGATAAATGTGTTCCATGGCCTCCACTCGTTGACTGCAACAAAATTCGAATAACCATGTTGATTACTACAGAAACGTCCTTTCTTAGCTTATCCTAATACACGACTTCCAGATTGATTATTCAATTACTATCATCAAAGTTAACTCCATTTTCGAATCATCATATAACGTCAATGTCGTAACCTTTAACACGACAGGGACATGATTTCCAGTTTTCGTTATACTAGTCGACAGGGTCGACTTTACCTGTTCTGACAACTTACACTACTGTATTACGGCTAGACGTGATCCACTACTAGTATCATGACAGCCTGTTACTTCATTTTAACTAGTAAACCCTTCCAATGTTAGAATAATCTAACATTTAGCCGGCAGGATCGAATTTACCTGTTCTGACAACTTGCACTACTGTATTACTGCTAGACGTGATCCACTACTAGTATTATGACAACCAGTTACTTTATTTCAACTAGTAAACCCTTCCAATGTTAGAATAATCTAACATTTAGCCGGAAGGATTGAATTTGCCTGTTCTGACAACTAGCATTACTGTATTACTGCTAGACGTGATCCACTACTAGTATCATGATAGCCAGTTACTTCATTTCAACTAGCAAAACCTTCCGATGTTAGAATAATCTAACATATATCGTTACGTATTTAAAGCCCAGAAAGTGTAAAAGTCTAGCCTTTACGTGTTAAATTTAATAGTGACACAATATAAATTAACAAAAAGATTTTGCATTGTTGAAAGAATTTTGTTGCACAGTGTTGGATGAATTTCAATTTAATTTTGACGGAATTTACATTCAAGTTCACCTTAAATATAAAAGCATTACTCTAAAAATTATTACACTCATTTTTATACACATTTTTTCTCCTTTTTAGCGTTTAAAGTATTTCATTGTTCTGGTTTCACAGCTAAGTGGCAGAGATCAGCGGACGTGTTAATCTATATTTGTGGTAATTCGTATCCGTAAAGAATATTTGCCGGTTTATCACCTGCATCCGGATAACGAGAAAAAGCATTATAATTAATTTATTAATTCGTAATCAAGTTCTAAAAATACTAAAATGTTTTATAGTGATCGACAACATACCTGTGCACTCATTTTTAGGTGCGTTCGTAATTATATAAATATGTAACACCTATAGTCGTCGTCTGGTCCGTCCGTCTGTCCCCATATAACATCACACAAACTACTCAGCAGAATGGTTTGAAATTTGATATATATAATCGTTGCAGAATTTTGTCCTGTCATTTCAAATTTTATGGAAATCGAATCAAAACTGAAAAAGATATTATAAAAGTTTTCTTCATTCTATATCATACGTAATGAATTCAATGATATCCGTGGATAGGTAATGATTCTAGGCTGCCATAGTGATTAGTCCTATTTAAGACTGAGTCATATTATTTCCGTATTACTGAATTTAATATATATATATATATATATACAGGGTGTCTCAAAAGGTCGTTTACAAACTCAACATGTTGGTCTGTCATATCATGAGGAACAAGATTTACATAGGAACTTGTGTTTGAAAATGCAAACTGCGACCGTTAAAGGGCGATGAGTGCAGGCTTACGGGAGAGTGGGAAGCGTAATAATTTCAGGTTAGGACGTTGCAGGAGAAGGATGAATCGGTTTAGTAACGCAGAATTGGCCGATATGCAACACATGAAGTCCATGGTGTACGAGATGCTTGTGACATCGGACATAAATCTCATCGCACGGATCGTGAAGCGGCGGCACGTTTCCGTGACACACCTGCCCATTTTAAACGGGTCCGAGAATTCATGCGTCGACGTTGTGAAGCATGCATTGCGGTGAATGGAAGGAATTTTGAACACCTTCTGTAAATTAAACCATGTTCTTTAATAAAAGTCATATTAATACCTCTTCCGATATCCTTTCTTTCTTCCTCTCCACATCTGCGCTCATCGTCCTCTAGCGGCCGCAGTTTGCATTTTCGAACACATGTTCCTATGTAAATCTTGTTCCTCATTATATAATAGACCAGCATGTTAAGTTTGTAAACGACCTTTTGAGACACCCTGTATATATATATATATATATATAATCGTAATAAGTTTTTATTCATGCATTTTTGCACAAAAGTGCATCAGCTATTACACAAATATTTGAATGTTTATAATAGTTGTATTACGAATGCATCTAATTTTCCACTTTTGACGTACAATTACCGAAATGTCTTAATAAAACTACCCTGTCAGAAAGGGAGGGAATAATCAATTACAAAATTCCATCTTTGCATACTTGAACCAAGTTAAGTTAATTGAAATGCTGTAAAAACTATGTTTAAAATCGCGTCCTCGATAGCTTTATGACTGATGTTTTATCAAAACTTTATAAATATTACTATATAGATTAAAATATATATGGGGCATTCTCACAATCTTTTGACTTTTGGGGAAAAAAATCTGACAAAATTAAAATTGCTAAAATAACATTTTAATCTGATAGACGAATGCCTTAATTATTCAAAATAAAGAAAAAATGGTCAGCAGCGAACAATTTTTTTATTTAACTGAGGTTTAAGTTAAACTTGCGAGTTTAATTTTCCTTACCATTTTACCCCTATAACTTTTTATTTTCTTCTAAATTTTTACTTATAATGAATTTCGTAGTACCCACAGGACATTCAAATAAGAAATAATAACAATGTAGTACTTTTAATACAGAATTTTTGTATAACATTGTCTTAAAGGGGTGCAAAAGAAGGGACGGTAATGTAAAAAAAGGGGATGGTATTGGAAAAAAGGGACGTTAAGGATGGAACGGTAAGAAAAATTACTACCTATTTTTAGGAAAATCATGTTAAGACTAAATGATAGCCACAATGTTCATTGATTTTTAGAAACAGTTGTTAACATTGGATTATATTAATTTTTTTTATTTATTTACCTCGAAAAGTGCAGGAATAAACCTTGGGGACGGTGAGACCACCAATAAAGCCACGATGCCTGAAATTAATATTTAAATTCTACTGTAAATTTCCTGCCAAAGAATTTTAGAAATTATTTCTCTAGCATACTTCTGCATGAGAAAAAACTTGAAAAAAATTCTGTGGCTGCATCTGAAATGATTTTATGTATAATTTTAGAAGGGGGATGGTAAGGAATCTAAAACCCAGGGAGAGAGTTTAAAAAATAATTACAACCCCAATAATGTGTGCAGGATAATTTTTAGCTACATATTTATATAAAACAATAATTCCAGTTTCAGAAAAAAAATTACATCGAATTATTTTTATTGGAACAATTTTATCCAGACAGCTCCAAACTTAAAAATCAGCATCAGGGACACGGGACGGTAGATGAGTTTTCCTGGTATTTGGACCCCCAACATCGTCCAAAACTTATTTATCTCGTTAATATTGTTACGCAATCGTGCAATGGAATGTTCCACAGTATATGAAATAAAAAAACACAAAAAAGTGTATTAAATAAAAAATTATTATATAGGGATATGAAAGTCAAAAGATTGTGAGAATGCCCCATATGTAGAAATCAAGTAATAAATTTTATGTCTAATGTTTTATTAAAATTTTATTAAACAAATAATAAATTATTTTCAGCAAATTACACCAATTGTTATTTACATTATGCTGTCATCCTCTGTAGTGATCTCTAAACTTTTCCAGACAGCAAAATGTCATAATGATTTTTTTTCTATTTATAAAATTTACTTTAATTTCCGAACTATGATTAAAGTTATTGTTTTCTAATGCTATTAAAATTTGAACTACTCACTAATTTTAATCTCTTGAGAGCGTGTACTCAAATGCTTTAAAATTACAATTAAAACGTTAGACATAAATAACTAGAATAAATTAAAACTGCCAAACGAAAACTCATAAGTTCAGCGAAAGCTTTATCTAGTTACGTAATAGTAAGTTCAAAGCTTGAGAATTTAATTTGACTGAACTAAATTGACTGAATTTCGATATCGCCTATAGACAAGAATGTATTCATCTTTATAAAATAAATCGAAAATTATTTCATTTTCGATATATTATAAGATAAACGTCAATAAATTACGCAGGTGTGCCATCGTTTCATAAGAATGTCCATTTTATATATTTTCTTTTTCACAAATTTTTCTGGTTAGTAAAACAAGTAATAAAAAAAATGTTATTACTTATAGTGTTAATTTAAAAAGTGATGTAGAACATTTTCTTTATATTAAATATATATATGTAACCAGCTATAACATTTTCGTGTATATGAAGCGTAAGATTGAATTTAAAACTTACAATTACTAACTCAAAATAATTTTTGTACAGATGAACAAACGGTAATCATGCAACTACAATCAGTAACCAAAACTTTAATTACAAAAAATGCATTACTTATATTTGGGATATCACAAAGGATTTTTAAATAATATTAAAAAAAAATCATAACACATCACCTTATTTAAATAATAAGTCATACATAATTAACAAGCCTAAATTAAAACCATTGGCTAAAACTCATAAGTTCAGTGAATGCTTTAAATATATACGTAATGGTAAGACAAAAGCTTATTAAATTAATTTCTTTGAACTAAAATTTGTGAACTTGTATGTTTCCTGTAAATAAGATTGTTTTCATCTTCGTAAAGTAAAAATTTCACTTCATTTTTTCATGTGTTAAAATTTCACTTCACATTTTAAAATTTTATTTCTTCCAGATTTGATTTTTTAAAAAAAAGGTCCTCACTCTCTATCGCTAATTTTGATACAAGTACAAATCGTAAAAAAAGTATGAGAAAATGGAAGCTGTCTATAATGGAATCCTGTCTTAAACGAAAATTTCTCAGTTCCTGCGAAAATGTTCAATAAAAAATTACATCAGTCGATCTACAGTTAACAATTCCCCCAACCAAAAAAAAAAAAGAAGGAAAACACCTCATATATATATTAATCTTCAAATTGTCGCAGAATAAATAAACGGAAATAGACATTAGCCTGGAAATTATGTAATTTTCAGTTGTTATTTAAAAGAGAGTATGCTTAGGATATCTATTCACACAGAAATGCCACCAAACTCTAATATTTTCAGAACGAACACTTAATTTTTACATCATATTTGATTTTAATAGTATATTTTACGCTTGAATATCAAATTGGAAGCCATTTAGTCAAACAGTTTAAGAATTATGGTTTAATATTTGGAAATCATATTGTTAAATTCATTTGTAATAGTTTAAAGACAGATTGCAATGCATGTAGTTATAGCAGAATTCAAAATGTACTGGTGGAGCAAGCTGTAATTTTTGATTCGCTTTTTTGTAATCGGTTAAAAAGATTTCCAAAAATCAGTTATTAAAGCAATTACAATTAATACATTTACAAGATTAAACTCATATTTTTTTAAATAAATGTATATTATTTTTTTTTTATTCAAAAACAATACGAGTTTTTACTTATCGGTTTTTTTTTTTAAATCAGAAATCGATTTCTAGAAGATTCAAAAATGCGAATTCAAAAGTACAGTTTATAAGTAGTTATTGAGTTATTCCTAAACAACTCAAAATTTACTTCATTATGGATAGATTAGTTCATCCACATTAAATAACAGCAAAGGAATCTCCTTACTTTATGACAAATTTTCATGCAAGAATCGATATACTTTTAAAGAATTTGAATAGTATATTTTCAAGAGTTTTTTTTATGTGTTTTATTGATAATTTTTTCTATTTTAATCTTGTACTGCATGATATATTTTCAATGGGAGGGGAAACTTATTTTATACACTTAATTTATAACTTTTGATTACTATTTTAATGACATATTTATGAAATGTCTAGTTCGAATATTAATTAAGCTTATTTTTGTCAAAAGGGAGAAATTACTTATGAAAACTCTTTATGTAAAGTTAGTAATTAATAGTCTTTAGATGTTTCTTCAAACTTGCGGTCCGTGTATTGATTGGGTGGAATATTACCAAGATTATTTTTACTTTTAATATCTCTAAAATTTCATCTTATTCTAAAATTTCAGCATATCATATTTTTTATCTCTTGGAAGAATCTACTAAAATGCTTTGTAATTATAATTAAAAAGGGAAATATAATTAAACAGAATAAATTAAAATTGCTACGCTAAAATTTATAATCTCATAGAAAGAATATAGTTAATTTAACCCCTTTATATCCTGAATTTTGAGTACAAAAATTGCTTCACCTGAATCATTATTTACGTTAATGTCTAAGATATCCAGAACAACATATGAGGACCCCAGAAGCCAAAGGATATAAGAGACAAAATTGAAAAAAATGAACTAAGTGCAATGAGGACCTGAAAATATGCTTTTTCATTTTCAGGTTAAGAAATATAAATGATTTCCTAATTATGTGTTGTGTTTTAGAAATAACACCTTTTGCCGAATAATGATCAATATTGATTAATTATAAATTTAAAGAAAATTGCACTCTGCTTTTTTTACATTTATTGAAATAAGAGTTCAAAGACCACTGTGAAACAAGCAGCAGTTTTCTATTTCAATTCAGTCAATTATTATTTATGTTCAACTTTAACGTCAATTATCTTTGAACTCAATTTACTCCAAATCAAAATTTTGTCACGTACCCCTTGGGTTTCTAATTTCCTCATATATAATAATAATTTGATTTTTAGGTATTTTTTTAGTTAAAACTGATTTAATAAATCGGTAGTTAGAGATCTTTTTGAAAAATATTTACAAGAATATTTACATCAATTAACAAAATATACTTTTGCGGAAATCGCACAATTCTTATAAGAACTGTGTAAATAAGTGCATTATGATCCTATCTGTAACAAAGAAGTGTTTTGTAGTCGCAATTTTTAAGTATAACATTTTTTAATAGGATAAAAGCTACATATAGAAAAATGGTTGAGAAAATAATCACATTAGAAAATATTTAGCTGGGACTGGTTCACAGTGCTTTGTAAATATGATTAAGCAAATTATTTTGTATGAAAGGTGCAATCTACTTTTAATAAAATACGAATTAAATAAATTTTTCACTGAATTTTCTTTAATGGTCCTTAAAAGTGCCATCAGGATATAAAGGGTTAAGTAATCGTAAGATCAAATATTGTGAAATTAATTTTATTGAATGTGGATATCTCCTGTGGGCAAGATTATATTAAACTTTCTGCAAAAAAGAAAAACTTACTTTATATTTGACATTTTAATTTTTCCTGATTTGATATAAGTGAAGGTGCTTGTTTTTTTTCCTTTATCGTTAAACTTCATAATAGGACAAATTGCAAAATCTGAGAATACGGAACTTGTCTATAACTTAAATCTGCCTCAAACAAAACATTTCATGTTTATTGCGAAAATAATGCAATTCAACTGTAACAGAAGGTTTTACTGAAAAGATTAAAACTTTTCCGAAACAAAAGTGTATCCCATCCCTTGCTATATTGTAAGAAAACTTTTTACTGTATAGCATTTTGTTAATTTTAAAAGTACTTTTGCAAATTTGATTTTTAAAGATTTGTTGATATATTTTTATGTTTTATATATAAATTATTCCTTTTTTGTTTAACTGATGTAATTTGGAATATTTTCATTTTGAAATAAAATGGAAAGGGAAATAACATTTTTGTGTTCATTAATCAAGTTCCGTATACTGTTATTCCATACAAAATGAGCAAAAATTTAAAAAAAGTAGTGGCCCCATAGTAACCGATTTTAATAAAATTTGGTACACAGATTCAATTCATATTTAAATAGAGCTATGCATGAAGAGATGCTAAGAAGCTATGCTAAGAATGAAAGTTTCAATATTAAAAATATGTTCTTTTATCTATAATGTCAAATAATTTTAAAATTGTAAAAGTTTTCCTTTATGTTCAAAGAAGTAATAGAAATGTTGCATTCTCCCCTCAAATTTTCGTTTTTTTTTTTTTTTTAATAATAAAGGAATAAAAAGGTAAAACGGAAAGTTTCTGTATTTAAAATAAATACCTTTATCTGTAGCGTCAAATAATTTTAAAATTTTAAGAGCTTTTCTTCATGTTTAAACAAGTAATAGCAATATTGCATTTTCATACCAAAATTTTATTTACTTTTTTTTCTCATTAAGGAAAAAAAGATAATTATAAAATTATGCCAATCTGTTACTTTTTATTCATTCTTAATTCTAAATTATTTTTCACATAATCTTTCCATTCCTAAGGCTAATAATCAAAATTGAAATTTCAAGCAATTGACGAAACCTCGATTTTGTGTCACCTTTTAATGTAAGTTTTAATACTTAAATAAACTATCCTCGAATCTATTATTTTGCATTTACTCTTAAAAAAAATACGATCTACTTAAATGCTGATTTTCATTAAAATCTATGACATGTCAGCCACAGCTACTTTGCTCATTTCGTATGAAACAACCTTATTCGTGCAAAATCCTTTATTTACAGAAGATCAAATTAAAATTGCTCTTCCACAGGCTACAAGCTAAACGTTGATTAAACAAAGAACATTTCTAGAAATTATGAAAACTTAAAGGGTTATAAAATAAACAAAAAAAAAAGGAATAGCTTATAACAAAGGTTCCTTTACTCCTACACTGGCGAATCACTAATTTGAAATTTATACTTTTGCCGTACCACCCGATAATAAAGGTAATATAACAGGTACCAATTTGTATTTTACATTCATTTCAGAGCACGCTTCCTTACAACCCATTTTTAAAAGCAATCTAAGTAACGTCATGCTTCACACAGTAACGTGACTTGTATCCCTTATGCAAAGCCTTGATATACTATCTGATATTAGGTTCAATATGTATTAACCCCTTGCATTCGAAGTATTCCTCCCAGGCACAGGCTCTCATTGTTGCCAGATAGTCGAAAGTCAATTTCCCCAAAATTTCTGAAATATTTCCCAAATGAGTGGGTTTTTTTTTTTTTCTGAAAAAGTCCCCAATTCAATTTTTACTTCAAAAAGTAAATTTTCAGTGTTCAATTTACCACTATGAAAATGTTTAACTAATTTAAACTCAATTTTTTCCCCAAATCAAGCCTTTTTTCAAAAAATTCCCCATTTACAAAAAATAAACATATTAACTCAGCAGAATTTTGTATGCATATTCGCAGCTAAACGAAATGAGAGATACATTTTACAACAACAAGTTCTTTTATGCTTGTTTTTAAATTGTTGCCAGTGGATGATGCTGACCAATCATTACAAAATCTACGTTTATGCCAATAAGTTTTTAAAGGTTTAGACTATTTCTAATCAGTTGAGATTTGAATAAATTTGAGATGGTGTTCGCATCACCTGCTTCTATCAAATTTAACTTATAAAAATTTGTTTTCAATTTTTTGTCATCCCTACTAAGTTTCATAAAGCAAAGCACCTTTGTTATATAAATCACTGTGCTCTCACCAATAATAAAAGAAAAATAGCTGCTTGTCATATCTTTAGTTAAATCTTTTAAAAAGCGCGTTAAAAGAACGTTTCGGATAAGTTCTGTAGATTTAGTAATGTGAAGTTTTTTGCCGCTTAAAACAGCAGAGTTCCCATTAAAGTTTCTTATAAGGAGAATTAGGGGGTCTGCTGCATTCATTTAGCAATTTCAGTTATAAACGCAGCAGTGTGATTGTAGTATGAAAATGTATGTCTTACAAAAATTCTGCTGTCATCACATGAAGCACAAATTCACCAGCCTTAAAAAAAAAAAAACAGTTATAAAATTGTTTCTATTTCTGTTGTATGTTAATATATGTTATGTTATGTTTGTGTTAATAAAGAAATGTGTCTGTGTGTTTGTCCGCGATGACTAAGAAAATTTGCAGCACTTATAGTGGTCTAGACATTAAGGTGGGGGTAGTCCAAGGCAGATCGTGATACATGCATCATACGCGTAAACTGTCAGGTTTTCTACGACGAGCACGACTACGAGAACAATGTTTGATATCTCCGATTTCTGTATTTTGTTTTCGTTTTTCAAATTAAAATCGAGTTAGATCCAGCGTTTTCAGATGACTAAAAGTAAATTTGTGAAATAGTGAAAATATTCCCCAAGTTTTTCCTCCAAAAAATGTTGGTAGTCCTCAAAAACTTCCCCATGAGCTACTTGTCCCCAAAAAAATTCCGCTGAAGGTTCAAAAATCCCCAAAATGGAGACAAAATTCCCAATCTCGCAACACTGAGGCATCTCTTAGACGAATTTATTCGGTGACCACCACTTTTTTTAAAGAAACATTTTTACTTGTTGTTTGACAAAATGTGCAAGAGATATTTATTAACAAATGTACTTTTAAAATATAGTGGTGCAAGTAGAATATAAAAATAAAATACTCTACATAAAGCTTGGGCAGCTATTTGCCGACATTCGACCGCAAAATGTTAATTTTAGCCGTGTTTCATTAAATACTTAATTTATTTCTGAATTTGTTTCAAAGAAGGGATGACCATATCATTCTAACACTGGCATTATATAGCTTTCTCAGAAAACGGTGTCTTTCCGTTCACCTTTAACCAACAACACTTCAACTTAATTCATTTTTTTAATTGTTCTGAAGTATTCAATCAGAAGATAGCAGTATAAATTCTGTTTCCTTTCTAATCAGTAACGATTACAGAGTATATTCGATGAAGGAATGATTTCTGATTTAAAAAGAAAAATTGTTGTTAAATGTAAAAAATAGTCATTGAAATCTGCTATTATCATTCAAATTATAGATTTACATCGCAAATAATGCACGATGTTCTTTTACTATTACATTTTTATCAATACAGTTTTACAAGAGCAAAATTAATAAGGCTGTTCCGTTACCTCTATTTTTCTGAAATATTTCATTTCGTCACGGGTTTGAACATTATGAAAGTACTGCTTAATTGCACACACCATTGAGAATACGAGAATTACGTATCAAAGTTTGAGAAATCCTGGCTAATAATATAACAAAACTGTCGAAATGATAAGTCGAATATTACGAACTAGAATGAATTCAAACCGTCATACAAATAATCCTAAACTCAGCAAATGTTTTGTCTAGTTACGTAATGTTAAAGCTTGAGAAATAAATTTATTAATCATTTGAGTGCGGAACAAATCTTGTTGCTATATGTCAAAAAAGCGAATGTGTTTGAATATATATAAAAAAAAATTGCTTGTAAGCCGACGATATACACAGACATCGTAAACTTCACCAGTGCAATCAACTTAAATTCACACCAAACTGAGACAACAAATAGGAGCGCTATAACCCTGTCCGCAATTTTGGCACATACCAAGAGGACATTCAAACGGTTAATCTAAAATTATATTGAACTTGAACAAGATATTTTTCAATAAATGAAAGTTAAAATTATAGTGCTATATTCACTTTGAGATAAATAATTAAAATTCATATAAAAAGCACAAATAAATGTACTAAAACTACTTTTTAATGTTTTTTAATGTATGTTAAGATATTTTTAAAGTATTTTAAATAATTTTATATTATATGTAATGCACATGAAATTAATTTTAGTACATTTATTTGTGCTTTTTATATGAATTTTATGATTTTTTTCCACTTTGGGAAGTAATCTGAAACTTACTGCACTCTTGATAGTTTAGCTCATACATATTACTAGATAAACGTAAAAGTTCTTTTTTATCGATTATTTTCATAAAAGAACATGCCAGTAGTCTAAAGAAGGAAACCTGTCTAAAACAGAATTTTTCCCAGTCTTTTGCTATTTCGTCAGAGTAGATTATTTCTGTTGCTGAATTACATTTTGTAGTTCTTTAACTTTACTTGCAAAAATGTATTCTTTTATACTGATTTTGTGGTTAGATTTATATGTTTAATGTATAAACAATTTTTTTTAATTATCCATACGAATATGAATTAGAATATTTTCCCTTTGAAATTAAATTTCAAAATTGAAACTATTTTTATAAGCATTATGTAATATAGTATACCAATTTATCGAAATAATAAATCGTACTCAATAACTAGAATAAATCAAAATTGTTAGACTAAAACTCCAAAGTTCAGCTAATACCTTGCTTAGCTACGTAATGGTAAAATCAAATGTTTCGAAATTAATTTTATTGAACTAAAGTTATTCATCTTGGATATGACCTATAGACAAGATTACATTCAATTCGTGGAGTAAATTGAAATTTGCTTCATTTTTGTCAGTTTAGTTATTCAGATTTGATAATAGTAAAGGGGAATTCTTTTTCTTTTCCCTAATTTTTATACAAATGTGTGTAGCAAAATGTGAGAAAATCGAACCTCTCTATAACGAAATTCTTCCAGAAACGGTAAATTACACAAAACGAAAATAGATTTTTATATAAAATATTGTAAATCAATAGCAATACTTGCAGAAATTTGTTCTTTACACATTTTAAAGCTGTTTTTCTATATTAATTTATGAAGTTTTTTCTCTACAATTATAAATTGGAACATTTTCACTTAAAAATAAATCTTATTATACAAGTGGTATATACGTTACGCCATATAAATAAATCTATCGAAGTAAAAGTCAAATATAATTAACCAGAATAAATTTTAAATGTCAGGCTAAAACTCATAAGTTCCTTGAATGATTTCTCTAGTAATGTAATGGAAAGATCAAAGGTCGTGAAATTAATTTTGTTGGATCAAAACTATCGAATTTGGATATCGCCCGTAGACAAGATTGTATTTAACTTTGTAAAGAACTGGAAATCTTACTTCATTTTTGTTCTTCTAGATTAAATAAAATTAAAAGGGTCTTTTTGCTTTGTGTCTAATTTTAAACAAAAGAATGTACTTAACGATTATGGCCATAGGAAAATAAGTGGGTCTTGAGGCTTTAAAATCTTCCCATTAGAACGAATGCCTTTTTTTAATACATGGACTATTCCAAAGACTTTTTTTCTGTCTTCAATGTATCATATTGAATATCTGAACTCTTTTGGATATAAAAAAACCCTATAAATATTGATTACATTACTAAATAGTAAATTTGCAGATTAGTGCCTCAACGGCAGTTATGAAAGTCTTTTTTAGGTAGCTTTCATTACAAAAAGGAAAAATAGCTACCTATTGCAGCCGTACGGAGGAAAGCACTTTTTTTTGTTGTATTTTCTTTTCAAAATTTTGGTGTATTTTCACCGATCATCACCCCCAGACCCCAAAACCACACTCCGTTCAAATGTGAAAAAAAAATAATAAAATATATATATATATATATATATGATTTTTGTCATGCTATAATTCTCGTATTTATAAACCGATTTGGATGAAATTAATTGTATGCATAGTACATACCAATGTCTCGACCGAGTTCGATGGCCAGCTTCATCCGCCGTCTTGTTTCAAAATGGCGGCCATTAAAAAAATAAAAAATAAATAAAATTTAAAAAGCGGTGCAAATAAATTAATAACTGAAAAATATTTTTTTCTTCAGAGTTTAACCTTAATACAAGGATTTCGAACCATGTTTTGTTTCGTCTTTATCTTAAAAAATGGCTGAGATATAGGAGTTTGAATTTCTAGGGTGGCTGACATTTTCAAACAATCTTATTTTTGGAATGCTGTAACTTTCGTATTTATAGACCGATTTGGGTAAGATTAAGTAAGTGCATAGTACATATGAATGTCTCGACCGAGTTCGTTGGCCAGCTTCATCCGCCATCTTGTTTCAAAATGGCGGCCATTGGCACCATGCACTGCTGCGCAATGCTTAAATATTATTAATATCCGTTAGCTTCAAATTCTCTCCAAGCTTGGCGACACTTGGCGATATATCGCCAAATTAGATGACGAAAAATAAGGAACCGTAAATGATGCCAATCCTTATTCAAATTCTGTATTGACGAATTTTCTCTTATCGAATTCGTCACATTTTAGCTTCTTAAAGTTTAACTAAAATTAGCTTCGAGCAAAACCAAGAAATATGAAAGCTTCCTCTCGGCAATGGCCGAAAGGACTTTTTTTAACTCGTTTTTTTTTTTAACACAATTTATGCGAACGCGAAATTTGTTTTTTTTTTTAAAGCCAAGATGGATTAAAGCTTGATTCAGTGATGGAACAGTGTAGCAGAAAATAATCAATTGACACCGCTAAATTTTAGTAGTGTTCTTCGTCTTACTTCAGGATAGAATTTCTGAGACTTTTAAAGGCGAAAAATACTATAAAAATTTAGTGGTGACAATCGCCCAACTGCTGCGCCACTGTGCCATCACTGCTTGTTTTAACCAATTGAAATAAATTACGCCTGTGTTATAATTTATGTTGCTTTTGTACAAAATTTCTGATAGATTTATATAAAACATGTTTTTACGTTTCCCACATACAATGTGTTATTACATGAAAAATTTAAACTGCAATTTCATTTCTCATAGAGCAAGTAAGATTTCAAATAATTCCAGATATTTTACCCTTTTGGTTTGTAACACAAAATACTATTACATGCACTTATACTTTAAGATCTTTTTTTCTCTGTGAAAAAGCTTTAGTACTTAAATACTTTTTGCCCCTCCAAATCCCCTGTTTTTTCTTTGATTTGATATTTGTAGCTTTCTAGAATTATTGTACTGAAATAATTAAAATATTGATTTTGAGATAATGGAATTAATAATTAATTTCAACGGTAAATTAGTCTCGAGAATATTTTAATAAAATTCATAATCATCAATTCAATTTATTTTAAAATGACTCTTTATCTCCTCCCATAAATTTTAAATTGTCACGCCGGTTAGACACATTTTAATTAACTATCTGAATATTGTTTTTTTTGACTTTGTTGGTATTTTTCTATTCTTTAATGCAGACCAATCTTATTATCTATTTTCTATATAAATAAAAACTAAAGTAATAAAAGGAAACATTCTTGGTTCAAAAGTAAATTTGGAAATTCAAGCTATATATGCATGTTAATATAAGTTTACTGTGTTTAAAAATAGCATGAGTAACTGTAAATTAATACTATGTGTAAACGCAAAATGCTTTATGAGCGCAAGGACAAATTACAAGCATGCAACGAAAACTTTGGCTAAACAAAGAACATTACTTATATTAATGAACCACAAAGGATTCTAAGATAATCAAAGGGAATTGCTTTTAATATAGGCAACATATCATGATAATGTATTATAGCTGAATAAATTTATGTAAGTTCGCAGATACGAAAGAGAAAACAGGAATGAGAAGGGGTGTGTCATGTGCAGGTCGTACTGTATAATGAAAAATATTTAATAATAATTCTAAGAAAATTCTCCCATTAAAATGTTTTTTAATGATTATTCTTCATTAATAATATTTAATTGTTTTCTTGATATTTCTATAAATTATGAATATCAGAGAAAATTCGTATTTATTAGAAAAAACTTTTAAAGAAAACTTTAGATGGCCATCTCGTAAATTCTAAAAAATTATGTTTCATGCATTTATTGTTTAAAATATTACAAAAGAGATTACAAAGTTTCAAACAATAAATAAATTAATTAATTAAATCATAACTTTCCAGCGAAATACAATTTAAATAATCATTACACTGTGATATAAGCATTCGATTAACTTAATTGCATAATGACGAAATAGTTTTAAGAAGTAATGAAACCTTTTCTTTAAACAAACAATGAACATATAAACAGACTATTTGAACAGACATTTTAGATCTGAGCGCTAAACAGTAGTTTTTACTACATATATCTTATGTTGTTTGGTAAAGTTCAGATTATATTCAAGAATATGAATTAAAACGTCCTCAAAAAACATCTGTTTTCTTATGCAGTACTCGCTTGCATGCTGTACTTGAATAAAAGGTGAAGAATTCCTTATTATACACATTATTAACACTCGTTTCTGAAACTATGAAAACAGTACCAAGAATTAGAAGTCTAGGTAAAAATGTGGTATGATGCAGTCCTTATTTTAATCGTATCGCACTTTTAGGTTTTTACAAAGTAGAATACAATGTATCATCAAATATTTTTCACAGATCAATCTCGAATTTCCACCACGAGTGATTAAATCTATGGTCATTGAATG
This sequence comes from Maratus speciosus, assembly GCA_963932465.1. Lineage (NCBI taxonomy): Eukaryota > Metazoa > Arthropoda > Arachnida > Araneae > Salticidae > Maratus > Maratus speciosus. The sequence goes on from OZ010793.1 coordinate 212,985,664, forward strand.
TCTTTCTATTTTTCAAACTTCTCATGAAAAAATTAAAAAATTTCAATTTATATTCCACTCTTCTGTATAATTATTTTTACTTTAAAATTTAAAATTTTACTCACAATTCGTGAGCTTGATTAAGATTTCGTCACTTAAAATATAAAATTCAGTGTGTATATTTTAGAAGTTATTTTGAAAATTAGAGAACAAAGAAATATTTTTAAAAAAGTATTGAAAAACTAAAGGTAATAAAAATTATAATTATTATAACTTTTTGATTGAAAATTTCTAAATACAAATTCATTATATGCCCACATAGCTGCCAAATTGTACGGATTTTTGATACCACTAAAATTTAAAAGAAATTTCTGCCTTATTTAATTATCAATAGTCACGGCAATTCGGCGATTGAATTAGGCAAAACTTTTTATTCAATTTTAGTGGTAGCAAAAATTAGTACAAGATGGCAGCTACACTATGACGCAAAAGTTTAGACAATGACGTCATTCAGCTTTAAAATGTAGAATTATGACGTCAGAATTACAAAAACCTGTAAATATATTCAAAAACTGATTTAAAATGCTATGTACAAAAGACAGTCGTTTTATTTGCTATAATACTAATTTTTTTCATAAAAATTCAAATGTGCTTGTCGCAAAAGTTTAGACACTATTCTAAATTTCTTTGAATATTCGCTGGCATATGCAAATTTAGAATAGATGATGTCACAAATTTGGAGTACTTAAGTTCTGCAAACGATTGCGCTTCATAGTCGACATGCCGAGAGCTAAAGAAATTCAAGTGAATGAGGTTTCAAGGATTTGGCAGTTGAAAGGTGAAGGGAAGAGCGTTTCTGAAATTTCTGCTATTATTAATAGGTCAAAAAAATCTATTTATCGAGTTTTATCGAGTGGTTCCGAATATAAAGCAAAATGTCGGTCTGGGAGGCCACGTGTGACAAATGTACGAGAGGATCGCCTGATACAAAGACTAGCGAGTACTCAACAAATGAGCGTACGTGGAGTTCAAAGCTCATCGGGACTCTCTGTATCAAAGGATACGATTCGTAGACGAATTTTGGAAAAAGGAACAATCGTTTATAGCAAAATGCAGAAGAAACCAGCTCTGAAACCATATCATAAGTTACAAAGACTTATGTGGGCTCGAAAGCGTATGTCATATGGAGAGAAATGGCAGTCAGTCATATTTAGCGATGAAAAAAAGTGGAATCTGGATGGTCCAGATGGTTGTTTATCGTATTGGCATGACTTGCGGAAGGAACCTCGACGTTTTTTTAGTCGCAGACAAGGAGGGGGCTCGGTGATGGTTTGGGCAGCCTTTTGCTATAATGGACAAGTATCTCTGACCTTCACCAGTGGTCGTCAAACTTCACAGCATTATACACAGACATTAGAAGAAAACCCACTGCCATTTGCTGAGCTTCTAGGGGGTCCTCAGTGGGAATTTCAGCAAGACAATGCTTCATTTCACACTGCAAAACATTCAAAATCTTGGTTTAATTCCCAAAATATAAGAGTTCTCGACTGGCCAGCATGTAGCCCAGATCTTAACCCTATAGAAAACCTTTGGAGCATCATGTGTCGCAAAGTTTATAGCAACGCTAGACAATACTCTTCTGAAAAGGAACTTAAGACATCTATTGAGAATGCATGGTACGATATCGATCCACAAACTATGCAAGATTTAGTTTCTTCCATGCAATCTCGTGTATATGACGTAATACATAAGCATGGATGCGCAACCAGGTTTTAAAAATTGTTTATTTCGATTTTATTTAATTTGTGTCTAAACTTTTGAGACAGCAGTTTATTTTTGTTACCATTTAATTTATTGCAATATGCACAATTCCACTTTTCTTTGTTATAAATATTGTTTATATGTACAGCACATTAATTTCAAGCAGTGATTTGAAAATTGAATAAATATTTTTCAAAGTATGTAAGAATTTCTTCATTGTCTAAACTTTTGCGTCATAGTGTATGTGCCCATAGGTTAACTTTGTAGAAAGTTATTTAACATCCCAATGATAACGAGGCTTAAGAAAACTTTTTTTGCATGTCACTATTTTTTCTAAAACGAAGCTTCTGTATCCAAAATAAAATTCTGTGTTTATATTTTTAAACAGGGGTGCACAACCGGCGGCCTGCGGGCCACGAAGGTACAGTTATTTTTATACAGAATATTTTTCTTTATTAAATGACAGAAATTTTGGAAACATCATTTTAAAAATGTATAGAAAAGTAAAGGAAATAAAAATTAAAAATTTTTGATTGAAAATTTCGAAATACGAATTTATTATATGTTCGTAGGTTAACTTTGGAAAGAGTAATTTAACATCTCACCGATAACGATCCTTAACCCCTTAATTCTCGCTCCCGTCAATATCAGTAGCTGAGGTGTCGTTCGTTATTTCTCGTGCCCGCCGTATTTCCGGGCTGGAGATTTATTGCTGGAAAAAACTTCTGAAACCGGAAAAATTTAACTTGCATTTCCGTGTGAAGTCTTTGAATAGTAGCATTTGGGTTTGGTTTTTGGCGCTGATTGGGGTATTGGGCTTAGTATTGCATGTTTCAAAATATATCACACTAAAAAAAATATTACTAATCAAAATTTAATGTATATTATATCATTTCAAATATTATTTGTAAAAAATTGTTTGATGATGATAAATAAAGATCTAATATGTGAAAAATTAAGGTCTTATTCGCATTAATTTGTATGGTGTAAAACAAACATTAAAACACAGAATTCTCGTATGATGGCTCTTCCACAAATGTGAATTTATTCTATAACATTTTTTTTCGCCTTAAAAGAAACTAATTGCATATCTTATATAGAAACCTTATAATTATTCAATTTCTGTAATAAAAAAATTGGTACTTTTTTGGTGGTTTTTCCAAATATTAAGCGACCGTGAAGGGGTTAAGAAAACTTCTGTTGCATGCCACTATTTTCCCTAAAATGAAGCTTCTATATCCGGCTGTTATATATGTGTGTTCACATATATGTATTTTCTTAACAACCTCTTAATGGACTTGAATGTAACTTTTCTAGTACAAGTAGGAAGGTTTAAAATTTAAAATAGTCATTAGTTTCTTTATAGGGATGCGCGAAACAGTTTCATGTATGATTGTCTATTTTGTTCTAAACGTGAACGATTCTGGGAACTAAAGTGTCTTAAACAAGATAGTCGCAACATGCGAGCAATGAAATTTGATTGGTTGGTGGAATTTTGTATAAAAATTGACCAAGTGTGATGATGAAATTAACAAATTATCACATATCATTATTTACCCCCATTTTAAAATTAAATTTCTACTTTCACAATTTTAAATTTAATCAAAACGTGCTTTCCTTTCAAAAATATATCTTTCTTATTCTCTTTTGCGCTGAAAAAATTACTTTAACTTTATGTTCCGAGTCTCACTCCAGTCGTTAATAAAATAAATCAAAAACAAATCTATTTTCTCATTTTTAATCACTACTGTGCAAAACATACTTTTCCTTTCCGTTAACGAATAAATAAACAAAAAAGACATTCCCTGACCATGTGCTCATTTGAACCTGTAATTTAACACTTTTTTTCTTTCTTTCTAACCGATGGCCAGGCCCCTACCTGCCGGGATGCCCCAGCTGAACGGGTTAGATTCCTGGTATCGGGGTGGGTGACCGCCTAATCGCTGCGCAGCGGCAATAAACCTAATGAGCGCCTAGAACGTATCGGCAGTGCCTTTTGCGTAGTTGTGAACGGTGTTATGTCGGTTGCTTAACATTTATATCCTTTTGTTTGGAATCTGCACATTGCTACTCATGTAGATCTCGTAATATGGAATCTTGGTCAGGTAACGAGTCCTTCATCTGGCAAGGCACCTCCTCTACTGACGGTACTTATAAGTACCATTAAAATAACTTCTTATAAAATTCATTTAACCCTTAAATGCCTGAGTTTTCAAAAATTATTTTAAAAATGTTTTTCGGCTTTCTTTTTTTAAATAAATCACGGGAAAAATACTTAAAAAAACCATATTTTGTTTTAAGTATGGTTTACGGCTAAAAAACTGTTTGTTACTAATCGGCAATACTGGTGTGTATTTTTAAAAATAATTTTCCTTGATAAAATTCTATAATATTAGTCACACAAGAATTTTGAGAACTATGATAACAAATAAATTTTACTTGCTCAGTGCAGAACAAAATAGGGTATTTCGCAAGCTTCCAAACAAAACAAAAAGAACATGCATCAACAATTGAGAAAATAAATCTATCCTTATTCTTAAACAGCACAAGTGTTGCCATCTAAATGTTGAAAATCGATTTAATAATATTTTCAGAGTGTATTGTATTGGAAAAATTAAGCATTATAGCTTCACTATTACTCTAATAGTATTTATCATCCTAAATTGGGTATGTTGCCGAAAAGCAACACCAGGCATTTAAGGATTAATACATAGATTAGTTGTAATACAGTTTAGAATGAGTTATAGATACATTACTGTATTATAGATACATTGCTATAGATACATTCCGAAAGCATTATTGTTTAAATGAAACAAAAATATTTTTAAAAGGAAGATTTCTTTTGCGTTTGCATCTTTTCAGCTTTCTTGGCTTTGGTGGGGGGGGGGGGGGGATATTTTTCAATTCGGAAATATTTCTATATTTCTATCGTAAGAACACTGTTTGTACATTTCCTAATTCTACAAAATACTAAGAAGTATATTTAAAATAAAATATTTCAGTGGGGTTATAAATACTGCTCAAAATCCCTATAAATTCAAATTTAACCTTTAACTGATGTTACTGGTCTCTCAGACAGCGGATTTTTTTTTCAATTTTTATAGTTTAACTTGCAATTTTCAGTTTAACTACAAACACTACCAAAATTTTGTTCCGTTTGGAACTTTAGTACTATCACCAGAAACTTTTGAATAGGTGAATTTTAGTTATAACAGTCCTGTACAAAAAGTTTAGTACAAAAACACCATCCTATGAGTTAACCTTTAACTGATGTCACAGAAATTGTCACATAACTAGTGTGAAGCGGTCTGTGAAACTGCTCCATCGAAACATGAATAAAAGGCGCGATTCACTCATAAGATGGTGTTTTTATACTAAACTTATTGCACAGGAGTGTTGTAATTAAAATTCACCTATTCAAAATCTCTGGCGATAGTACTAAAGTTCCAAACGGAACAAAATTCCGCTATTGTTTTTAGTTAAACTGAAAATTGCAAGTTAAACTATAAAAATTGAAAAAAGCCGCGGTCTGAGAGACCGGTAACATCAGTTAAAGATTAATCGCGTCTTTTATTCATTTTTCGATGGAGTGGTCCCACAGACCGCATCACACTAGTTATGTGACAATTTAGGTGACATCAGTTAAAGATTAATTAATCCTTCTAAATCCTTCAATTCTTCTAAATTCCTTCCAAAATTTATTAAATGATTATGTAAATCTTCTAATGTAGTTTAAACAAATCACGAAAAATGCTTTAGAAGATAAAATTTGCATGAATAAATAATTCAATACCTAAAGGGTTAAACCCTTTATTAATGTTCGGACTGGCAGTCAATACAAATGATTATTTCATTTCTAAAAGATCTACTCTGTTTATATTAAAAAAGGCGTCAGTCATTCAGTAATGTCTAAATGGTTGCTCCTGAATATAACTTCTCCATTTCTCATCCTCGGCATCTAATATGCACGTTATCCTCTTCAGTTCCAAAGATCTCGTGTAGAAGTATACTAAGGTAGTAGATAAAAACTTTTTGAGTTACTCTATGTACTGTTGTAATTATTTTTGCTGTAGTACTATTATTATATTTTTTTTGGAAGTAAAAACTTCTTTAGGCGTGTTGAGCTTTTTTTGAGATGGGGAAAAACCACTGATTTCGAGACACTGTAAGGTAACGACATGCTAGCATTTTGACACATAGACACTAGCGCGCCAAGCGGTGAATGACAGGAACTTTTCCCTCTTCAGCTCAATCCGCAAAAGAAGAAGGAAGCTAAAACTCACTTTTTCTCCCGGCGCGGCGTATTGCTAAAACAAATTATTATTTTGTTTTTCGTCAGTTAAAATGAATTATACCGTATTCGTGACCTACCTATTTCGTGTAACTAAAAACCGATAACGCTGTATTTTATCGTGTTGATGGTCTGGTCAATAACCAACAGTATTTGCGGGAATTTCGATTACCGAAGATAAAATACGGGGCACAGATGTCAGATACGCACTTGGGTACCTAATTGACAGCAAAATGGCGTTACTTTATTTTACAAGGTAACCCGGCTACTGTTGCTTATTTATTAATAAATTGTTCATTTACTTTTATTTTATTTTTTTAAATTGTACAATTGTTTTGTTCTATAGTTATTAATGAAATTACCGTTTATTTATTGTTGTTTACTTTTTAAAACAATAGAAAATAATTTAAAAATATATATTGTAACTGGTATTGGAAAACGGGCTTTCGCCAAATTGACGTTAAAAAATCGAGCCAAACCTGGTTCGTATATCACATCTCTGCCAAATTCTCGGTTTTTTGATTTCTCGACTTTTTATCCAAATTTTCCGGATTTTTTAAATTTTCCCTTTCATTGTATCCCGAATTTCATACCAAATTTCAAGATTCTAGGGATACAGGACGTACCTCTGAGTTTTGATGATCGGTGAATCAGTGTCGAAAAGGCGAAAGTTTAAGTTCATATATATTCTGAAATAAAAAAGATAGAAACGTGAAATTTCAGCATTTAGTTCCATTTCCACATTACTTTAGATTTACGAAGTTTCAAGTTTCTGGGAATCACCAACAAAAAGATATTGGGGTCAAAAGTACCCTGAGTTGCTTCCAGAAAAAGATGATTACGGCTGTGCTTTCAAGACTTGGCAGGAGCACTGCCGTGCCCCCAGATGCTTTCATTAGTGCTGCTACACAACTCAACGCATAAAACATTTCCTGTCGATTAAAAAAAAACACACACGTAATTGTTGAAGTTTTCACTTCTATTGGCATTCCCGGAGTGCCACTGTTTTTTTTTTTTTGTTTTTTTGTTTTTTTTTTTTGTAATCCATTTTTGAAGTTGTACTGAGACTTCTCTGGAAACCTTGTAATACAAGTGCTTATTCATTGGTTTTTTACAAATAAAATGACATCGTAAATGTCAGAAAAAATATATTTTCTGTAATTGGTCCTTTAAGCGCTTAGTAATTTAGGTTCAAAAATGTGGGTTTAAAACTACAAACCCCATAAAAACATCAATTTAATAACCATTAACCTAAATTAACATAATCACAAATTTAAGAGCTTTAAACAAGTAAATAATCTACAAATCCTCAAACTTTCTTTATTGAAAAAGATTTAAGTTAAGTACTTATCAAAATTTCTCACTTTCTTGGTCATACTGTCTTTTGGGCATTTTTAGGTCTTTTGCAAACTCAGGTGAAAATAACGTTTATTTTTTGTGGGAATCAGCTTAGAAGCTGCCATTTATTTGCTTGCTTTGAACGCAAAAAACATCCAGCTATTAAGAAGTAATGTGAAAATGTAAAAAAATCGGATATTTTAGTTTTTATAGGGAATAAAACAGAGGTCCCCGTACGGGGACCTAGGGACCGAAAAGGTTAAAACTTCGGTTACGTAAGTTAATGAATCGTTGGGCTGATTTAGAATTCAAAAACTTCCGTTAAGTGATGTACGCTTTGGGTTTATAATTGTCCAAGGTTCAAACATTTGTGGTTCGATGTACTTAAAATCAAATCTGAAAGCTAGTCATCATTCAAATCCTGATTGTGCTTCTAAAAAGATGTAGAGCAGTCCTTGTCCCTAGTACCGGGGTCTAAACCCCTCGGCATTATTTCATTGCTCACTTGTCTTTAATAAAATGCCACATGCATATCTTGGACTTATTACTGAATCTCTCGTATGACCTGAGTTCCTGCATATACACGAAGTACTTAAAACTGATACGGATGATTTTATATAGCTAAAATAACTTCTTAAAATTTAAACCAATCTTTAAAAGGTTAAGTAAATCATTGGTATAGCAAGAGTTCCATTATTGCTAAGCTAATGTTTGTTGATTTGGGTAATTTACCTAATTGAACTTTTACTGGTGCGTATTAAAAGTTTCGCATAATGGATTGCCATAGTTTGACAAAATCTTTAATCTGAGTACTTGCCCGGTGCGTGTGTCGCAACTCTATTATTTATAAAAGTAATTTTGCGTAGATTATATTAAATGTGGTTAACAATAAATGTTTGTTACGAATAAAACAATCTTTTGTGCGAAATCACTGTTGCTAAAATGCTCCATCGGACGCGCAATAAGTAAATAATAATAATAATAAAGCAATGTTAATAACATTAGTTTTTTGTATAATTGGAAGCAAGTTGTAGATTTAGAAACAATAACTTAACGTCTATCTGAATTTTTGTTAAAAATTTTTTTTCGTATCGTACATTTCCCTTATCTTGGATTGTACCTTTAACACAACTCTTCTTGCTAACCTTCAATGATCAGTTTTGCAAGATAAGGTGTCGAACGATCTATACTTCTATGGCCAACATGTTAATGGAAAATACACAAGAAAACAGTTGACGTAGAATGCAGACTTAGTTTCTAACACGGCAAACTGAACAATGGAGAAAAAATAAAACAAATGCATGTACCGTGTATATGCCACGTCCTCATGTAAGAAGCGCATCCTGATTTTTAGTGCTTTATTTGAAGAAAAAAAAATTCGGAGTAAAAACAGGAGACAAATATTTCAAACAGTTTTTATTCTATTTAAAATATAACAGTTATAGTAAAATTGGATAGTGCATTGCTTCATGATTTCGTAAAAAATAACAAAGTTGCAAACCAAAACTTTTTTCTAGTGACTAATGGGCATAGGCAAAGACCATTACTACTTCAAATACTCATGTTTGATGTGCACTCTAAAGTTCAGTAAATTTTGAAAGAAAAAAATAAACTGAGTGGCACACTTGAAAAAATAAAATATCTTAGCATTAATTTTCTATTAACAAAAATGATTATATACACAAGAAAAAAATCCCTGCCGGCTCGGCCTACAAGCAGAGGTACATTTCGAAGTTAGGTAGTAATTTCACCAACAAAAACTAAATCAAGATTAGAGATAAACCCAATTTAACAATTTTATCTGGCTGCTTTTGACGAGTTTTTAATTTCGTTTTCCTGTATGAGCTGGTTTTATCAAAGTCATGTTAAGGATGTTCTCAACTGCACTGCTAACAAGCCTAATACTTTCTGACACAATAACGTACACATTTTTAAACGTAAAGGTATAAAATTGGCAGGCCTATCACAAGGAGTTTTTCTCCCTTCGTTCAGTAGTTTTTCTGCTTTCGTCGGGAAATTCGGTTTAAAATGCCAACTTTGACGGTATTTTCTGAAACATCTAACGTGCTTTACAAAAAAAAAAAAAAAAACGAAAATGTGTTTCAATTACATGGTTTCATTATAACATCACCTTCCAGCTTTATGTGTTTCCGAACAAATATGAATTAAATTAATGTCATAAAGTTTCCCCTTTGGATTTAAGAACAGCCGTAATACGATATTTTTTCTTCAAACCCTATTTTTTTTTCTTTGTAAGAGTTGGTTCTATCAAAATCTTGTCAATATAAAAGTTGTAGATAATATTAAGAAGATTTATAATAAATTTAAGCGGATTTGATATCTTATGAATTGACGAAGTTATGATTTTTTTCTCCCCCCCCCCCCATCATTTTCTGTTGTTTTAAAACTTTTTTTTTTTTTTTTTTTTTTTTTGCTGGAAGAGTTGGTTCTATCAAAACCATGTCAATATAAAAGTTGTAGATAAGATTAAGAAGATTTATAATAAATTTAAACGGATTTGATATGTTGTGAATTGACGAAGTCGTAAATTTTTTTCTTCTTAAAACCCTATTTTATTCGCCCCTTCAGCCCATTTTTAATGATATCAAAAATCTGTTATATATAAATTTTTGACCCTTTTCCTATAAGTAATAATAACTTTAAACTGATTTGATATGTGTTATAACTAAGATGTTATGGGTATTTTTCTGTTTTCACAAAACCCCTCACTATTTCCACCCTCACTGTCCGATTTTGTCCATTAACGAATTAGGCCGGAAATTTTCTGCCTCTTGATTATGTGCCAGTTTGGAAGAGATTTGTGCTGAATTCTGGAAGTTATCGTGTCCATAAAAAAGGAATATATATGTATAGACAGAGACAGATATAGATATATAAAGTTTAGAACTGGGGGTGGTTTGGGGTTCTGGGGGTCGTGATCGGCATAGATCTGCAAATTTTTTTTCAGAAATTCCAACATAGGGGAGAATGTAATAGGTAGTATTTCTTAAGAAATCTACCTAAAAGATGTTGAAAAGATTAACTTAAATACTAAAAGTTAGATTCGTTAAAGTAATCCCTTACGTAGTTTAGACTACAGTTAGACATGTTCTCTCTTTCATTGCTCCCTACGACGCCATACGGCCTAGTCAGGGCATAAAGTTGGCATCAACTAGGAATTCCATGAAATGCTAAACTGTTCAGCTGTTCGTCAAAGTAATCATATAAATTAAATAGACAACTAAAGCTCTCTGATTGTGCATTTCTGGTGAGTAGAGGATTTTGTCAAGCAGAATTTTCTGTTATTGATGTTAAGCAGCGCCCAGAAATAAATTAATTTCTTGGTTAATCGTAAAGTTAAAACCTACAGAAAAATTGAGACGGTTTCTGAAATATTTCCGGCTTCGCTCGTTCATTCTTTGTTAGGAAGCAATAGCTGTTTTCTAACTGAATAATCCTAATTTCTAACAGTTCATAATTTTGTTTCCAAAATCTAACCCGATTCGACGAATTCTTTCTCAGAGAAAATTGCAATGACACATTTTATGAAGCGCGTTCTGGATAAAACATATCACTGAAAATAATGCCATTAACATGTACAAGCATGCGATTGCTAGTGTACCTAGAGAAAGGGTACCTTGTGTATGAGAAATTCGGCAAAACTTTCAGATTGTGTATCTCACCACTTCCAAATTACTTGAAAAGTAGATATTTCGACTAGTGCAAAATTCATGAAAGATTCTCTTAGTAATTGTTGACCGGACATTTCTGCCGTATTTGTTATGATTCTGCTTGTCAAGTATGTTTTAGAGCTTTAGAAGCATCCAAATTTAATTTAAAAACATGTTTGGTTCATAATTTTCATCGTATATCCAAAGACATTACCGAAATTTAGAATAAAATAAATCATCACAATATCTACTGCACTGCATTGACATTCTTAAACAGCAAAATCATAATTTAAATTTATTTAAAATGCACATATATTACATTATATGTGCATTTAATAGTTTAATAAATAACTAAACCAAAATTTAGTTTATTTAATATATACACACAAAGTATACACAAATGTTGGTAATTATTATTCAAAATAACGGGTAACATTGCAATCGTTGTTATTAATGTATTTTTATATTGTAATAGATGTGAATTATAATTCGTAACGCCGATGCTTTTAGCAAGTGATAAAAATATTTTTACAACCATTAAAGCAATATTGATATTTTTTTTTACATCAGTTGTTTGTAATTACAGCTGGAAAATAAGTAGTACATCTTTTTTGCAAAAGGGATTACATGTATTGATTCAGCGAAACGCATATAGAAGTAAATTCGGAACACAAAAAAAGAACATAAGTGAAACTTTCCAGAAGGTTAAAAAAGCAATAATTCTCTCTTGATACACCCTTCTTATCTTCAATTTGCTCATGATTTATTGTAATATAAGTTACGTTGAAATCTCGTAACATTATTAGCTCTAAGTTGCATGTATATATATTAGAAGTCATGTACTTTCCGAAATAGGTCGAATGACAATAAATTCAATTTACTGTGAGTTATTTTCAGAACACTCAGAACTTGAATATCATAAAAGGTAGTTAATTGTATAAGCCGTCACAACTCTTAAACAGATCGTAATAAAGTTTCACAGTGATATACGTGGGTGGTTCAATAATTATTGTGCCTAGAGTATATAAAATATTTGTACTGCGACGGTTGGTGTGGAATATCGAAGCCTAATGTCTTAAATGCCTTATGCTCAATTTCAGAACCGTAGATGCTATATTAACATAGTTTTAGAGGGAGGCGTATTTTAAAGACGTTTTTTTTAGAAACTTTTTAAGGGGGGGGGGGGTGTGAAATGCTGGTTTGGAGCTTATGGGGCTACATTTGTGATAGTGGATGAGAAGTGGCTACATCACAATGATCCCGAGTCCAAACAACAGTAGTTACATCTCATCCACTGTCACAAATCTAACCTCATAAGCTAAAAATCAGCCTTTCACTCCCACTCCTCCCTCATAAACTATTTGAATATAGCAGCTACGGTTCTGAAATTGAGCATATGGGCATCTAAGACATTAGGGTTCAATATTCCACAACAACCATCGTAGCACAAATATTTTATATACACTAGGGACAAAAATTATTGAGCCACCCACGTATTTATTACATACGTTTTTTAATCTTCATATCTCAGCGGTAACACTTCATAAATCTAATGAAAAACCTTATTTATTTTAAGAAATTATTGTATTTAACAGTTTCTCCACCTTTTTTTTTTTTTTTTAACCTCATGTCAAAATTAAAGCAAGGTCGTTGGATTGGCATCTCGTTCTATATCACATACAGGATATCAAATGTGGAATTTATAAATTTCGTCGCAGATTAAAACTTCGTTTTGTAATTTTTTTTCTCATCTAGGGATCTTGTTAATGCATTTGCATCATTAGTGTGCCTTTAAGGAATTTCCTTTTTTCTTTAGAAACTCCGAATTCATACCAGAAATTCTGAATAATAATTTTTGCTAAAAAATAAACTCCTGGAACGGGCACATGTATACGTTAATGATGCAAATGAGTTAATTGTTTTTCATCATCTACATCTTTGAGGGTGCAAAATTTGGAGAAAAAAAATTGATAAATAAAAGGCGAAATGTATCAATGCAGTATATTCCAAATGTGTTAGATGTAGTGATAAAGACTTCTCTAAAAATTGTAAGTTAAAAGCTACCCCAGAGATTTTCAACTGCTACCAAAATGCAAGGTTCCATCTACAAAAGATGTAATAAATTCCCTACTAAATCCCAATTCGGGAAAAGCCAGGCACAGACTACTGCAAAATTTAATCTCCCTCCACTCCTTCCCGGGTTGTGAAAGATACAAGTAAAACCCTCCTTCAAAAACCTACTATTTAAAAAAATATCTCCCCCCAACTCAGCAGCTTTATTAATTACATGAATTCTTCACCAATAGTACTACTATTGTTGAGATTATAATGAAAATCAAAAAATAACTTCAATTCTTTTCACGAAATGCTTTCAAAACGCAATAGTGTTCTAGCACACATTTTAAATCAAAATGAACTATCAAAACTACTAGCTTTCAGCGAACTGGTGGCATATTCTAATAATATATCCTAAGTAATAACTCTGCTTTTATACAAAACTTTTTTTCTTCTAAGTTTATATTAAAAAGTCCTTCCGGCCAGTGCCGGGAGGAAGAGGTAGCTTTCATAATTCTTATTTAAAAAAAGCCAACTCATATCATGCAAACACACGAAGCTCAATTTAGTGGAAACCGAATATAAGAGATTCAATACTAATTTTTATCAATATAATGAATGAGAATTTCGCGAAATTAGTCAGCTTTATCCAAGCTGCTTTTCTTTAAAGTAACTTATATTTGGCTGCCAAATTCGGCAATTTCTTAAAGTGCCTGTCATTTTAAGACAACATGGTGGATGAGGCTAAGCAGTGAACTTGGTCGAAACCTTAGTAATTGCTGTGCACATGCTCACTCACATCGGAATCGGTTAATATATAGGAGTGCTGTCGCATGCAAAAAATCAGATTTTTCAAAATGTCACCCACAATAGAAATTGAAACTGCTATATCTGAGCCATTTTTTAAGGTAAAGACAAACAAAAAATGCTCCTGAATCCTTATATCAAGATCAAATACTTAAGAAAGAAACCTTTTTCAATTTCTAATTTTTTTGCACCTCACTTTAAATATATATATATTTTTTAATTTAATGGCCGCCATTTTGAAACAAGATGGCTGATGAATCTGGCCGGCGAACTTGGTCGAGGTGTTGATGTATACTATCCACATGCCTTCTTACATCGAAATAGGCGAATACGTGTGTTATCGCGTGACAAATACAAGATCGTTTTAAAATGTTAGCCATGCTAGAAATTCAAAGTGCTATAAATCAACTATTTTTTAAGATATCAACAAAAGAACAAATTTTCAGAAATAAAAACTGCTCCGGAATCTTTGTATCAAGGCCAAACACATAAAAAAATCTTTTTCACTTTCCAATTTTTTAATACCTCATTTTGAATTTTAAATTTAATTTTTTTTAAATGGCAACCCTTTTGAAACAAGATGGCGAATGAAGCTGGCCAACGAACTCGGTCGAGACATTGGTATGTACTATGTACAGACCAAGTTACATCCAAATAGGTTCATAAATACGCCTGTTATCGCAAGACAAAAATCAGGTCGTTTTAAAATGTCAGCCACAAGAGAAATTCAAAATGCTATTACTCAGCCATTTTTTTTAGATATAGACGAAAGAAAAACTGTTCCGGAATCTTTGTATTAAGGTCAAACACATACAAAAAAAAATCTTTTTCATTTTCCAATTTTTTGGTATCTCATTTAAATTTTTTTATTTTTTAATTTTTTTAAATGGCCGCCATTTTGAAACAAGATGGCGGATGAAGCTGGCTAACGAACTCGGTGGAGATATTTGTATGTACTATGTACACACCAAGGTACATCCAAGTCGGTTCATAAATACGCCTGTTATTACGTGAGAAAAATCAGGACATTTCAAAATGTCAGCCACGCTAGAAATTCAAAATGCTATAACTCAGCCATTTCTTAAGATATAGACGAAACAAAAACTGCTCCCGAATCTTTTTCTCAAGGTCAAACACATAAGAAGAAAATATTTTTTTAATTTTCAATTTTTGGTACCACATGTCAAATTTAAATTTTTCTTAAAAATTTAAATGGCCGCCATTTTTAAACAAGATGGCGGGTGAAGCTGGCCAACGAACCCGGTCGAGACATTGGTATGTACTATGTATAAACGAAGTTACATCCAAATCGGTTCATAAATACGCCTTTTATCGCGTGACAAAATTCAGGACGTTTCAAAATGTCAGCCACGCTAGAAATTCAAAAGTCCTTCCGGCCAGTGCCAGGAGGAAGAGGTAGCTTTCATATTCCTTATTTTTAAAAAGCCAACTTATATTATTCAAACACACGAAGCTCAATTAAGTGGAAACCGAATGTAGGAGATTCAATACTAATGTTTATCAATACTAAATCATTATGAATGAGAATTTCGCGAAATTAGTCAGCTTTATCCAAGCTGCTTTTATTTAAAGTCACTTATATTTGGCTGCCAAATTCGGCGATTTCTTAAAGTGCCTGCCATTTTAAGGCAACATGGTAGATGAGGCTAACCAGTGAACTTGGTCGAGACCTTAGTAATTGCTGTGCACATGCTCACTCATATCGGAATCGGTTGATATATACGAGTACTGTCGCAGGCAAAAAATCAGATTTTTCAAAATGTCACCCACTTTAGAAATTGAAACTGCTATATCTGAGCCATTTTTTAAGATAAAGACAAACAAAAAATGCTCCTGAATCCTTATATCAAGGTCAAATACTTAAGAAAGAAACCCTTTTCAATTTCTAATTTTTTTGCACCTCACTTTAAATATAATTTTTTATTTTTATTTAATGGCCGCCATTTTGAAACAAGATGGCTGATGAAGCTGGCCAGCGAACTTGGTCGAGATATTGATGTATACTATCCACATGCCTTCTTCCATCGAAATAGGCGAATAAGTGTGGTATCGCGTGACAAATACACGATCGTTTCAAAGTGTTAGCCATGATAGAAATTCAAAGTGCTATAATTCAACCACTTTTTAAGATATAAACAAAAGAACAAATTTTCAGAAACAAAAACTGCTCCAGAATCTTTGTATCAAGGACAAACACATAAAAAAAATCTTTTTCATTTTCCAATTTTTTAATACCTCATTTTAAATTTTAAATTACTTTTTTTTAAAAAATGTCAACCCTTTTGAAACAAAATGGCGAATGAAGCTGGCCAACGAACTCGGTCGAGACATTGGTATGTACTATGTACAGACCAAGTTACATTCAAATCGGTTCATAAATACGCCTGTTATCGCGTGACAAAAATCAGGTCGTTTCAAAATGTCAGCCACGCTAGAAATTCAAAATGCTATAACTCAGCCATTTTTTAAGATATAGACGAAACAAAAACTGCTCCCGAATCTTTTTATCAAGGTCAAATACATAAGAAAAAAATATTTTTCATTTTCCAATTTTTTGGTATCACATTTTAAATTTATTTTTTTTTAATTTTTTTAAATGGCCACCATTTTGAAACAAGATGGCGAATGAAGCTGGTCAACGAACTCGGTTGAGTTATTTGTATGTACTATGTACACACCAAGGTACATCCAAATCGGTTCATAAATACGTCTGTTATCACGTGGCAAAAATCAGGACGTTTCAAAATGTCAGCCACGCTAGAAATTCAAAATGCTATAACTCAGCCATTTTTTAAGATATAGACGAAACAAAAACTGCTCCCGAATCTTTTTATCAAGGTCAAACACATAAGAAAAAAATATTTTTTCAATTTTCAATTTTTTGCTACCACATTTCAAATTTAAATTTTTCTTAAAATTTTAAATGGCCGCCATTTTTAAACAAGATGGCGGATGAAGCTGGCCAACGAACTCGTTCGAGACATTGGTCTGTACTATGTATAAACGAAGTTACATCCAAATCGGTTCATAAATACGCCTTTTATCGCGTGACAAATTTCAGGACGTTTCAAAATGTCAGCTTCGCTAGAAATTTAAAATGCTATAACTCAGCCATTTTTTAAGATATAGACGAAACAAAAACTACTACGGAGTCTTTGTATAAAGGTCAAATACATAAGAAAAAAATATTTTTCCATTTTCAATTTTTTGGTACCACATTTCAAATTTTAAATTTTTTAAAAAATTTTAAATGGCCGCCATTTTGAAACAAATTGGCGGATGAAGCTGGCCAACGAACTCGGTCGAGACATTGGTATGTACTATGTACACACCGAATTACATCTAAATCGGTTCATAAATACGAGAGTTACAGTGTGACATAGGTCAGATATATATATATATATATATATATATATATATATATATATATTGATATATATATATATATATATATATATATATTGATATATATATATATATATATATATATATATATATATATCAATTTTGAACGGAGGGTGGTTTCGGGGTCTGGGGGTCATGATCGATGAAAATATACCAAAATTTTTTGAAATCGCTTTCCTCCGAACGGCTGCAATAGGTAGCTTTTTGTAAAGAAAGCTACCTAAAATGCTATAACTCAGCCATTTTTTAAGATATAGACGAAACAAAAACTGCTCCGAAATCTTTGTATAAAGGTCAAATACACAAGAAAAAAATATTTTTCCATTTTCAATTTTTTGGTACCACATTTCAAATTTTAAATTTTAAAAAAAAATGTTAAATGGCCGCCATTTTGAAACAAAATGGCGGATTAAGCTAGCCAACGAACTCGGTCGAGAGATTGGTATGTACTATGTACACACCGAATTACATCCAAATCGGTTCATAAATACGCCTTTTATCGCGTGACAAATTTTAGGACGTTTCAAAATGTCACCCACGCTAGAAATTCAAAATGCTATAACTCAGCCATTTTTTAAGATATAGACGAAACAAAAACTGCTCCGGAATGTTTGTATAAAGGTCAAATACATAAGAAAAAAATATTTTTCCATTTTTAATTTTTTGGTACCACATTTCAAGTTTTAAATTTTTTTAAAAATTTTAAATGGCCGCCATTTTGAAACAAAACGGCGGATGAAGCTGGCCAACGAACTCGGTCGAGACATTGGTATGTACTATGTACACACCGAATTACATCGAAATCGGTTCATAATTACGGGAGTTAAAGTGTGACATAGGTCAGATATATATATATATATATCAATTTTGAACGGAGGGTGGTTTTGGGGTCTGGGGGTCATGATCGATGAAAATATACCAAAATTTTTTGAAATCGCTTTCCTCCGAACGGCTGCAATAGGTAGCTTTTTTGTAAAGAAAGCTACCTAAAAACGGTAATGTAAAGTACTTTTTTAAAGTAAATTCCTGGTTTTACTTAGATCTTTGATTGTTTTTGTTTTTGTTTTTTTACGTTTTTTAACATAGTGAAAACCTCTCTTACTTTCTTTAGCTACAATTTCTGTATCTCTCTCTGCGGACTTCACAGCTTGCTGTCGAAGCTCCGCCCTGCTATTTTCAGATTCGTCGCTTCGGTAGCCTCTCCGCATAAATAGATTCTTTCATATCCATCTATTATTTCGTCTTCAGTTCTCCGAGTATGGTCTACATGACACGGATGTGAGTATCGCTAGAAGTAGAAGCGGTCTTTTTCAAAACCATGTTGACCGCTTCCTGCTTACTTATGTTCATTTGACGAGACTGTGATATATTTCCTCTCACGATAATTAACTTTATTTTTAAAATTATTGTTACATAGAAAAAGCTGTTTTGTTGAAACAACTAAATTTTGGTTAATATATCTCCAACCAAATACTCTGGTTGAAATGATCAAATTTTGGTTAGATTAACCAAATGATTTCGTTAATTCAACAAATCATTTTGTTAGTCCAACCAAAATTTGGTAATATTGTTGGAGCTATATTAACCAAAATTTAGTTGTTTAAAAAAAAAAACAGTTTTTTCCGTATACTCTAACTTTTTTAAATTGTAGTACATGTTAGTACTATTGCTAGACTTTCTCTTCTCCACTCATTAAGATGTGTTAGGCAGATCGCAGAATCAGGCGTCTCATACAACATGTTGCTCGATTTCGGTCGATAAACAGGTTTAAAACAGGTTTGAAACAGCTTTCTTCTTTGCTTCGACCTGTTTCTCCTCCTAAGTCGCACTTCATTTTCCTCATGTCGCCTGAGTGTGCGGCCTGCCTTATATGTCTTAATCATCACCTGAGCGTGTAGTTGCTCTGCAACTAGGAAACACCTCAATTCAACGACGGTTCTGTTCTTGAAGAAAGAAGCCACATTTAACGTACCGTAATTCCCGACGTATAATCCGTGGATCAAGCAATCATGTTTGAACTAAGAAATTTTATTTAATAATATTTAACTTATTAGATCGCGGTAAATATTTGACTTCAATTATTAAATAAAATTTCTGAGTCAAAACATGATTATTTGATCCGCGGATTATACGCCGAAAATTACTGTAATTAAATTTCAAACATGGAAAACTAAGAACTCTAATAACAAATTAAAACTTTGTACTAGGAGGCTCAACACGATTTACTTTTGTTAAAATTCCTTCTCCTTTTACACGGTTTGTTCCAATTTAATACGATCGATTGAAATTCTAATTTTTTATCGCTTTGTCAAAAACTACGATCTAGCTCCCTATGACAAAAAAAAGACAAAGTTTATGAATAGCAAAAGTTAAATGAGCTGCTTACTCTCTTTTAGTTCATTTGCTGTCTACACATACAAAGAATGAAATTAATACAGGCATAGATAGATTAGTATAATAGCAAATGTTTTTGTGAATTAAAAGTATTGTAACAAAAAACTATACAAATATAATTTTGTTATGTGTAACTAACTCAAGTATTTTAAATTTTTGTACACTCAATGGGTGTAATCGATCAGTTTCTATAATTTATTTTATTCCATTCAAACCAGAAATATCGTCATAAAGTATGCTAAATAAAAGCGATAGAACAATCTAAGGCTGTTTCATGGGCTTCCTAGTTGCGTGGCAACTATATATCCAGGCGACTTGTAGAGACATAAGGGAGCGATTAAGAAAGATTAAGGTTAATTTTAGTCAAAACTACTTAAATGAAAGAAAAATAAATCTCAGTGTAACCTGAATTAAAAATTATAAATAAAATAAGGTGAATGAATAGAAAAGAATAAGTAAAAATGGAAAACTATTAAAAAAGAGAAAAGAAAATATTCCATTAGTTCTTGAGTTGGTGAAATGCTACTGAAGACTAGTTCTAACCTAAAAATAACTCAACTCAAGAAAACTAAATTTGTATGTATTGTCACTTTTCAGTGGCAATACATTTAAATTTAAGATACAAAAAAGTTACAGAATTAACTGAGTATCAAAGAGGTTTTTTTTTAAATAATAATAGAGACAAGAGAGAGAGAGAAAGTAATGTCTGCTTATAACTATGTTAAAAAATATCTTAATTGTTTTAAATAAAAATTCTGCTGTGAATCGTTTTATCAAAATTCAGTAAAGTTTCATCAAAGTAGAAAGGTTAATAATGTTTTGTTCATGAACTGGTGACTTTTTCTCGAATATTTTTTCCCTTATGTAATATATTTTTACTGTACGTATAATCTTTATAAGATAAATGTATAGCAGCAAAAATAAATGTAGAAATATGAGATGAAGTTCTTTATGATTTATTATTCAATTTTCGCTGAGTTTTTTTAAGCTAAAATCAATTTTCTATTTATCCATAGATGTTGTGTATTTATTTTTATAAGAATTTCTGTACGCGAATTCTTTGGGGATGCATCGACCGTGTAAAATTAGAATTTGATGTCTATGAATCTTTAACGTTCTGAGTTCTCGTTAACGCTGTTAAAAGTTCTAAATCAATTCTCTTCTAATTTCTCCAGTCGGTATTCAACCTTTGAAATATATATTAATTTATTTTAAGGGTATCTAGCATTATTGTTGCATTCTATATAACTTAGTAAATTTTAAAGAATAATCAGTATCGACCGGCATGAGTAAGCACAATTTTCTCCCTTTTTTTCATTTCTATCGGACATCGTAACCCATTGTTTCGAGACTTTGCTGACTTCGTAACTACAGCTTTTGTCAGACCTCCAGGCTAGAGCGATCTGGCAGTCGAGGGAGTATAATGACTTTCTGGAACAGTACCCTGGAAGCAGACGCCATCTTGAGACAAGTTTCAAAAAAGAAATAACCTTTTCTAAAAAAAAGTAGAAGATAAAAGTAAACTTTTACCAATGATATGAAAAAAGAAGCTGTCGATAATATCAGTTTTTCCTCAGAACTATAACGACATATTTTTTTGAACGATAAAAAAATATCCTCAAACAAATATTCCAAACAATATCTTTCGCTTTTGTTTTACGTATCGGAAAATGTTTAGGAAGACCAATAGTCTTTTTTTTTTACATGTATGACGTTCAAAAGCGTGTATGTTTTTTTTTTCACGTTCCTTTTGTGTATGAAAAGGAAATGTGTGTTTCAAATGTTTATTTTTAACAAAATAAATCGAAATAGAATTTCTCTATTCTTATACGTAATGAAACAGAATATAAAATAAATATTCGTTATTTTGAAATCAAGCAATTCTATAAACAAGTGTTTTTCAACCTTTTTTACCTGACAAATAGTGTTGCCATTTGTCCCAATTTACAAGGACCGTCCCAATCACTGATCTCTGTAATAGTACGAAGGGCTAACTCCCTATTCTGATACATTGAATCTAATGGTCCGCCCTTGCATGCAATGCCAAAGATTTTCCGAGGAAACTTTTTGGCAAAACATAGATTTTCTGCCATAAAGTAGTGTGAGGTAGACATTCTCAAACTGGATTTTCTTTCAAAATATTGACGAAGTTACTACAGTTTTCACTGCTAATATTTTTTATTGAGGAAAATATAAATTTAAGTTAATCGCAAATTTTTATTCGATATTAGTTACAAATGATATTTTAGGTAAGCTTAAAGAAAAAAAGATTAAATATTTGTTAAGTATTGCTCATAAAAATATCAAAAAGTTGTAGAAGAAACACAAATTGATAAAAGGTTTGTGGAAAAGTTTGGGAAAGTGCTTCTAATATTAAGAGAAGTACAGGACTCGTCACTTGCGCGCATTAAAAGTATGATGTGGTTGCCGCAGAATGTGGATCGGTGAGCTAGCTCTCCGAAATATTATGGAGATCAGTGGTCCCGATTTTCAGCGGTTCCAAGACCCACTCATCGCGCGGAACGCCACGAGTCTCGAATTTTTATTAATCATGAATCCTTTTGATTTACTATTAGTACCATGCAGTTCGTTAGGTTGTATCAAGTGAAATTTTGTACAGTAAAACCTTGGAAAGCAGAACCTGTGTATAAGGGAAAATATTTATGACCCAACTGAAAATAATACCGTACAAATCAACCTACTAACACAGCAACTGATCTGAAGCGGAGTATTTTTCCGGACGCTAATGATTCTGTTTCCAAAATAAATTTTTACTGTTGGGAAGGTAGGGGAGGTATGATACACTTTTCTTTAGTAATTTTTTACAACCCTTAGAAAGCTTTTTTTAAACAAATTTTTTGTGTGTTCTTAGTAGGTGATCTTTTATTCATTTATTAAAAATATTGTTAATTCAAAAAATGATCATTCAAAAAATATATCTCAATTACTTTGAATGGTTACTACTGTATCAAATCTCCCCATTACTGAGGAGGATTGGTACACTAGCAAGGGAGATTTGATACATTGTAATTAAAAAAATACATGTACACTAAAAAAATGCAGACAATTCAATTCATGTGTCATACATTTTTTTATGATAAATCTTGAAATATTTAAGTACAATTTAAAAAGAAATGACATTGACATATTTTTGTTTCAGGAATGTTTTTTACAAAAATATTTAAACACTTGCTATTATTTAAACAATCCTATTAATACACTTTTTAGAAAATAAATAATGAAAAAAAATCCTAGAGATCTTGCTGCAAGGAAAAATGAAGTGAACATTGTTGATTTGCAAACAATTAACATAAATTTAACACATTTAAGATTTCTTTAACCCTCTCAGAACAAAGCATTTTCAATGCTAAAGTGTTGAATAAATGAATGGCACCGGAATTTACCAACAAATTTAATTGGAAATATCAAAAGGGATATATTTCACTTTCATATTAAATGAAAAATATTTTACCAAAATGCTGGTGCCATGTGGCGTTAGGGAAATAAAATTAAGTGGTTTCATAAACATACCACCACCCCTAAAATGGTTAAAAGAAAAACTAATAACTCTATCATTTTGATAAGTAAAATCGGGTAGATTTAATGTTTTTTCAATTTGCCCTTTGCCGATCATAGAAACATTTACCCTTTCAGGCCATTTAAACTTTTTTCCTTCTACATGACGAGCAAAGGGAACTAACCATCTATCATCGCACTGCTTTTCTATGTAACCTACATAATGTCTATGAATAGTCTCTCTGTTCTTCCTTACCAATTTCAGTAGCTCTTGCTGTAAAACAATAATGAATATTACAGTCCTATATTTGTTTACAACTTAAAAAAACTTTTAAATTTCAAATATACAAGTGTATCATTTCTCCCCAGCACTAATGTATCATTTCCCCCTATCATGCCTTATTGAATTTTCAATCACTTTGTGTAAATGCAGTTGAAAAAGGCCAATCTGCTTTATAGTAAAACTCACCCTAACAATGTGTTTTACAAATAAAAAATAATTACAAGATATTATCTTCACAATAATAAGAGTTATGAAAGAAAATCAGTATTTAAAAAAATTATATTGACATTCCAAAAATCTTCAAAATTAAAAGGAAAAAAAACGTTGTCAGTTCTTCATTGCTAGTCAGTTCTTCATTGCTAAGTCCAGCTAATGATGGCCGCTGCTAATAAAAGAAGCCTTTACATGTGTTACAATGGCTGTTAATGCCATTTGTTGAGAAAAATTGTCAATGTATCAACCCTTCCTATGTATCAACCCTCCCCTACCTCCCCTACTTTGGTCAATAAATGCTCTGAAACGAATGTGTTCATGACGGAATCCTATCTTAAATATAAAAATTTCATAGTAGCTACAAAAGGAGAGGATCTCGCAATTATACCTGCTAGAATATATATCAATATAGTAAAAGAAAATTTTGCTTCTGTCCCTAGTGGTTTTACTGTGTAGCATTGTTACCTACTAAGACGGATTCGAAAGGGGAAAAAATTGCTTTATACAGGGCTATTTGTATGATATTCCTTCCTTAAAGAGCAAGAATTATTACGTTTAAGGCAGGATTAAGTTAAAGATAGGTTCAAATTTCTTAGGATTTGCTGATATCTTGGTATAGAAGCCACTGTCCTGCTTATTTATTTATTTATTTATTTTGGTCTCCCTGTCTCGTTTTTGTGACATTGTATCTGGCAATGCCACTCACGGTCACGGCATATGTAAATCTATAGGTAATATTCTGCGGAGTACTTGAGTTGATAGTTAAAAACTCTCATGTCACACTTAAATTATAAAGAAAAAAACACTATGACATAAATATACTTCAAATATATCGCAAGTTTGTAAAATTTCTTCGATATGTTTTTACACATTTTCACAAGTTCAAACATTTTAATTACGCATTACCATCATTTAACCCTTTGTTTTCGGGGCAATATATTTTTTTAATTATTAACATTATCTCAAGATGTCAGAGGATTTTCATGATTTTCTCGCATTGTCATTTAAAATATTTAAACGCTAGAACAAACTTCATAACACTTAAATTTCATCACAAAATAAGTACCATAATTATATATATTTCATTAAAAATAAATATTTCCTTTAATTCATAAAATTGTTATAGGTTCTTGCCTAAAACATTCATGGCACACCTCAGATTCTCATACTGCCAACCAATGTGCCCGAGCACATTGGCTGAAAATCTCTGTTTTATTGAACGAAGTTACGAAGCAAAAAAGTTTCTGTATGGAAATGTTTAAAAGAGTCTTTTGTAAAATTACCAGATTTTTATGCTTTCGGATGAATGACTTGAGGAAATTGATTTTTATGCATGTCATTTTTGAACAAAAAATAAAAGCAATTTCTAGCACTTTTTTACAAAATCCACGAACTATCCACTATTGCAAAAAACACTTATTATCATTGCCTTTTTATGATATTTGGCATATTTTAAAGAGAGAGGTTTTCCGCAATAGAGCGTTTTCTATGCCAACCATTTGTTGTTATCCATATTCAATTTAATTGAATTAAGAATGATTTTATAAGTGATTGAGTGACAACATAATACATAAGCACAGAGTACACGTTCAGATTTTAAATTTTTGTTCAAAATATGAAAACTCACATTCGAGATCTTTTTTAAACGATTGACAGAAGTTACAACATTAGCTCGCGACCAATAACATACAAGCGCGACCAACGGCATATAAGGCCAGTTCACGACTTTTAAAAGGTCACACGGAGTGCATCCTCTTTACACGGCGATTAGCACAAAACGATGGACCGCTTTGTACCAATCATCGTGTAAAGATAATTCATTCCGTGTTACGTTTTAAGCGTCATGAACTGTTCTTATATGTTGCTGGTCGTGATTAGCTCGTCGATACCACAGGTTCCACAAGCTTTACCCAAATTCCATTCGGTACCGACCAATCAAATTTTATTGCTCTTGTGTCGCCACTTATTTATAAAGACACTCACCTTGTCAGCAGCATACGTTTGACGGCCAATAAATAATCATATGTGTTAAAATTTTTGTTAGTGTCTCTTCCATGGTATATTAAATTTAGAGTATACAAAATTTACATTCACATCCTTTAAGTGGTTATTGAGAATATTATGAACATCATACACACACATACATACATAACTGCCGAAAACTGAAGCACCTTTTACTAAGTCGCTTAAAAATGCAAACTAAAATAGTTACACTTTTTGTATTTTTACTTCCAAATTACTTTTTAATTGCAGATAAAATTATAACTAAAAAAAAATCACTAATAATAGTTTTGATAAATAATTCAAAATATTAGAAACTACAGAGCGTGAAGCTAGGATCAATACTTTACTTAGAAATTTGAGTCATTAATTAGTAGAATCAATATTATTAGCATGAGTATAATTTTCTTCTTGTATAAACAACTATACAATTTCTATGCCAATAATAAATGATACTTTTGAATTTTATCAACCCTTTTCAAATAATTTGAAACTTAATTAAGTCATTAAGAATCTTAATTAATTTGGATAGTATAGGTACTTCAATTTAACAGAAATTCAATCTACGTTTTATTTTATCAGCCATAAGCTGTTTCATACACTTTTCAGATACACAGTTAGTAAACAATGCTCAACAAGGCACAAAACCACATTAATGTAATTTTGTCCATTATTTGCATAAGCAATTGAAACATGAGTGATCGGTAATTTATTTAAAATGAAACAGACCTTTAAAATAACTTGTAATTGATAAAGAGGGTGAATACACCTTGCGTTTTTGTGAAATCTGAAAATTTCTGCAGGATTAAAGATAATCTTAGATAATTAGTTTTGTGCGTAATAACACACGGAAGCTCTTTTTGACCTGTTAATTACATGTACACATTAACAATGGTATTATTTAACAAAAAAATTAATGAATTTATCAAAAATTTAAATGTTTGAATAGCATTTAAAACTTTTTATTTTTTTAAATGCATAATAACAGCTTTCTGTCTGAATAAAGATTTTATTATTATTATTATTATTACTTTCAAGAAACTTTTATGTAGAATGTAAGAAACTGGAAAATGATGCCCACAGCATGCTGGATTGATTAGGTAATTGAGAGGGTTCTGCATCAGCAAACTATGATTTACTTAATATGAAACAGGCCTTTAAAATAATCTATAATTATTAAAGAGGGTTAATGTCCTTTGCGTTCGTGGAGAATCTGAACACTTCCACAAAATTGACGATAATCTTTGATGATTAGTTTGGTAAGTAATTACACATGCAAGTGCGATTTGTTAGTTTCACGTATCAAATAAAAGCTCAATTATTTTAGAAAAACATATTTTTTGAGAAATTACTATATATTTAGATTAATTAATTGATTACTACGTATATACCAGAATTAAATCCTAGAAAACATTTTAACTTGTTTAATAACATTTTTTTAGTAAAACTAAATGGTTTTTATTTAAAATTTTTTGTCAATTGTTTATTAAAATATTAAAAATAATGATACTTAACGAATAAAATATAAATTGAATAAAATTAAAAATGTTCTAAGTATTAATAGTTGCCAAAAGTATGCATAAAAAATTGTTTCAGTTTAGGTAAAATTGAATAAATAAAAAAAGTTATTTTATTACTACGTCACATGATGTCGATGAATATTAGTAATTTATAAAATAAAATAAAATTCAACCCATTAATTACAGAAGTTTTTCTTATTAGTATGGGTAGTGATATACCTTCTTATTTGTATAAACAACTAAAAAGTTCCTACTGCAATAAGCAATACCATTTTCTATTAATTGAGTCAGGCATCTCAAATAATCTGAGACAATTAAATCTTTAATCGTTAATAACATAACATAATTAATTAACATAGTTAATGTAAGAAAGAATTATTCGCATAATTTATGTTAATTAATTAATATAATCATTAATTAATCTGCTACAGAAAGTACTAGGATTGAGTGAAAAAGAACATTGTTATTCCAGCATACATACAAAATGTTTCTTTATTTCTGTTTCGCCACAAACAACTGTTGAGCCGAGATAGCTTCAGCCATTAATGTTGTCTAGATATGGTAAAAAAAGATATTCGCTACACAATGAGATACCTGGCAACTCCCTCTAGTGGCAAACTGTGAAGTAAGCGTTTCTAGCACGAAAACTGCATTATAAATGGGGAAAAATGAATAAAAAAACTCTAGAACGTTCTCGATTTAGATGCCATGCATGTAAAAGTAACTTTATTAGAAGTTCTGAAATGTATTTTTTAATCATTAATCACATGCTTAACATTTAAAGACACGAATGGCGTGCTGAGTAAGCTACTCACTGAATAAACAACTTTGAATTCCAAAATAATTACGTTATTAAATGTTGGACTTTATTTAGCCTATTTGGGAAGAAGATATATGAAGTTCTTCGGTGTTCAGACAACGTTTCTAGTTAAAATTCGCATTTTTTCTGCTCTCTTTCACAATTCCAATCAGTAAGTCACCACTGGCGTACGAAATGCACCTTTCGTGTGTTTGTGAAATTTATTCTATTTTCTTTCTTAAATTATTATTTACTCCTTAAATGGGATGCCTATGACTTTTATACTATTACATTGCATTAAAGAAAAACAGCATTAAAAGTTGATATGCGCTCTTTCATAATTTTAACCAGTAAGTCACCACTGGCGTACGAGATTGTGACCAACAGCATACACGGCTAGTTCATGAGTTTTAAAACGACACGCGGAGTGGATCATCTTTACACGGCGATGGAGGATATTCCATCTACTTCACGATCACGTGGTCAAGGTAAAAACTTCTAGCGTAAAGAAGGGAAAGCTCCGTAGACGCAATGTAAATCACCGATAGCTAGTGAAACAGATCATGAGGAAAGCAGTAGTAGCTTTCCTTCTTATCAGTTAGAAGTTCTTTGGGTAAGTTACTGGTATTACGTAACTTTTTTCAGCCTCGAACGCAGATTTGGAATATAGTCCATTTCACAAAACGATGGGCGTGCCGCTTTGTACCAATCACCCTGTAAAGATGATCCACTCCGTGTGCCATTTTAAACGTCATGAACTGGCCTTGTATGCCGTTGGTCGCGGCGAGATGCGCCTTCCGTGTGTTTGTGAAATTTATTCTATTTCCTTTCTTAATTAAATTATTATTTTCTGCAGAACTCCAACGTCTATGACATTTATGCTATTACATTGCATTAAAGAAAAACACTATCAAAAGTTGATATTTACGTTTTAACACTAGAATGACCATAGCCGCCATTTTGACTGCTACCAAATAAATTCGAACCAGCAATTTCTTTATAAATTATATTAAACTTGTTCCACAGAAAAAATAAGTTATACATTTTTACAAAAAAAAAATTCTGGTGTAAAATAATTTATAATACTTGGGTAAAATTTTCCGTCGTTTTAGTGTTAAAACGTGCCAGCGTATGGAGTGTGTTTTTATGTTAGTACAAAATGTCTATGTTATATTAATTCTCATTAAGTTAGGATTTTTTTTTATCAATTTGGTGTTTATTACTTCAGTACTACTTTTGGACATGACATCAAACAAGGATGTCTTTATAAGTTGCTATTTAGGCTATAAAATACATTTTCAAATACAGCATGCCACCCGTATTTTTACTACACCGTATAACTACGAACCGCCCGTCTCTTTAAAGATTAAATACATAGTCCAAGAGCCGACAGCGCAAAAACCTATGTTATTAAGTACAAGAAAAATACCTTTATTTTATGGAAGAGTAGAAGATGGGGAATCTAATGGTGTTATTACACGAGGACTCAAAGACGCTTGCAATCCCAGGCGTCTAGCGACAACAGCCGCCTCACGGGCCGTCTTTTCCAAGCATTTCATTGGCTTTTCTATTATCAGATTTCCAAGCATATGATTGGCTGTTACTGGCGACTCGCCTCGTTTCGGGCGTCAAAGATGCTCCGACAGAAAAAAGACTCTCGTGCTCCAAGCGACTCTCCTGGAGCCATAGGAATACTTGGAGTCGCCCGGAATCTGAAGCGTCTTTGACCCCTCGTGTAATAACACCATAATGATCCATGTCTCCCGGAAATGAAGTGGTGCACAAGCCAAACATTAATACCACCAGTGGTTGATTCGGAGTTTTATCATTGTGTTTGTCCTACAACTATCCTCCATGTTTTCATACTTTTGTTTGTAGGACAAACACAATGATAAACCTACGAGTCAACAATTTCTGGCTTACTTCACTTCCAGCAGACATGGATCATTAGATTCCCCCACTTCTACTCTTCCATAAAATAAAGGTTTTTTTCTTGTGCTTGACAACAATGGTTTTTGTGCTGTCGACTCTTGGACTAACACCACTAGTTGTATTGTTTAATTTTAAAGC
The DNA here is from genome assembly GCA_963932465.1 of Maratus speciosus. Taxonomy (NCBI): domain Eukaryota; kingdom Metazoa; phylum Arthropoda; class Arachnida; order Araneae; family Salticidae; genus Maratus; species Maratus speciosus. Next base: position 213,015,788 of record OZ010793.1, read on the forward strand.
AGTCTTTATCTATATTATAAAGACAAACGTATGTGTGCGTAACGCTGACGTCATTTTGCGAATGACAACAGCAGACGTTTAAATTTCGCTTCTGCTGCAATTTTTTAGATTTTTTAAACTTCTAAGCAGCATATTTTCAATTTTTTCACAGTCGAATAGGGAAAAAATGTACTTCCAAAAGCAATTTGTTTGAAAAATATATCGCAATTTGTTTGAAAACTATATCGCCATTTACTCAATTTTTATTGTTTCAAAAATAATTTTCAAGCATGATTTTTTTTTCAAATCTATCTCTATCGTGTGCAGGCGATTGTGAAATATAAATCCGTTTCCACTTAAGTTAATATAAATAGCTTATAATTTGTTTCCAACTTATATTCTATAATGAAATTAAAATAGCCATTATTCACTAAGTAAAACAACAAAATATAAATAAAACACAAATTTAAGACACGTAATGGAATTTCGCGCCTAAGCCACTGAAATGAATCGAATTAAAAAGGTTCATTTTAAACCATTCATTTCATCTATCATTTTGGCAACACTTTCCTGTTCTGCATATGGTAATTTGTGATTGTTGTTTACCTTTCAGCTAGCGCAACCTGTCGCATTCTTTGTAAGCTCTACTTTTTAGCTTTCAGTTCATTTGTGACCTTGTCCCCTTACGGACGCGTGTTTACGTCAGCTGATGACGGGCTGTTGTAATTTCCATCTCGAAAAGCATCCTGTATGTTTTTATATACACTGTAAAAAAAAAAAAAAAAAAAAAAAAAAAAAAGAGTACTAAAAACGGAAATTCTACTGGAAATCGAGACGTCGGTACTATTTCCGTATTTTAACGGAAAATTTCCCCCATAAATTCCAGAAAAACGGAAAATTTTCTGTAACTTATGGAGAAAAATTTCTATAAAAATACAGATTTCTGGAATTTATGGGGGGGCTGGGATTTCCGTTAAAATACGGTAATCCGGAAATAGTACTGGCGTCTCGATTTTCAGTAGAATCTCCGTTTTTTTTTTTTTTTTTTTTTTTTTTTTTTTTTTTTTTTTTTTTTTTTTACAGTGTATGTATGGTGGTTTATATAAAGCTCTATTATTTAATAAATAAAATATATGCTTGAATAAAAGTTAGTCATTAACAAATGTTCATAGTGCATATCGCTCATCCACAAGAAAAGTAACACAACTCAAAAATATCATATTTCAAAGGAGAAACAAGAGACGTTTCACATGTTTTACTGTAAAATAAAATTATAGCACTTTGCTCTGCATCGGCTGTAAAAAGGTGCATAAAATCATAAAATCCTTAATAATGAAGACGTAGAAGAAGTTTGTGGGAGTGAGAATTGTTTTCCTACACACAATTTGTCGCCTTCTGTTGTGGCCAATGTACATATAGCACAATCTAGCTGTTTTCTAGATAACTAAAATTATGGCACATTTCCTGTAGAAAGTTAGACCTCTTACTTTCGCAAAATATATATTTTTTTTCTTTTTGCAGTTGCATCACTTTTTTTAGGGATATACACCGTGCATTCAAAAAGTTCCAACAACTGATCGCATATAGACTATATAAAATACAGATTATACAGACATTTTGTATTAATCTTCTACGTAGTCTCCTCCCAATTCCATACAATGCTTGGAACTAGTGTACATGTCAATAAACGCCTTCTGCAATGCCTCAACTCAAACACTATTGAGTTCTGATATCACAGTCTCTTCAATGTCATCTAAAGACACTTATCACTGTCCCTTCATCTTCAATTTCCACTTGGGAAATAAAAAGTAGTCCGATGGGAACAGATCTGGCGAGTGTGGTGGGTGTTTGATGCACACAAACCTATCTTCTCGCCAAAAATTGCTGCAGAAGGATGGACCGGTGTGTTGTCGTGCAACCAATTTCCACAATTTCCACAGGGCTCCACATTGCGCATTCGTTTCAAACGCCGGTACAACACATCTTTGAGAAATGCACCAGTCACAGTAGTCAGTCTGATGTCATCAACAGAATATTTTCATCACTTCGACTTGAACATGGACGACCTGATCTCTCATCGTGTTCGGTTGACTCTTTTCCAACTTCAAACCTTGAAAACCACGCAAATACTCTCGAACGATTAATAGCATAGTCACCATACGCAGTGTTAATCATTTCGTACGTTTCTGTGGCCGATTTTCCTAATTTAAAACAAAATCTTATGTTAGTTCGTTGTTTCATTTTTTTTCGATGGCAATGCCCCCCACGCACACGCTTTACAGAAATAAGCGCTACCAAGCCGGAAGTTCACAGGAATGACTGCACCCACTTGATACACGTGGATAAAGATCTTTGATAAATCATCCCGCCCATTTCGAGGCGATAGCGCCATCTGTGTTTTTTTATGAGCGGTACTTCTGGAACTTTTTTAATGCACTGTGTATAAAACTTTTTTTTCAGTTCATTCATTTATATTTTTTGATTAATTAATGTTAAACTAAATAAAATGAAAAAAAATTTTAGGAAACCTTGCACCTTGAATGATGCCGGAGGAAAATGCAATTTTTCAAAAAAATAAAATCAAGCCGTCATCTATTGAAATCAATCTCATTCGTATATAAACATTTAAAAGGTTTCTACATCAGTAATCAATGAGACTGCTTAATTCCATCAGACTTCTGAAATAACTTGGAAAGTTAATTATGCCATTAACAATCTTAATTAATCAGCTAACAGGAATACCTGAATTTGGTGAAATTCGAACGTTGTTATTCTAGCATACATATCCTACTTTACATTCTTTTCAGTTTATAGAATTTGCAAACAATGTTCAGTGAGATAGAATACCACATCAGTATAATTTTAGTCCTTATTTGAATAAGTAATTGGAAGGTTTCTGCATTAGTAATCTATGATATATTTAAAATCAAACAGGACTTTAAATCAATTTGCCAAATAATTATTATAGAGGGTGAATACCCTTTACATTTGCACAAAATAAGGTGACTTCCATTAAAATAAAGAGATAAATGAATATGGTAACTGTAGATAATAGATGTTATAATTACTTATTCATGCAAACGCTGTTTGCTTAGCTGGTTTTAAACACTAAATAACAAATGAACTTTTTCGGAAAAAGTTTAGAATTGTCAGAACAAATTAAACAGTTTGATAATACTGAGAAATTATTATAACTGTTATCTTTAATAAGAATTTTTTTTTTTAGTGATGTTATATTTATAGTATATTTAACTAGGGTGAATGTCCTTTATATTTATATGAAATATGGAAACTTTCTGCCGTAATTATTGACAAACATTAATGGGATTAACTTAATCAATTTATATCTTAAATAATTACGATTGCTAGGAGTGAAAGTTTTATTTGTTTCACAAACTAAATAACTGCTAAATAAATAACTCTTCTTTTCTTTAGAAAGATTTAAAGAAATTCGTGAAATTTTGTGCTTAGATAATCAAGAAAAACTTTAAATAAAAGTACCTGCAAAAAATATCTTTTATTTTTCAGCTATGATGTATTTAAAATTTAATAGACATTCAAATGAATTAGATGATGAATGTCGTTTATGGTTCATGAAAGTTACTATTAAAGAAAATGAATGCACATTATATTTGCATAATTGCATAAATTTTTCATGTTTTGAGTACCGTTATTTGTGAATAAAACTATTCAACTCGTAAATGACAAGAATTTGAGATAAAATAATATGAAGATTACTATTTGAAAATATTGGTATACAAAAATTGGAATTTTTAGGAGCTATGTCTGTATAACCTAAGAAAACTTTCAGTGGGCTCTTGGAGTGAAATAAATGTTGCTTATAATCTTAGATAATTTATATTTCAATGAATGAAGCATGGAAATGCTATTTGTTTTATTTTTCCTAAAAACCATACAAATGTTTTACTTTTAATAGAATTTTTAGAAATTTACTAAACGTTAAATGTTCAGGAAATTTTAAAAAGAGCTGTCAAAATTAGTAATTGTTTTAGATATGTTAATATTATCAGTTCAACTATTTTTATTTTAATATAAAATGTTTACATTTACATCTAAAAAATAGAATTTTTGACACATAATTTATATTTCATTGAATTTTACCTCTAAGTACATCTGGTGTTCTTTGCTACATAAAAGATGTAATTTTGTAATTATTCTTCGAATTTTTCTCGAAAGTAGTCGTTATATTATTTTAAGTGTTTAAAGGCACATGGAACAAAAATTGGTTCAAATTTGTGAGTTTTAGATTGAGTTATAAATTGATAAAACTGAAAAAATAGTTGATGATGAAATGTTAAATCAATATGATTATTATGCTGTAAGGTTTTAAAATAATATATTTAAGCATTGTGTGTGTGTATATAGTTTTTTTGCCTTTTCGAAAAAAATTGGGGTTTTTTTATGCTTCGGTACACTGTTCTAAAAATCTATTTTAGGTAAACAGTTGAAACTTTCCAAAATTGCCTAACTAACTGCATTTGATAATATTAAGAAGGGATTTCATTTTAGCTTAAAAGAAATAAAATTAAAAATATTTTACTAAAAAATTTTGAAAAGGATTTTCAAAGTTTTTTAGTAAAATATTTTAATATTTTATGGATAAATAGTTTTTTCTGGTGACATCACGCGCATTGAATGAAGCCATGTAAATTTAGTAGATTGAAAATAAAAATATTCTCGGCTCTATTTCTTATTCGAACTTTTTCGAAACTAGTCGTTATATAATTTTAAACGGTTAAACGAAACTTCGCTTTTTTTATGTTGCCAATTACAATTAATGTGTTCAATAAAATATATTCAGCTTTGTGATAGTATGTGTATCGAGAAAGAGGGGTTTAAATATAAAAAATAGTTTTGTGAAGTAAAATCATACATATAAAGTGACGCAATGTAAAATTAGTAGATAGAAAATAAAAATATTTTTCGCTAATGCTCAGTTTTAAAAATTACTAATTATCCTAATTATAATTAACTAGAAATGTATTTTTTATCTTTTTAGTTGCTTTTGTTTTCCAAATAAAACGATTTATGTATAAAACTGGAGAAAATTATACTTTCCGTATGAGCATTTACTTGTAGGAGTGAAGCGGTTAAAATAACTTAAAAATGAAAAGTGGTTATTTTGTATTACTAAACAGCATTTTAATTGCTAGTAGTTATTATAAGTATGTGGATCATTTTACAAGAAAAGTTATTTTCGGGTATAAGAATTCCAATAAAGAAATTTAAACCAAAACATTTTTTACTAATATCCGTAGTTCATATTTCACATCTTTTAAGATTTGTAAATACACATGCACATTATGCACAAAATAAGTAAGTGGTCTTTCCATTATTTTGTGCATAATTTATTTTATAATGATTTATGTTTAATAATGTAACAGAGTACAACTATGGGGGATACAGATACACAATGTTTTATTTCAAACGACCAGGCTTATTTAATGTAAAGATATGAAACTTCAAGTAAGTATTTCTAAAAATGGTTTACATCTATAAATTGAAAACTGGTTTTATTAAATAAATATTTTTTTATCAAGAACGTAGAGTACATAAAGTTCAAGACTGGTTCTAGTTCAGAGAATACTTCAAAATTATGGACAAACGTCCCTTTGCACAACAACTAACAACTGGAATTTTAAAAAGATGCCTCCTACCTCCGAATATTTTTATTTGGTGTCAAATTCTACCATATTTTGGAAATTATTGCATATAATTTTATTTTTACGGAGAATACACCAAAGATAAATCAAATATAATTTTTGAAAAATAAAATTTAATGCACGCATAAAGGATTTTTAGAGAAAAATCAAATACACTATTGAATGAGTAATATATTTAACACATTTACAATAAAAGGGAAAATACTTAAAAGAGAGATTTAGACGTAAAAAGTCACGGAAGTAATCAAATATACCTCCGTTTATAAAAAAAATCAATTATCATGAAATATGTATTTTAAATGTCTTATATTGTGCAAAAACCCTTATATACATATATTTAATATTCTGTCAAAAATTACCATGTGCAGAAAAGTAGAATGAACCATATAATGATAAATGTATGGTTTGAAACTACAGAAAAAAGTTTTAACTATTTAATAATTATCATGAACGCATTAATACAAAGTGTGTGATTTAATAGCATACAATTTTTTTTTAAGTGCGGAAATACTAACAAATTTAAATATATATAACAATTTTCGCTTATATATTTAGCAAAAAAAAAGTTTTGTTTAATCATTTTTTATTTGAAATTAAAATGTTTAAGCACAGAACTAAACAAATAGTGCTTTTGAAATATAAACTTGGATACTGAATGATACCTAAGAAAACTGATATTAAAGAAATGATAATAACATTTTGATAGTTTTTATTTTATTTAATTAAAATAAATATGTTAAAAATAGCTTAGGATAAAAAAAATCTATCAATTAAGAAAACATAGGATTGTGTTGTGGTGCACAAGAGTTCTGTAGAACTTAATAAAATAATTATTTTTAAATGAACTTTATATTGAATTATACACTGTTTACAGCATTAATTTTTGCTTCAGAATCAAGTAGTTGACGTATAAAACTGAGAAAAAGGAATTTTTATTCGGTTGAAGATACGCATACGGATTGATAGCTAAATATTTGCATATTGAAAGGTACCAATGGAATTGCGTAATTTAAAAATCAAAATAATAATTCACTAATGCTACTAAAGTCTTGAATGTTGGTAAATATCATAAACATGTTTTATACGAAATGTAGGATTTAAGCGCATATAGATATTTTGTAGTAAATCAAATGATTTAAGTGTAGAGGGAAGAAAAGGGCAAACTTTCATACAGTTTCTTTTCTGAATACCTTTTTTTTCTAAGAAAAGTTTTTTTTTTAGATTCTTCTACATAATTTTCGTTATAAATAACGCAAATTCCTCGAGCGAAAAAGTTTCCTCATAAATATTGGTATTAAAAAACAGACCAGTAAGCCTTTCACACAAAAAAAAATGTATTTTGAATTAGGTAATAAACCTGATAATATACATTTTTAAATAATGGTGTATGATTTTCTTTTTCGAGATCAACATATAATGTAGAAAAGGGATTATTTTGTGTGAAACCTTGTCTTGTTAAATTATGCAAAAGAAAAAAAGAAATTAGTAATTCAAAATTTAAAATTTTGACTTTGATTTTGATTACACTAAGTATTTTTTTCCAAAATAAAATTTAGACGATGCAATAAACGTTTTAAAGATAATAATTGCCATAAACACATTTAATCGAAAATTCATTATTTAAAAGTGCAGAAATTTTTTGTTTGCAAATCAAGTAATGTATGCATAGGAGTGAAGAAAATAATTCCTTTTTAAATAAAAACTTTGATAACAAATTAAACAAAAAAAAATTATTTTAATTTTAAATAATTTTATACCAGTATTTTATCCAAATTCATGAGATTTATGCATAAAAGCGGTGAAAATGTCTTTTTTTTCCGCGGTGGAACCTTGTATATTTAATGCTGCCAAAAAAAAAAGGATAATTCAAAAACAAGAATAAAATTGCATTATCTGAAATTCTGCGTAAATGAGAAACATTACATGTCTCGCCAAAGTCATTTATATCGCTGGCTTACCTCCAAAAAGATCTAAGAAGGAAACAGCACGTGTTTCCCGTATGCCTTTTTTCTTCAAGTCCATTTGTGAAAAGAAACTATTCCAAACGGTCGTAGACTTGTTCACACCTAAATAAATTAGACTATTTAGATTTATCAGGATAAGTTTTTTCCTGTTTTTAAAAAAAATTTTACCTTAGTTTTGCCTAAGAAAAAATTTGAAAAACACGGAAAAAAATTACATCAAATAAAGTTTTGATGTTACGGAAATTTGTATTTATATTTTTTTAGTTCAATACGTTTTTATATACAAAGAATTTTGATTAGAAAATCTAGAAAACCTATAATTGAAAACGTTTTAAGAACAACTTTAGGATGTAAGAGAGTTTGGAAAGCTTACTGAAAAAGTACTTTATCTTTATTTAACACTTACATGTTCATTCTCACCGTCTAATATCCTTTGTCTTTATTTACACTATTTAAAAATCCTCAATACCTATGATCATAAATAAATAAATTCAAAATAATAAATAAATCTATAAATTCGTGATCTGTATATTATCAACTCTTTAGTTTTTGATCTAGAATGCTTTCAAAACGAAATGCCAGTCAAATGAATTTCCAAAAGTTTTAAATCCCGGAGATTTTGTTAACTAGTTTATTGAAACATTTTTAACAATACTAATTTTGTTTCTTTCTTACACCTGACATATCTCAAATGTCACATAATTTAGGTTTCTCTATTTTAACCATTTCAGGTGCAAGGCATTTTTGCTCAAAAAATTTTCAAATAATCAATTCACACCGCAATTAATAAACAAATTTATTTGAAAATAATCAAAAGCCTTTTTTTTCCCCACGTTTATTATGAGATCGAAAATGTACTAAAAAATTACTGGTGCCATTTGGATATTTAAGCATTATAATTAACCGTTTGCAGACTGCAAACGACGCCCCTCAAGGGGTTAATGTTATTGAAACAAATGTTTTTCATTAATTATAAATATTATGATCATTAACACAGGTTGAGTCTAAATGAGTGTCCTCGTTGCAATTGATAATAACTCCGCTGTAACAATGATAAGAGGAAGCAAACTTAACACAATACAAAGTAAAGTTCAAAATTTTGGTTGCATACTTAAAATAATAGTTCTGCGTAACTCCCTTTCGTCGCATGGACAACATCCAAGCAAACGTTTGTTTTACACCAGACAATGGGACGCATGTTTGTTGTAATTCATAAACTGCACCTGTATCAAATTGTGGCACATACCATATCTTAACATAACCAAATAACTGCTGCATGTATAACGAAGAAAAATCCCTGCCGGATCGGCCTACAGGCGCAGGTAGATTTCAAAATTAAGAACTAATTTCACCAACAAAAACTAAATCAAGGTTAGAGATAAACCCAGTTTAACAATTTTATCTGTCCGCTTTTGACGAGTTTTTAATTTCATTTTTCTGTAAGATCTGGTTTTATCATAATAATGTTAATAGGAAAATTTTTTCTTCAACCCCTATTTTTGTTTAATTTGTTTTTGCTGTAAGAATTGGACCTATCAAACACTTACCAATATAAAAGTTGTACATAATATTAAGAAGATTTATAATAAATTTAAGCGGTTTTGATATCTTGTGAATTGATAAAGTTATCAATTTTTTCTTCTTCAATACACCTTTTTGTTTTCGTTTTTAATTTTTTGCGGTAAGAGGTCCTATCAAAAACTTGTCAATATAAAAGTTGTAGATAATATTAAGAAGATTTACGTTGAATTTAATCGGATTTCAAATCTTGAAAATTGACGAAGTTATGAGTTTTTTTCTCTCTAAAAACCCATTTTTTTCGCCCCTTGAGCCTATATTTAATTTTATCATAAATCTGTCATACATAAATTATTGGCCCTTTTTCTAGAAGTAATAACAACTTTAAACTGATTTGGTATGTATTACAATTAAGAAGTTATGGGGTTTCTTTTTGGTTTTCACAAAACCCCTCCCTTGTTCCGCCCCCTTGGTCCGATTTGGCCCATTAACGAACTTGACCGAGATTTTCTGCCCCTTGATTTTATGTATCAGTTTGGAAGAGATTTGTGCAGAATTATGAAAGTTACCGTGTCCATAAGATAGTAATATACACTATATGGCCAAAGGTGACCGGTCACTTGCGATTTTAGACATTTTGTTAAATATCTAGAACAGTACATGAGGAATTAATCTGAAACTGCAGGTGTGTAAACAGTATAGTATAAGTCATATATTTCTGCGAAGATTTTTTCAGGCGATCCCTTAGGGGACCGTCAACAAAATGAAAAAGAACCAATATCTTTTGGATAACACTGTAAAAACTAATGTAGCAAAAGCGTTTAAACTCGAAATTATTAATAAGCGGCTTATTGAAATACACTGTGTTCATTTTTATGAGGATATCATGTATACTCGTAGAGAAATTGAGGTTTTTATAAAAACAATCCCAAATTTCGCCAAGTTTTTTGCTTATAATTTGCACAGTTCTGAATATAAAAAAAAAGTTCTTTTCAGAAAATATGGCAAACAACATTAAACAAAATCAGAATTAAAAAATAATAAAAATTGGATGAAAAATGAGCATGTATACTAAAAAATGTTTCACTGCGCATGCGCGAATGCAACCCAAAACATAATGTGAATAATGCATTAGCTAGGTATATAGAGCAACTTTTGTGAAAGTCTCAAAATCATAGCTTGAAAATTCGGAAAATTATCGTCGATAGAATAAGCGCGGAATTCGTTGTTCCCAAAATGAAGCAAAAATATGAGGGGTTGTATCCAAATGTAGTAGTACGTGCAATATTGTGCCCGCTATCTTGGCACTAATCAACAGATATTTGATACAAACCCTCATCTTTTTGCTTCTTTTTGGGAATAACGGATTTCGAGCTTATTCTATCGACGATAATTTTCAGAATTTTCAAACTGTGATTTTGAGATTTTCACAAAAGTTGCTTTATATATTTAGCTAATACATTATGCACATTATCTTTGATTGCATTCGCGCATGCGCAGTGAAACATTTTTTAGTAAACTTGCTTATTTTTCATCCAATTTTTATTATTTTTTAATTCTGATTGCAGAGTATTCTGTACAATGTTATTTGCCATATGTTCCGATAAGAACTTTTTTTTACATTAAAAACTCTGCAAATTATAAGCAAAAAGCGAAATTGGGACTGTTTTTATAAAAAACCTCAATTTCTCTACGAGTATACATGCTATCCTCATAAAAATGAACACAGTATATTACAATAAGCCACTTATTAATAATCTCGAGTTTAAACGCTTTTGCTACGTTAGTTTTTACAGAGTTATCCAAAAGATATTCGTTCCTTTTCATTTTGTTGAGGGTCACCTATGGGGTTTCGGGAAAAAATTTTCGCGGAAATATATGACCTATACCATACTGTTTACACACCTGCAGTTTCAGGTTAATTCCTCATGTATTTTTCTAGATACATTTAACAAAACGTCTAAAATCGCAAATGACCGGTCACCTTTGGCCATATAGTGTATATAGTTAGATGTATACAGTTTTTAACTGCGGGTGGTTTGGGGTTCTAAGGGTCATGATCGGTGTAGATCAGCAAAATATTTTCAGAAATTCCAACATACGGGAGAATGTAATAGGTAGTATTTGTTTGAAATCTACCTAAAAACCGACTGTTTTTGAGATACCATAAAACTCATTGATTTAATATGACTCTGTGTAACCAAAATGAGTAATATAGAACTATTATAAAGTATGCAAAGAAAACTTTGATCGTCTCTTTTGTATTCTATTCAATTTGTTTTCCTTCAAATTGTTTACAGTGCATTTACTATCATTTTTTAATTAGGAGAATTATTTTATCTTTTTTCGTGCTTTGTGTTTTTTTTAAGTCAACTATAACTCCATACTGTTTTTACGATGTTTGTAAATTAATGAGACAATGTGCTCCGCTATTTTCTTTATTAAATTCCTTTTTTTCAACATTTCAACCCAGCAAAAATGTAATTTTAAATGCAATATTAAATTTTGGAGATTACGTTAATTTATACGATAAATATTACCAAAGAAAACGTATGCATTCATTTATTTTTATTCTTGTTAGGATCATCAATATTTCAAAAATAATTTCAGAAAGTTGAATCAGGGGTATTTCTTTAAAATGTGAGAGCAGTATATTGTGCTAAGTAAATGTATTTTTTCTTATCGGCTTTTAAAGTAGTTTTAAGAAAATCCTTAAAAGATCATTAAAAATGCATTAATGTTATCCATTTTGTTAAGTGATGCATATATCACTTACAGGTCAATTCTAAATATTATATCGAGGTGCATTAGTAGCTCAACTTTTAACTAATCAATGTTCAGACTATAATTCATTTTTGATAATTTAAAATTTGGAATCTGTTACAAGTTTCAGTAATACAAAAACGGTATGAACAGTACAAGTACTATAATAAAAAAAGTTGTCATGGAAATATTAACGAGTTTTTCTTTTATTTTTTTCTCTTCGTTATTCCTGATATTTGACTAGCTGTCTCCGGTTTAGGATCGCAACGAGGACAACTTGAATAAAAACTCGAGTAAAAAAGAGGTTACATTCAATTTTCGTAAATACTTTTACTGTATAAAAGTAAGTTTTTAATTTTTCCTTACCGTTCTAAAATCGTCAGGATGGTGAAATTTAAATATAAAGCAATGTTAGTTAGATTTTGAATACAATGATTCAATCCAAAATCACATGAAATTCGTAGAAAGCAATATTGCAGTATTTTAAATATTGTATAACCTCTCATTGATGCGCTTTCCACTTATGCTACTCTCTCGGTTATACGCCGATTTATTTAATTCTCAATAAATAATGTTGTCAAAATAGTAGCAACTGGTTAGTAATTGTCAGGCATTTGGGATAAGATAATTATTCTCTTTTTTTAGTAGTTTTGGCAAGAACGTCCAAAATCCGTCTGAGCTAGTTTAATTTAGAACCTAGCTAAACTCCTCGGTATTTATAATTTGTGAGCCAGGGTATTTCCTCATCATTTACAAGAAAGTTAATATCTGGGGAGATAGCTTTTTTGATGAAGATCATGGTGGTATTTTTTCCTACATTGACATTGACGCGCTATTTTCTATGTCAAATATAAAAGAACTGAAGATAGGACTGACATTTTTCCATCCAGGTGTGTCATGACAAATTTCTGAACATAACGGCCGGTTCCATGGCGGCCATATAATGCTGAAAGGATGTTAGGAATTTTGGGAATACCATCAATGTTTAAGTTAAAGATCCTGGTACTGGTAAGAATGTCTTGAGGTACACGCGCCTCGATATTGTGAGAATTAGAAATAGAGTTAACTCTAACAGAAAAACATCTACAACTGAAATAGTTCCAGATAACGGAAATAAGACGAGAAATGCTTTCAGAATTATCAGCATTTTGTGAAACTGTGTCGGATACTTTAGCGATGTCTACAAATACAACACCAAATTTCATTTCTTCTCTTTTTTTTTTTTTTTTTTTTTTTTTTTTTTTTTTGAGGAAAGCCTCATGAACTAGTTAAAGCACGCTCCAAAGTTGTTCCTATGTCGAGTGTTTAGACCGAAACCCAAACTGCTCGTGTGTAATTAACGCTATAATAATCATTAGTGAGGAACTCCTTCAGGCGATTCATTAGGATGTATTCGTAGACTTTAGAAAGTCGGGAGAGAAGAGATATTTGATCTGAAGCTATAAGGGGCGTGACAGTCCTGTACCAATTTGAGATTGGACACGATATCCGCTATCTTCCAGCAGCCAGGTAATATGCTAAGATTTACATTATGTTGAATAGGATGGTTAGGAAGAAAATTAAGTTAAAAAAAAAAAACGTTAGTAAGAGATACACTCGAGGTACTTGCACTTTTTTAATTCCAAATGTCGGGTGTCGAGTTGAAAATTTCCCACATCGAGTCTAAGTTGAACTGAAAAGTGATTAGAAAACAGATAGTTCACTTTGTGAATAGTATGAAGGAAGGTAAAGTTGCTGGTAATAACAAAATCAATAATAGAAGGAGAATTAGGCTGAGTAGACTCAGCTACTCGCCAAAATTTGCGCATTATTTTGATCTGTCTTGAATGATTTTGCACTTTGTTCCCACGGGATTTGGAGCGACAAGACTTTCGTGAGAAATGATGAGCTGCAATGGTAAAATTTGAAAAGTAGCAGTTAAATTAGAGAGATTTTGATCTAGAGGACTCTAATCCCTACTAGAAGAACTGCAGGCGGCTGTAACTATGAGGTTGAGGAATAGCAAGAAATTGCAAGACGATGGGAATAGCCTCAATTCAATGCAGATGGAGCATTTTAGAGAAGGATGCATTGGTACCATATCTAAACAGCAGTGTCGTCACTAGAACGGTCATACTCTAGAGGTCGATCCAAATGAAAAATTTCATAGTTGGTGATCTTAACAGAGCTACTGTGGATCTTTAGAGACTAAAATTATATCCGAGTTTTTAGCATATATGAAATCCTTTAAATCATCGACTTTATATCTAAAACCCCTTGACATGCAAGAATCCAACAGTGAGAAATATCAAATACCCGAAAGTTGGGGTAAGGTACTTTACGGAGTGCCGGTAGGCATTTTTGAAGAGTCGTTAATGCAACTTCCTTGCCAAATGAAATCTCAAAGGTGATTTTTTTCCTCTTTTTTTTAGAAACTTGGCGTCTGAAAGTGCACCAGTTTTGGGAGTCGATGTAATTACTCTTGCAGGTGATAGATTGCGTGTATGTCAGAGGTGATGTTCCTTTATTATCTTGTGCTGATAATTTACCCTTGTATTTCTGTAGAAAAAAATAGCTCCCACTTGCAGTTTACATTTTTGAATAACTCTCGTGAAAACAATGCATAGAAACGAAAAATAATTGTAAAGAGTTTATGTTAATGAATTTTTTTTTTTTTAAATGCTTCAACAAAATGCACTCCTACTAATTTTCTCTTTCCGTACACAATACTACATCAGAAAGACTAGAGCTTCATTCTAAATTTAAATTAAATTAAATGTAAATTTAAAGAAGCAGGTTTAATACAAGTTAATATTGCTTAGCATTTTATATTTAAAGACAATATTTTTTTATATATTCTTTTTTTCTTTTTTATATTTTCTTGAGAATTATTGATTATTCAAATTAAAAATTCTTATCAATGTGTTATTCTAACCAAAAACTCTAATCAATCCTTAATTCTTCTTCAATAACATAATAAATAATTCTTTAATATGATATTAAAGATATATTACATTGTATTATAGGTATGAATTGAAATTTATATAATGAAATGTATATATAATAATTTATGTGTAATAATTATTATTTATACGACCTTTTTTTTCCTCCGAATCCTTACGAATCATTTAAATCACTGCAAGAATATTAATATAAACTCCTAAAAAATTTCTATTTATTGCAGTAATAGTTCCAATATTCAAGTACAATATTAATATCTATGTACTTTAGAAAAAGCTATAAAGCGTTGTCCTTAAGTTAATATTTTTGTATTTACATAAGAGAGAATTTGTATTTGGTTTTCAATATTTTTTAGGCAATCTTTCTACTTTCTTATGTCAACATCAAGTTTACATAATAAAATAAGCATGTTTAATGGAGAAACATGGCAAATTCTTTTAAGCCAAAAAAAAAGAGATCGCAGAGGAGTCTTTTGCTTAGTGGGAAGACATTAATTTTGGTTAAGATAAGTAGAATTAATTATTTTCAGTTCTGCACTAGATTCAATACCCAAAAACGGTTATATATTCGCTATAAATTTTACAGTTGCAATACTAAAATTATTTGTTGTTCAAAAGTCTCAGTTTTAAATTTAAAAAAAAGTAAATACTCAGTTCAATTTTGAATTTAATCTTGAAAAATATAAATTTAAAGAAAAATAATAGATTGTTTCTATATTTCAATTATCCAGTGTTTACATGCAACTAATTATGTCTAAAATCAGTGTGGTTAAGGTGCTAAAAGATATATTAAATATATACCTCGTCAAAGAAATGTGACACTAATAGAGGGGGAGGTATAAAGCAGAATGCACTTTTTCCTTCTGGATTTCCCAAACAGTTAAAATTATTTAATTTCATAAATTTAAATTCTTTTCTAATAAATGCAATTGTTTAATAATTAAACAATTTTATCGTTTCTTTTCCATCTCAAAATTAATTTCAAAGTAGGATTCACCACCTTTTTTTTCATCTACAAAAAGGGGATTTTCAACTACAAATGTTTTTTACGCTTTCCAACATAGTTGAAAAGAGTTTATGAATTTTGTTAGTCTGTCCATCTGGCCGTCTGTCTGTCTGTCCACTTTCTAACTGGGATAAATGTACTCGTATTTTTATATTAATCATGTTACCCGTGGCGTATTCGGTACTGAATATAAAGTGGAAGAAAAACCCATTAACAGGGATTTTCATTTACAGAGGTACACAAAAGAATTCCGTTGCATTATGGTCAATGATGAAATATCGTTTACAGTGTATTTTAATAACGTAACGCTAATGAATATATGATTTTAAATTATATAATGAAATTAATATAAATCACTGATTTTCCCTACAAGATGATTACTATAGAATAGGGTGTTCATAGCATTTGTCATTCATTTACAGGGACACACAGAGTTAATCGGTTATAATGCTATTTCTGAGCAATAATTGCTGGAGAAATAACACTTGTCAAAAATTGCTTTTTTCAGGTAATCGAGGTAATTTTTAACACTTTCCAACATAGTTGAAAATTGTTTATGAATTCGCTTTGTCTGTCCTCCTGTATGTCTGTCTGTCTCTCCACGCTCTAACTCGCGTAAATATACTCGGATTTTCATGCAATTAATATATGTTAATGATGTTTACCATGGCATGTTCTCTATTAAACATGAAGTGTGTAGCGTTAAAAATTCATTTACTGGAGCACTCAAAAAAATTCCGTTACATTATGATCAATGAAGGAAAATCATTTGCAATGTATTTTAATGATATTACCCAATTCAGATTTATTGAAATCGATAAAAATCACCGAATTATACTACAAGATAATTTCTATAGAATGGAGCACTCAATGCATTTATCGTTCATTTACAGGAACACACAAAAGAAATCAGTTACAGAACTGTCTTTAAGCAATAATTGCTGGAAGTGCGTTTTGAATTTCTGTATGCATATTTAAATGTAACTTTTTTTTTTGCATGTTATTGGTTGTGTATAAATTTTATAGCACGTATACAGAGCTGTACAAAAGAATTCACGTACCATTCTCATTATTAGCGGAAATTGCTGAAGGGGAATTTTCAACTGTAGTATGGTATGGTGTAGTTGGTGTGCAAACTGTGCGGCAATCAAGGATGATGCACTGCTTCAAATAAACCAGAGTAAATGGTTTCAGTCACATAGACCTTTGCCTTGATGTAACCCAGACGTTATGGGAGTCAAGTCCGGCGAACGTGTTGTTGTTCAGTAACTATGTCATCGAGCTGTTTTTTCCATTTTTTTACAAACCCAATAGATCTTTCAGAAAATAGTGTCAAAATGAACGTTTTGAACCGAATTTTTGAACATTTCCCAACTGATCTAAATTTTTGCATGCAGTTTATAGACACAAATCTATATATCATAAACAGGGCTGCTCTAAGATTTCGTATAGTTTTCCTATTGTAGATGGGAATTACTGAAATTGGGTTTGCAAATGCGTTATGCGTTTATAAATGCTTCAATTAGACATCCTATTTCAACTTATTAAATGATGAAGTTTTGTTACTTTATTCTGAATGTGATGGAAAGCGTTTCATAATCTATGCTCTACGCATGATATTTTCTTTCTTGTTTATTTATAAATCGCGTAATCTTGAAAGAAATTCCGAATAGTAATTTTTGTTGTATTTACTGAAAGGCATTTTGTGATTACCTAAAGTAAAAGTTGTCCCTTCGAAGTTTTCGCTGCGAATTTGGAATATCTGAATAAAAGAAGTGGCCAAACTGGCAACCCTGGGTGGAAGCAACATGCTGAAAAAAAATATCTTACAACTGATATTTATCATTAAACTATTTTATATACAGTAGAACCTCTTTTATCCTAAACTCTTTTAACCGAAATTAATTTTTTAAGTCTTTTTTTCTTTTTTTTTTGTTTTTCTTTTTTTTTTAACTTTCGCATTCCTATGTAATTCCTGCATTCCTTCTGTATGGTTCGGAGACATGGACTATTAATACTAAAGAACGATCCAGAATACTGGCTTCTGAAATGAAGTTTTTAAGATCTGCAAAGGGATGCACAAGAATGGACAGGCTGATTGATGATTCCATACGCTCAGACTAAAAAATATACAACATCAACCAGAAAATAGTAGATTATCAGAATAAATAGAAGAATCACGTATGAGTAATGACCGATTGCCAAAAAAGCTTCTGAATTACAGACCCAGGGGTTACCGCGACCGAGGTAGACCTACACTTCGATGGATTGATCAATGAGCCGGAACAGGCTGATTTAGCCTAACCATGCTGAAGATGATGATTCCTCGCGTGCAAAATTCATTTTGAAAACCTTTTTTTTTTTTTTTTTACTATCATATTCCTTGTGTGCAAGAGGTCTTTTCCAAACTACGATTACATATATTTTTGATCCACTTTCTTAGAGTTCCATTGAATTTAACTTGAGCTTCCGTAAGCTGCGGAATGGAACGAAGAAATCGAACAAAAGTAGCAATTCTGAAGCTTTTAAATATTTTTCAAAAGGTTTGGCATGACTGGAGCATCAGAAAGACTTTGATACTAGTGTGGAGTAATAATATTTATAAACTTCGTGATACAGCTTCAAAGCAAAAACAATCGAAACTGCGACAAATTAAACATTTTTTCAAACCCTTGTGATATATGCAAAAGGTACTTAATTTCAAAATTAAAATTCAAGTAATTTATTCTTGTTTCTATTTTGCTATTACTTTATTTTTATTAAGCACTTGTTACCGTAATGAGAAATATTGCATATATTTCTCCTTAATCTTAAAATTGAAGCATTCTCGATTATCCGAAAATTTCGATTTTCCGAAAGAGGATCGGTCCCAATTACTTCGGATAATCGAGGTTCTACTGTACATGTATTTATAAAAACACTAGATAATAAAAAGTTCATTTCTATATTAAGTACGATATGATTTACGTAGTAGTTATGGAAAATGTATGTAGTTATACTACATAAAATATAGTTAAAGAAATTTGGTATACATGTCTTTAATATTTCTGTAAGTTTTAATTGTTATAAACCTAATAATACAAATTAATGTTAATACAAATAAATGGGGCTTAAGAACATTTATTATCTTAAGAATATCAATGTTTAAAAACAGAACCATAATTAATATTATCAATAAGACATTTTAAATACATTACTTGTATAAATATTTATATAAATTTAGTCTTTAAATAACATTTAACATTATTTTAAATTTGTATGAAGCACGATGATTAACCCTTAAATGCGCGATTTTTTATTTTGTTTCGAAAAAATTATATGTGATACTCTGAAAGGTTTATAACACAGGAAAAATAATGAAAAAAATCAGAGATATATTTTTCATATAATACGTCAATCTTTTTTTCTGTTGCACATCTGCAATACAACTGAAAACTAGTGTCGTGTGGCTGTTCTACGCTAAAATAATGCAAATTAATAAATACTTTAATAAGTATGTCTCCAAACACCTTATTTTATATATTTATTTTATAAAACTTAACCTTTAACCCTTTAATTCCCATAATAGAATACGTTCTAGAAATTACGCAGTTCAGAGAATCTGACTTTACACTAGAAAGTTTCAATGGCTAATTTCGCTTTATCTAAATACGGAATGTCTGTTTTTTTTTATTTAAAGCAAATATTACTATTTTAATTTTCTGGTTTGAATTAGGAATATGCGAATAAAAAAAAATCTATTAAATTCAAAACTGTGTTGTTTGCATACATGCAAAGCTGCGCACTAAAGGGTTAACATGTTATATAAATGTAGTTATTACCTCTCTTCTGTTTTATGCAGTTTTTTCATTAAGTATAAGTTTTAAAACGTGGCAATATTCCTTTTTGTGATCAGATTTTATTTTTACTATAATTACGTCAAGATCTGATAACGATTCAGTAGGAGTAATGTAGTCATGAAGTTATTTACCTTGTTTAGTATACCGGGTGTCCCAAAAATTATTGATGGATTTTAAAATTCAATAACTTGCAAACGGTGACAGATATTTCAAAAATTCTTGCAGGAGTGTTATGTAAGATGTCAGGAGGTTTTATGCTGTGATTCCCAATTTTAGTTACAAATAGCAGCGATAGATGGCGCTGTAAGCAATAGGCGCTAAATCCAGTCTCGATTTTTCGGTCTCTCTCTTCTTCCATGCGAAAAAAGGAGATTAAATGTATTGAATGGATCCTGAAGTACCAAAAATCGGATCTGGACTGAGCACCCATTATTCTCAGTATCTATTGTTTGAAATTCGAACTAAAATAAAGAATCACAGTAAAGAAACTCCTGACATCATACATAACCCTCCGGGAAGAATTTTTTTAATATCTGTCACCGTTTGAATTTTAAAACCCATCTCTCATTTTTGGGACACCCGGTAAATGGAATCCCATAATAAAAAATCCTCAATTTATTTACAAAGTTATTATTTGTTCTAAAATGTAAATTATTGTAGCCATAATATTATTACAAATGTTAAGCAGCTTTCCTAAGCTGCTCAACAATCTAACACATTTTCTTTGAAAACAGTAATTTGTCTGCTACAAGTAATTCGTATTTCTCTTGGTTAACTATAAATTTTAATATTTAGCTTAATATCTGTATAGCTTAATATCTGTTTAATTTAATAATGAAGAACATAATTCGGGAAGAACTTGACACTAATTCGTGAACCTGAACCTAATTCATGAAGCAGCTTAATCATGAAGAACCTGCTTTAGGGTATCTACGTACATTAAAATAGTCGTTTTCATGAAAAGTTTTTAAATTTTTTTATTCTTATATTTGAAGAAGCAATCGTTTACTATTAAAAAGAATTCCAAATGTACTTGGTGCATTAACACAAAATGAATAAACTTTTGATTTCAGATATTATTTCGAATTTTATAAGAGATAACAGATGAATTGTTCTTCATCTTCGGCAATATAAAAGAACCTACTTTAAGGTATCCGCCTACCTTAAAATCGTCGTTTTCATGAAATTTTTTAATTGTTTTATTTGAAAGAGTAATCATTTACGATTTTTAAAAAAAAATCTAAAATTCCAAATGTTATACAATTTTGCTCCGCTACTCTACAATGTACTACATTTCCTTTCAAAACAGTAATTGTTCTGCTACAAATACTTCATATTTCTCTTGACTAACTAGATATTTCAATATTTTCCCTTCACTTGATATCTATTTAACTTCCTGCTCATATAATAAAGTAATGGCTAAAACCATTTTATACAACTGCTTTTAGAGAGAAATTTTCTAAAGATAATCTTTAGTTTTAGAAATATTTAAAAAATATACAAGCAATATGGAACAATATATTTCAACAAATTTTATTTTCATGCCTTTATTTTTCTCTGCGAATTTCCCATTTTCTAGCTTGAAATATTATCTGAAATTCCAAAGCTAAGCAACAATTTGTTTCTGCATAAACAGGGGATTACTTCTGATCTATGTAAAGTAAAGTGTGGAAAAGATTTATTTTTCAGCTATGTTTCACCAGTCATGGTATAGAAATGATACGTCTGTAAGTAGAATTCATAAATTTGTAAGCAGGATATTACATTTTAATAGAACATTATGTTCGATATATTATGCACAGTAAATTATATTTTGTATTAATTTATTTCTATTGTTTTTCTTCCTCATATTAGCTAATGAAATATGTAAATAAAGGATAAATAGAATTTTCTGATAAAAAAGGTAGGAGTGAAGAAAGTTTGACGAATATTGAATTAGAGTAAATGTACCAAAATGCATTAAATAGATCATTAATAAAAAAAAAAATAACGTAAATGTATTTATTGTCGCTAAGTAGATTCTTTTCCAAAATATGAATTATTGATGTCTTTACACAAAATGAATAAACATTTGATTTCAGATATTTTTTCGAATTTTATAAGAGATAACAGATAAATTGTTCTCAGATACATTGTAAACAGATAAAATCTTCTGCAATGTTAAGCACCTTCTTTAAGGTATATGCCTACATTAAAATGGCCATTTTCGTGAAAATTTGTTTATTTATTTTTTTAGTCGAAGAAGCAGTCGTTTACAGTTCCAAAAATAAAATATTCTAAAATTCCAAATGTTATACAATTGTGCTACGCTACTCAACAATGCACCACATTTCCTTTCAAAAGAGTAATTCTTCTGCTACAAGTATTTCATATTTCTCTTGGTTAACTGGATATTTAATATTTTCTTTTCACTTAATATCTGTTTAACTTCCTGCTAATTTAATTAAGTACTGGCTAAAACCATTTTATACAGTTGCTTTTAGAGAGAAATATTCTAAAGAGAATCTTTAGTTTTAGAAATATTTCATAAACATACAAGCAACATGGAACGATATATTTCAACAAATATTACTTTCATGCCTTTATTTTTCTCGGCGAATTTCCCATTTTCTAGCTTGAAATATTATCTGAAATTTTGAATCTCCGCTTCAATTTATTTGTTTATTTTGTTTCTGCATAAACAGGGGAATTTTTCTGATGTTTGTAAAGTAATACTTGGAAAAGATTAATTTTTCTGCTTTCTTTCACCAGTTGTGGTTCAGAAGCAATACGTTTGTAAGTAGAATTAATAAATTTGTAACCAGGATATTACATTTTAGTAGAGCATTGTGTTTGATATATTATGTACAGTAAATTATGATTTTTTTTTATTAATTTATTTGTATAATTTGTTATCAAATTAGCTAAAAAAATTATAAATATAGGAAAATTTTATTATTCAAAAGAATCGGAAAACGAAAAGAATGTTTGACGAATCGCGAATTAGAGTAAATGTACCAAATTGTATTCAAATCTATCAGTCATTAATAAAAATATATTAATGTAAATGTATTTTTACCGTCGCTAATTAGATTTTTTTCCAAAATATAAATTACTTGGCGCATTAACAAAATGAATAAACTTTCGATTTCAGATATTTTTTCGAATTGTATAAGAGATAACAAATGAATTGTTCTTCATCTTTGGACCAATAATCGTCAATTTTGTCTTTGTGGGGATGGCCCATAAGTAAAACAGCGCCTAAAAATACTTTCTCTTCGAGTGTTGTTGTTGTTGTTTTTTGTTTTTTTTTTTTTCTTTGATTCTGGCCAACGCTTTCTTTTACCGTTCTCCTCTGGTCTTAAAACAAACATTTGTTCGGCATATTTATTAGTTTCAATGCTTATCATTTCTAGAACTTCGTTTCAAAATAAAACCTTAAAATAATCATATGTATTTTCTTCATTCCATTCAAATCCTTCTATTTTATTGAATATTACCACATTTTCTTCGTTTAATATCTCATCAACAGAACAATTGGGAGATTCCTCAATATTAGCAAATTCACAATCTGAATCACTGTCAGCACTGAATCACTTTGCATCGCATTCGTTCATAAGCTTTAAAATCTCAGCTTGGTTGAGACCCTTAAATCTGGGAGCCGTAATGATCAAGATTTCGTGATTATAAAATTTCCTCTAGCAAATTGCGTTCCTCTTTTCAAATCTATTGATATTCTGTTGACGTGTCGAAAGAAGGCTTCGCAAAATACTTGTTTTTCTCCCCCGAAGAATCGCCAAATGTAAAAACTGACCTCTCCGTCCAGTGGAAAAGTACAAAAAAAAAAAAAAACGGGTTACCTTGCAAAAAGTCGTAGAGAAGTTTTTTTTTCTGACTTTTTTATAATGATGCCAACATGGAAAAACCAAGTTTTCCAAAAAAATTTCTTAAGGCTAAATTTTCTGTGGACAAAAAACAACAAAATTTTGGGTCCTTTTTTTTTTTTTTTTTTTTTTTTTAAAGATATCTCGAGATCCGTTGCCGTAGCGTATTATTTGTCAATTACAATATTAAAGATGATAAAATTCTCTAGAACTCTCATACTTACAACTTTTTTTTACACACTCAATAGCAAGCACAGTACGACATTTTAAAAATAGGACAATTTTTTTCAAATTTCTTAAAAACCGTGAAAAACGAAGTTTTGCCCCGATCATTTAAATGTTTCCCACCCATTTAATCGTGTATGTCAACTTCTATAAATTGGTAGCAGTAAATAATGTGTTTCAGGCCAAAACTAGTCTTTTTTGCACCCGTCGCAAACATGGATTTTGGCGCTACCTTCCCGCCTCCATTAAAAAGAAAATTTACATCGAAAATTTTAATAAATCTCTAATAGCCGGATTTTGAATATTTTAAGTGTGTAATCATTAAATACGTAATGCTGAACTACGTAATCAGCTTTGTAAAATATTGATTCATTAAAACCTTGAAAACCGAACAAAAAGGAACCGAAATATATTCCGCTTTAAACAGGTTGCCATGTTAGCACGTATAATTGTTATTTATCTTGAAAATATATAATTTTTTATTTAAAGACCGGATTCCGCATATACAGATTTGATTTTCAAAGATTTTATGGTAGTTGTAGTATTGAGGCGTTAAGAGCCACAGTTTTATGAATTATTAAGACTAAATTAGTCACAGGAAGACATTCGCAAGGTAGTAATAGTAAACCTATGGGAGCGTTCTTGACAAATATCTCGCTTGCATTTTATTACTTTTACATAATTTTTTTTCATGGGATACCTGAGATCAATATCTAATGTTATGCTTTTTATTTTTTCGGGTTTAGTTGCATTTTTTTTTTAATATTTGGACACTTTCATTTTTGGAAAACTGTTTGGAACCTGTTCTGAAATTTAAAATAGACTCATTAAAAAGAATGCAACCAAATTCGAAAAAATAAAAACGCACAACGTATGATATAGACCTTAGGAATCATATGAATATATATATATATATTAAAATTCAAGCAAGAATTCTGAAAAGAATGCTCCCATAAATTGGTATTTCATTTGATAAATGGTATCATTGCGATATTTAAACAGATATAGTTTCAAAACCGTACATATTACAGAAGATTAGAATATTCCACAAAGTGTTTTTTTTCAACAACCAAAGTAAGTTTTTCTGTTTAAAGCAATTAATAGATAATCTTAAAGTTTTATATATTTTAGCATGCTAAAATGATATAATCTCTTGTTATATTTATTGATATCAGTGCAAAAAAAAAAATGACAACATTTATTAAAATTAATATTTTAAATATTTTTATGAAATAGAGATTTCAAATATTTTATTGACAGAATTTTTAAATTTTACAAGAGATAAATAGATAACTTTAGTTAGTGGAATTATCTGCTGTCATTTTTATTGTAGCTATTTTATAAGGTAAAATAATTTCTTACATAAGAGGCAGGGGTGTAAAAATCTAGGCGGCAGCGGGCAGTTTCTCATCACTAAATTTTATTAGTTTTCTTCGCTTAAATTTTATTTACTTAATTACGAAAAATTTAGACGAAATCTTACACGAAAAATAACGAATAAAATCTAGTGGTGAGAGATTGTCCGCTGGCGCCTAGATTTTTACACCCCCCGATAAGAGATATTTATTTTTTGAGTCCCCCCCTTTTATATGGAACTACAATCCAATGTTTGCTATCTTTAAAACATTAAAACATATGTTATCAATAATTGGTAAATAAAATATACCATTGTAGTGTGGTATAAAATATGTTTTTCGCAAATTTTCATACCTATCCCACTGATCCCTGGAAAAATATGTATACATTATAAAAATTATTAAATTATTAAAATTAAACAAGACTTATTTCTTAATTGAAACTATCGTGCCAATAAGTTACTAAATATTGAAATATTCTTTTAAACAATGCTTTGAAATTAACATTGTATACTCTTAAAGTTACTGTCTAAATATGAAAATTGCGTTATTAAACTAGACCCTGCCCTGCTTTTAAAATTATATAAATTTATTGAATATAAAATGTCTGTTTAGATGAAAATAAAGACGTGGGTGTGCACATAATAGATAATTTACTGCTACCAATTTTTAGAAGTCGACATACACGATTAAATCTGTGGAGAATATTTGAATAATCCGGGCAAAACTACATTTTTCATGGTTTTTAAGAAAATTGAAAAAATTGTCTTATTTTTGAAATGGCGTACTGCGCTTGCTATTGGGTGTATAAAAAAGTTGTAAATATAAAAGTTGTAGAGAATTCTACCGTCTTTAATATTGTAATTCATAAATAATATGCTACGGCAACGGATCTCGAGATATTTAAAAAACAAATAAAAAAAGTCCCAAAATTTTGTTGTTTTTTGGCCACAGAATATTTAGCCTTAAGAAATTTTGTTGGAAAAATTGGTTTTTTCATGCTGGCCTCGGTATAAACAAATTAAAAAAAAAAAAAGAAAATCTTCTACCCGACCTTTTGCAAAGTAAAATGTACATTTTCCCTGCACTATAATGTGGGTGGGAAATTTTCATGGGGAGAGTAGAAAATGACAGGTGAATAATGACAATTCTTTCAAAAAGTGGGTCGAATACCTTGGTAAGGAGTTTTACCAGCGCCGTACTGAAGGGATGTTTCTCTCTAGGTAAGACGTCTTGCCAAGCCGTATGTAGAGTGTTAAGATATCTGCCTACATTGAAATGACCGTTTTCGTGAAATATTTCGATTTTTTTTCTTTAAGGAGCGAATGTTGCGAAAAAAATACGAAAAATCTAAAATTCCAAAAGTTATACAATTTTGCTCCGCTAATCAACAATGTACTACATTTCCTATCAAAACACTATTTTTCTGCTACAAGTATTTCATATTTCTCTTGATTAACTACATATTTTAATATTTTCCCTTAACTTAATATCTGTTTTACTTCCTGTTCATTTAATAAAGTACTGGCTAAAATTATTTCATACAATTGCTTTTAGAGAGAAATATTCTAAAGATAATCTTTAGTTTTAGAAATATTTAAAAAATATACAAGCAAATGGAACGATATATTTCAACAAACATTATTTTCATGCCTTTATTTTTCTCTGAGAATTTTCGCTTTTCAAGCTTGAAATATTATTTGAATATCCAAATCTACGCTTCAATTTATTTGTTTCTGCATAAATAGAGGATTACTTCTTGTCTATGTAAAATAAAACATTGAAAAGATTTATTTTTTTCATGTGCTGCACCAGTTACGGTTTAGAAGCGATACGTTTGTATGTAGGATTGATAAATTTGTAACCAGAATATTACGTTTTAGCAGAGCATTGTGTTCGATATACTATGTACAGTAAGTTATAATATTTTTTATTAATTTATTTGTATAATTTGTAACCAGATTAGCTAATGAATTTTGTAAATAAAGGATAATAGAATTTTATGATTTAACGGAAAAGAAAAGGAATGTTTGACAATTCGCGGATTAGAATAAATGCACCAAATTGTACTCAAATCTAATCAGCCATTAATAAAAAAAATTTAATGTAAATGTATTTATTGTCGCTAATTAGATTTTTTTCCAAAATATGGAGTACTTGGTGCATTAACATCAAATGAATAAACTTTCGATTTCAAATATTTTTTCGAATTTTATAACAGATAATAGATGGATTCGCCTTCATCTTCAGCAGTATAAAGAACCTGCTTTAAGGTATCTGCCTATATTTAAAATGGCCGTTTCCGTGAAATATTTCGATATTTTTTATGGTTTTATTTGAAGGAGCAATAGTTACGATACAAAAAAAAAAAAAAAAAAAAGAAAAGAAAAGAAAAGAAAAGAAAGAAAGAAAAAGAAAACAGAAAAATCTAAAATTCGAAATGTTATACAATTTTGCTCCGCTACTCAACAATGTACCACATCTCCCTTCAAAACAGTAATTGTTCTGCTACAAGTATTTCATATTTTCTTGGTTAAATAGATATTTTTGTACTTTCCCTTCACTTAATATATGTTTAACTTCCTGCTCATTTAGTAAAGTGATAGCTAAAGATATTTTATACAATTGCTTTCGCAGAGAAATATTCTAAAGAGAATCTTTAATTTTAGAAATATTTAAAAAAATACACAAACAACATGGAAAAATATACTTCAACAAATATTACTTTCATGCCTTTATTTTTCTCGGCGAATTTCCTATTTTCAAGCTTGAAATATTATCTGAAATTCCAAATTTACGCTCCAATTTATTTGTTCCTTTTGTTTCTGCATAAACAGGATATTACTTCTAATCTATGTAAAGTAATGCGTGGAAAAGATTTTACTGCTACGTTTCAACAGCTATCGTTTAGAAGTGATAAATTTGTCAGTAGGATTGATAAATTTGTAACCAGGATATTACAATTTAGTAGAACATTTTGTTCGATATATTACGTAAAATAAATTAATTTATTTGTATATTTTTTCTCAATCAGATTATCTAATAAAATCTGTAAATAAATAATAATAGAATTTTTTACTAAAAGAAAATAAAAGGAAAAAAAGGTTTGATTAATCGCGAATGAGAGTAAATATACCAAAATGCACTCAAATCTAATGAGTATTCTTAAACATTTTTAATGTAAGTGTATTAATTATCGCTAATAAGACATTTTTCCAAAATAGGAATTACTTGGTGCATTAACACAAAATGAATAAACTTTCGATTTCAGATTTTTTTTTTCGAATTTTATAAGAGATAACAGAAGAATTGTAATTCATCTTCTGCAATATAAAGAACCTGCTTTTGGGTATCTTGCTACATTAAAATCCCTGTTTTCATGAAATTTTACGGATTTTTTTATTGTTTTATTTAAAGGAGCAATCGTTTGCGATAAAATATCTAAAATTATAAAAGTTATACAAATTTTCTACGCCACTCAACAATGTACCACATTTCCTTTCAAAGCAGTAATTGTTCTGCTACAAGTATTTAATCTTTCTCTTGGTTAACTGGATATTTTAATAATTTCCCTTGACTTAATATCTGTTTAAATTCCTGCTCATTTAATAAAGTACTGGCTAAAATCATTTTGAACGATTGCTTGTAGTGAGAAATATTCTAAAGAGAATCTTTAGTTTTAGAAATATTTTAAAAATATACAATCAACATGGAACGATATATTTCAACAAATGTTTCTTTCATGTCTTTATTTTTCTCTGTGAATTTTCGCTTTTCAAGCTTGAAATATTATCTGAAATTTCAAATCTACGCTTCACTTTATTTGTTTCTGAATAAATAAAGGATTACTTCTGATCTATGTAAAATAATGCATGAAAAAGATTCATTTTTTTCCTGTGTTTCAGTTATGGAATAGAAGAGATACGCTTGTATGTAGGATTGATAAATTTGTAACCAGGATATTACATTTTAGTAGAACATTGTGTTCGATATATTATGTACAGTAAATTATAATATTTTTTATTAATTTACTTGTGTAATTTCTTATCACATTAGCTAATAAATTTTATAGGATAATAGAATTTTATAATTTAAAAGAATCGGAAAAGGAAAAGAATGTTTGGCGAATCGCGAATTATAGTAAATGTACCAAAATGTGCTCAAATCTATCAGCCATTAATAAAAAAAAATTAATGTAAATGTATTTATTGTTGCTAATTAGATTATTTTCCAAAATACAAATTACTTAGTGCATTAACACAAAATGAATAAACTTTCGATTTCAGATATTTTTTTTTTAATTTTCTTAAGAGATAACAGATGAATTGTTCTTCATCTTCGCCAATATGAAGAACCTGATTTAATGTATCTGCCTAGATTAAAATCGTCGTTTTCATGAAACATTTCGAATTTTTTTTTATTGTTTTATTTGAAAGAGCAATCATTTACGATTTTTAAAAAAAATCTAAAGTTACAAATGTTATACAAATTTTCTGTGCTACTCAACACTTTACCACATTTCCATTTAAAAGAGTAATTTTTCTGCTAAAAGTATTTCATATTTCTCTTGGTTAACTAGATATTTTAATAATTTTCCTTCACTTGATATCTGTTTAACTTCCTGCTCATTTAATGAAGTACTGGCTAAAACCATTTTATACAACTGCTTTTAGGGGGAAATATTCTAAAGATAATCTTCAATTTTACAAATATTTAAAAAATATACAAGCAATATGAACAATACATTAAAACAAATATTATTTTCATGCCTTTATTTTTCTCTGCGAATTTCCCATTTTCTAGATTGAAATATTATCTGAAATTCCAAACCTAAGCTACAATTTATTTGTTTCTTTTGTTTCTGCATAAACAGGGGATTACTTCTGATCTATGTAAAGTAATGTGTGGAAATTATTTATTTTGCTGCTATGTTTCACCAGCAATGGTTTAGAAGTGGTACGTTTGTAAGTAAGATTGATAAATTTGTAACCAGGATATTATATTCTAGTAGAACATTATGTTCGATATATTATATACAGTAAATTTTAATATTCTTTATTAATTAATTTGTATATATTTTTTATCAGATTAGCTAATAAAATGTGTAAATAAAGGGTAAAAGAGTTTTATAATTTAAAAAAAAAAAGGAAAAGAAAGTCTGTCGAATCGCGAATTAGAGTAAATCTACCAAAATGTACTCAAATCTAATCAGTCATTAATAAAAAAAATGCAAATGTATTTATTGTCGCTAATTAGATTATTTTCCAAAATACAAATTACTTGGTGGTTTAACGCAAAATTAATAAACTTTCGATATCAGATATTTTTTCGAATTTTATAAGAGATAACAGATGAATTGTACTTCAACTTCAGCAATATGAAGAACCTGCTTTAAGGTAGCTGCCTACATTAAAACGGTCGTTTTCGTGAAATATTTCGATTATGTTAAATTGTTTTATTTGAAGGTGCAAACGTTACGATTCCAAAAAAATATGTACAGGCTGTCCATAATTAAACGACCCTACTTTATAGTTGTTTAGATAAAAACTATTGTTCATAATGTTGTGAAATTTTATAAAAGACATAATAAAGTGATGGAAATTTGTTTAAGCTAAAAAATATATAAATAAAAATAGTTCTAAATTTCGCCACCAGAGGGCGATTTTTTAAAAAATACACATTTAGCATTACGATAGTTTAGAAATTTTATTTATTAACTTAACCTTATTCTAAAGACAGAATTTGAGGACATATTCCTAGCATTTCCCATAACACACTGCGCTCAACCATGGAACATGCTATCTTACGATTCCAGGTGGTATCTGAAAATGATGAAAGTCATGCGGAACATGTTTGGTCATAACAAAATTTGTTAAACTGTCGTAAATGTATGCTAAATGTGTAATTCGTTAAAAAACGGCCTCCTAATTTTTTTTTTCGCTCAAACAAATTTCCATACTTTTATTATGTCCTTCAAAAAATTTCACAACATTCTGAACAATAGTTTCATCTGTAGACAAGTTTAAAATAGAGTCGATTAATTATGAACATCCTGTAAGTAAATTTTCTAAACTATCGTAATGTTTAAATGCGTAATTTTTTTTAAATCGCCCTCTGGTGGCGAAATTTTGAACTATTTTTATTTAGATATTTCTTAGTTTAAACAAATTTCTATCCTTTTATTATGTCTTTCACAAAATTCACAATTTTATGAACAATAGTTTTGTCTGTAGATAATTTTAAAGTAGGGTCGTTTAATTATGGACACTCTGTATATATATATATATAAAATTCTAAATGTTATACAATTTTGCTCCGTTACTCAACAATGTACCACATTTCCTTTCAAAACAGTAATTGTTCTGCTAAAAGTATTTCACATTTCTCTTGGGTAACTAGATATTTTAATGCTTTCCCTTCACTTAATATCTGTTTAACTTCCTGCACATTTAATAAAGTGCTGGCTAAAACAATTTTATACAATTGCTTTTCAAGAGAAATGTTCTAAAGAGAATCTTTAGTTTTAGAAACATTTAAAAAATACACAACCAACATAGAACGACATATTTCAACAAATATTACTTTCATGCCTTTTTCTTGTCGACGAATTTCGCATTTTCAAGCTTGAAATTTTATCTCGAATTCCAAATCCACGCTACAATTTATTTGTTTCAGCATAAACAGGGATTGCTTCTGATCCATGTAAAGTAATGCGTGGAAAAGATTTATTTTACTGTTATGTTTCGCCAGCTATGATTTAGAAGTGATAAGTTTGTAAATAGGATTGACAATTTGTAACCACGATATTACATTTTAGTAGAACGTTATGTTCGACAAATTATGTACATTAAATTAACTTATTTGATATTTTTTTCTTTACCAGATTAGCTAATAAAATGTGTATATAAATCTACCTCGTCCCAATTATTTTGCACGCTGACGAAACTGTTATATCAAATTGCGAAGAAAATATTCAATATTTCGTTACAAAAATAAAAATAAATATATTTTATATATACAAATAGTAGGCATATCGTATTCCTGTTTATATTTTAAGGGATTGACCCTTAATTACGCCCTTATATACGTGTATCGTCTTATATCTGAAATTAATACAATTCGGAATGTTATCGGCTATTAATAATTTTGCCATTCACTAACACTGTAAATGCGTGTAGAGTAAATATTTAGGATTTCTACAACCAATTTTTTAAGAAATTTTAAATATATTGTTAGGTAACTTTCATTATAAAAGTTAAAACTTACCTATTTTAGCCGTACCCAAGAAAGCAATTCTGGAAATTTTTGGCATATTTTCATGACCCCTAATTATGATCCACAGACCCAAAAACTACCATCTGTTCAAATGTTGATTTATATATTTATTTTATTTTTGTCATGCTGTAACTCTCGTATTTATGAATCGATTCGATGCGACAGAGCATGTGTATAGGAAATACCGAGGTCACGGCTGAGTTCCTTACCCAGCAACATCCACTATCTTATTTCAAAATGGCGGCCATTTAAATAAATTTTAAAATTCAAAAAGATTAAAAAAATATTTCGAAGTATTAAAAATTGAAAAAGATTTCTTTTTTTTCTTAACTGTTTGACCTTGATATAAGGATTCCGGAGCATTTTTTTCGTCTTTATCGTAACATGCCTGAGATACAACAATTTGAATTTCTAGGGTGTCTAACATTTTGAAACAATCTTATTTTTGTCATGCGGTAGCACGCATATTTATTAACATATTTGGTTGTGAATCAGCATGTGTACAGGGTATATCAAGGTCTCGACCGAGTTCGTTATCCAGCTTCTGCTTCATCGGCCATCTTGTTTTAAAATGGCGGTCATTTAAATTTTGAAAATTAAAAAAAGAGGTACAAAAATTGTAAAAATTGAAAAAGCGTTTTCGTGTTTGACCTGAGCATTTTGTTTCGTCTTTATTAAATAAAATGGCTGCTATATAGCAGTTTGAAATTCTAAGGTGTCTGACATTTGGAAAATATCTGATTTCTGTCATACGATAGCACTCGTATACATTAATTGAATTCCATGTGACTGAGCATTATGTACAGGACTTACAAAGGTCTCGGCGATACTCATTGGTTACCTTAATCCGCCAAATTGCTTTAAAATGGCGGGCACTTCAAGATTTCGTCAAATTTGGCGGCCAAATATAAATCTCATTAAATGAAGGAAGGTTGGATATAGCTGACTAATTTGGCACAATTCTCATTTATATTCAGTACTGACGAAAACTGGGATTGAATCTTTCCATCGTTTTGCACTCATTTTACCTTCGTGTGTTTGAGTTTTTAAAGCTGAATTTTTAAAAAACAAGGAATGTGAAAGCTACCTTTTTCTCCTGGTACAGTCAGGAACAACTTTTTCGTTTTGTAAAAGGCCATCCAATTCTGCAATATATTTATTTTGATAATGGATAATACTTTCATGATCTGTCTAAAAGAGTGTTTAGATCGTTCTTCTTTTCTTTAGTTCTTTCGCAAATTTTATTTCTTCCTTCACTTTCTATTTCAAAGCTAACCTTTCAATTTTATGTCTCATACTTACTGCTTGAAATCTATTTATTTTCTGAACATCTGCCATGACTCTTTTAGCTTCCTTTCTGTGTAATATTTTTCTTTTTTTCTCTATTATCCGACATCATCAGTGTAATAAATATATTACCAAAATGAAATCTTCGCTGTATTAGTAATGGGCCATTAGTGACCTATTTTTGGTGCTGATTATCATTCAGTAAAATTATTTCTATTGAATAGGTAACTAAACGTACCGTAGCATAAATTAAGCATTAAATATTCCAATTCAGAATAAAAACACTTGTTTTAAGTATTGAGTACTGAGAATTTATATTCAAATAATTAAAAAAAAATAATGAAAATATAAGTACCAGAAAATATTACTGATATAAAATTTAATTTTTTTGTACACCACATATAAACAATTAATAAAATTATAAAGCCTTATTAAGCTATCTAGCTGTCAAATTTAAGACGGCTTGAAGGTATAAAATTGAGGAGAAAGACAATTACAAGTATGTTGACGCAACGTTTCTTTTAACCAATTCAACTTATCTATATATTAATTTAAGGTTCAACATAAAATGGAAACCTCTTCTATCGTTACCAAATTTAAGTATAGCGGTGAATGATAATTCTTATGTAAACAGGTTGGTGTTTTGTGGTTAATCTTCTGTAATCAAGTCCATTGTCAAATTACTTTATTTGAGCAAATGAGATTTAGCACAAGAGTGTTTTTAAAACATTTAATTATAATTCCATTCACAATAACACTAGAACACCCGGAAATTTTACTCAAGTTTTATAAAAATATTTGACACCAGAATTTTTATTTAAAATTATTTGACTGATGTTTTTAACGTAAATCTGCGTAATTTAAATTTAACTTATTTTATGAAAGAATTCCTGGTTCCAGTTGACATTAAATCATATGGTCTGAGTTGGATCGTCTCCTTCCGGGCGTTCTAGTGTTAAGGGACATTGTAGCCTTGTTAGCAATGCTTCGAAGTGAACCGAATTACAGAAAGTTAATCGAATGAAAACAATATAAAGAAATTTACTTGCTCTGGGCAATCAATTGCTAAATTTGGTAACTTTTCGGTGGCATGTTGGTTTGCGTTGATGTAGCAAAGAAATGTTCATTATTGGTATAGATTTTTTTTTTTTTTTTTTTTTTTTTTTTTTTTATCGTGCTTGAAAATTATTTAATAAGTCATAAAAGATCACTAAATTGAGCTACCGTTTTCAAACAAATGTCTTTTGAAATTGCATTTTTCCTTATTTGATTATGTAAAAATTTTAATAATGCGATATTTAGAAATCATGTACAAGTGATAAAAATGAAAGCGATAACGAAACTCTTTTCCTCCATTGTTATAACTTCATCCTTCTATACTATTTTTTGGAATACATTTCTAATATTAAGAGGATTCCAATTGCGATGGATAAGTCCGTATACTGAAAGAAATGGGTCTGTCACTGATAATGATACAAAAATTACTCACTTTAAAATGATTAATTTTGTATGCTTTTCAAACGTTATTCTTAAAATAGCAGGTATACGGTAAAACAGAAACGCGTGTTTCAATCCAAAGAAGATAAATCTCTTTGTTCCGACAACATTATAGAAACTCGCTTCCAGTTCAAAGACTAGAAAAATATGGAAAGTACCGCTTTGTCCTGCTTATATACATGAGTTTTAACTTATGCCCTGTTTTTTTTTTTTTTTTTTTTTTTTTTTTTTTTTTTTCATGTGATAATATTTTTATGTCGTTAGTTATTTTTTTTTTCTTTTAAGTGCGAAAGTACTTATCGTATTTGGTATATTACTGCCTGGAAATCTTCTGGATTGAGGAATAGCATACAAAATAGGAATAATACACGTGCATGAACTATCTACTGGTCAATTCCATCGTAACTGACGCAACACTTGATCATCGAATTTTGTTTTCAAAACTGTGTAGAAAATTTACTAATAAAGCTAGAACAAATTTTTACAATTTAAAATATTTCTTATTAAAGACTTAATACCCAAATACCTGCAGCTTATTTCAATCTCTCTTTTAGTCCCAAAAATTGCGATTCACAATTCTGTAACTGGTGTAACATAAAATATACAAGCATTTTTTCTGCCTTCATTGAAGTGTAAAAATTACCAAAACTATCCCGTTAAAAAAAAATAATTTAATGTTTTCAATAACACTAAGTAATAACAAATTATAACAGTAACTTGTTTAATTAATTTCTTAACAATAAAAAAGAAAAAAATGGCATTTACACATGTAACTGACGTAACATTATGACTTTACAGAGACAATAATGGTACTTAACTTAGTTTGTAAACAATAATTTACAATTAAAGGCATATATAAATATTTTATAGACATACTTACAATAAATATAACAAACCCAACTGGAGTGAAAAATTAGCCAAAGCCAGGAATCGAACTCGGGTCACTCTAACCACTGATTATTTGTGATCACATATTATCACAAATTATTTGTGAGAAATTGTAGACCCAGGTATCGGCCGGAGTAGCTCAGTGGTTAGAGCGACTACCTGGAATGCAGTGGTCCCAGGTTTGATTCCTGGCTCTGGCTAATTTTTCACTCCAGGTGGATTTATTGTATGTATGTCTGTAAAATATTTATATATTACTTTAACTGTTGAATGCAGGCGTTATTTATGTGTGTTTTAATTTAGATGGTAGTATGTGTGTTTTATTATAGTAATTTACAATGCCTTTTTGTTAGCATTTTATTATGGAACATAAAAATAACAAGCTTTCCAATCATAACCTTAAATTAAATATATTATAAATTTTATCCCTCCGCCCCCCCCCCCCCAAAAAAAAAGAGAAATTTATCTGTAATTGCCCTATATTTCTTTTCTTCCTTGGTACAAGGAATACAAATAACTTATAAAAAGTGGATGTTACTATTTAAAAAAATGAAAGCTGATGCAATTTTTAAAATGTATACGATCTCAATTTACAAAATATTTGATAATGTATAGAACAAGAGAGATCTAAATTCATATTAAATTACCCATACTTAATACAAATTATAACAGATATTATACAATATTTTAGATTACGCATAATAAATGATGCTACTCTATGTAGTTAGTTACAGTGCTAGATACTAAAGATAATGGGACACATGTCTAAGCAATTCTCTGGCATACATTAATGTACAATTCTAATTCACAATCTCTAATGTACCATTTATTACAATTCTGTATAATAACACACGAAACTAGATATGCTTTTCAAATTCATTAAAAGACATATTAAATCCAGTTACAATTGGTAAAAAAAAAATGGAGAACGTACCATGCATTTTAATCACAAAGTTATCCCAGAAAAAAAGGAAGTAGCCATTCGATTGGAAATTATTTATTTTTTTCAATGTATGTTATTAACAAATAAACCCAGCCACAAAATTAGCTAATTAGTCCTAATAAGCATAGACATAAGTTTAGACCTTAGCTAAAATTGAAAAAAATTTTGACATTTTTGCGAAACAAAATTTCGATGCCTAAAGCTTTTTAAGGATAAGTCAAAAACTGCTTTGTGGACTGAGGTGATATTTCATATTTGTATATTTGGAACTCCTGGAAAACTGATTTCTACTAACACTTTAAATGTTTACAATCCATATTTTATAAATATTAATAAATGTATTTATAATTGAAAAAT
Source organism: Maratus speciosus (assembly GCA_963932465.1). NCBI lineage: Eukaryota > Metazoa > Arthropoda > Arachnida > Araneae > Salticidae > Maratus > Maratus speciosus. Next base: position 213,053,170 of record OZ010793.1, read on the forward strand.
AAATATTCGAAAAGATATATTTCTTGTAACCTATAAAAAACGGTAAAAAAATCGAATTCTTTAAGCTTCAAACATGCAAATCTAAAATATCACTTCATTTCGTTAAATAAATGCTTTAACCCCTTGAGGGGCAAGCAAAAATGTCTCTAAATATTGAATTCTCACCGGAATAATCAAAAACTTTTATTTTTAAATAAGGAAAAGCAATTTTTCAACAGTTTTTCACCAAAGTTAAAAATATAAAATTTAGTTAAAATTTCCTGGTGAGAGTCTTGTTTAAATTAGGTGGGATATATTTTATCCCACCGCCCCTCAAGGGGTTAAAAACTTCACCCATTGAAGTTAATTTTGCAACTATTAATAATGAATTTATTATTAGGAGTTCAAAACTTTAAATAAGGATAATTTCCTTACTTCTTCACAGAATGAATACACTTTTGATATCCTAAGGTAACATTTAACAATAAAAAATTCAAATATGATGTCAATCTAACTTAATATTTGCTAAAGGTGATAAAAGGCAAATGAATACCTTTATTTATTGAGATCGATATGCTTCATTGATCTGACGGCAACATTCTCAAAACCTATTATGATACACACATTTTCGCAAAAACATTTTAATTTGAAACTGATAAACAAGAATCACACGAACTCATATTCAATTAAATTAACTGCAGTATTAAAAAAATGGATATTAGGGAACGTGAATTATTTTATACTATTGTTTCATTATTCTGCAGAGCATCTCTTTCCAAATTTTAGGAAACTCCGTGGAGACTGAAATATTAAATATATTTTTACTGCATAAACAGATCTCTATTGATTCTTGGATAACGGATGGCAAATAAAATCTTGATGGATAAATTATTCTGTTATTTTTTAAGTTAGTCTGTAAAGGTTGTTTGATATATATTCCGGCTAAACCCAGACTATATATCTTGTTGTATTTGATGTCTGTGTTGTTGTATCTGTTTTCTTGTTGTATTTGATGTCTGTTATATGTTCTTTGATCCTAGTGTTAAGCTAACTGTTTGTCATTTTTATATAAAATTACCTTGTTCCAGCTTCTTTGGTGAAAGGTATTTTCTATACATTTCACCATGTATTTAATATGACAGATTGAGCGGATTCAGATATCAGACCAGATGTTATAATCAACAAGACTCTCTGGGTGAGGATGGTCGGACAGATTTGTCCAGGACAGCTCAATTAGCAGAGCATTGGCAGCTTACACAAAAGCTTCTTGGTTCGAGTCCTAGCCTGGACCCTTTTTCACTCAGTTGGAAAATTACAATTAATAAAAATATCATTGACTAAACATACAGCAATTTAAGTGACACAAATTCATTTTATATTCATAATTAAAGTTTAACAAAATATACATATAAAATTTTATAACATTTTAAATACTGTCTACTCTATTAACTTGGAAGTGAAAGTATTGAATTAGAAGCTGAAAAAAAATATACAGTGGTGGCCAAAATTGGGGACATTTTTTGAAATTTTCATGTTTTATACATTTGTGTGCTTGAGGAGTATAATAAATTTCACTTAATTACAAATACTTATATATGAAATTCAAGGAAATTTAATGTAGAATTTAATGAAAAAATATCTGCATTACATTAAAATATCTGCATTTCAAAAAAAGTTACGCTTACAAAAAATAAGATCTATCTTAGATTTCATTGTATTTTAAAGTTACACTTACACATTCAATATTTAGTAGGATAACCCTTATTTTTATTACAGCTTCACAACGTCTTTTCAGTGAGAGAACTAGTGTTTAGAGTTCATCCTTTTTAATCACATGATGCCAAAAATCAATTATGGCTTCAATAAGTTGCGTTTTATTAGATGGGCGCTTTTTTTGTTCAAAGATTTTCAAATGTCGCCACAAATTTTCTATAGGATTCAGATGAGGTCTGTTTCCTGGCCAGGGTAATAAAAATATGCTTTTATTTTTAAACCATTCTTCACATATTTTTTGCCGTATGGCATGGAGCTGAATCCAGCTGAAAGATAAATTGTGCTTTATAGGGGAAGAGATCCTTGATGGAAGGTATGAATTTTGGTTCCAGGACAGTTTCGATGTATTTTTTGCATTCAGAATGCTATCAATCACTTGAATGCCGCCCACACCATCTGAAGATATACAAGCCCAATCATGACATTTGTTGGGCTCTTTGTTGTTACTTCAATGCAATCAGGATGCAACTCTTCCCCTACTCTACGTCTCACATATTTTCGCTCATCACTACCAAAAAGCGATATTTTACTCTCATTGCTCCAGATTATTTGCTCCCACTGAATATCTAACCAATTAATGTGTTTTTTGCCTATGAATTCATTTCTTGCGTTGCTGAAAATTTAAAAATGTTTTTTTTCGGAATTCTACCTTTCAGTCCAAAACCTCCTAATCTTCTCCTTATTGTTCTTGAACTAACTGAAGTACCTATTACATTCATTTCACATCTAACAGCATCTGATGAAATTCTTCTATCTTTGAGGCAGATCCTTTTTATCTTTCTATCGTCAGAAGCATTTGTGAATTTTTTTTGGCCTGATCTTGTCTCATTTATCACTGATTTTGTTTCTTCATAACGTAAGCACAACTTTCGTATGCCAGGTAAAGTGTCTGATCCACCAACATGTCTTGCAATTTCAGCATAAGAGAGACCATTTTCTCTCAATAGGGCAATTCTGTTTCTTTTTGTAGGTGTCCAATCAGTTCTTGTTGTTGATCACATTGTTTGAAATTATTTGCATTAAGAAAAAGATAGAAATATTTTAAAAAAAAAACATTCTATTTAGTAACACTAGTATTCGCCCTTCTGAAAAATTCATTCCAGCAAAATACTGCTTTTACAAATCAAAATATACTACAGTTTAGTTACTGACATTTGATTGTTTCTCAGAACAGTCATTGTGATTGTCTACGAAGCTTTTATTACAATACACTTCAGCATTCATGACTAATTGTATTTGTATTTTAGACTAAAGTAAGCGTAACTTTTTTTTATAATGGGGATATTTTAATTCTGTTTTTTTTATTAAATTCTACATTAAATTTCCTGAATTTGATACATAAACATTTGTATTTAAAGGAAAATTAATATATTCTATAAGCACACATAGTTATAAAACATGAAAATTTCCAAAAATTTCCACAATTTTAGCCACCCACATATATCCCAATTAAGAATTTTCCAAAATTTTATCCTAAATAAAGCATCATATTTTATCCTAAACAAAATGCTTTTGTGACTGCTGAAACCAAAAGGGTAACCACCGTTCTATATTTTTTTATATAATCCCTTGCAGTATCACCAAACAATTATCTTTCATAAACATCTTTTGCATGCGTAAGAGGAATCTAAGAGGTCTGCAACCAAAAAACTGCATAAGATTTAATGACTGTTTCTTATAGGTTTTTACTCCCTTAAACCAGGAAAAATATTTAAAAAATTCCATCACGTCAGGTTTTATTGCGAAACTCATATTTTTAGTTTATATAAGAGTAAAATTTCAACCTGAAATCAGGTATTCTATTCTTGTATAAAAAGCCATATCCAATAATAATTCCATATACTAATTTCATATTTCTAAGAGTGATACTCAAGATTAATACAAATAGAAAATGCCAGGAATTCTAGGAACGAATAAGAAAACATTTACACACAGACATAAGCCTCTACAACGATTCACACAACATCTATTGAAATGTAAAGTGTGAGCAAGGGGTAAAGTATAATTTGGAACTTGTAGATTAATTTTTAACATAGTTACTTGTTTTTACTAAAATATGCATTTTTTTCATCGCAGTTGTGTTTTTCTAATGTAAACTCCCGTGGTGGGGGAAAATGGAGATCATTTTTGGATTCAGCACCCTAAAAAACATATAATGAACCAAAAGTATAACATGCAGCTGAAAAAGAAATTCCAGACATGTGTTATCGTTTGGAAATATTAGTGGCAAATTTATAAAATGTGTGATTCCATGTTATGCACTATATAGTTTTGATGGGCTTCATTAAGATGAGGAAAAATGCCATTTCATTATTTGAATTAATACTTATTAAAAAGAGGTATTTATTTTACTTGTGACAGTTTTTTTATATTTTTAACTTATTTTCTAATTAATCAGTATTTTTCACTTATCAAAATGTAAACATTAAAAACCTGCAGACAAAAATGAAAACAAAAGAACGGAAAAAAACTATTTAAACAAAAGAATAGAAAATCTAGAGTAATTTGAAAGGTTACAAGGTAACACAGTTTAACGATTTATAATGAATTTGCTTCATTAACATTTCAGAACAGATTTTTTTTTTTTAAATAGACGAAGCTGTACTTTCAAACAGACAAGAGACAATTAAAGCATTAGCATAGTTAGTTAGTTTCCCATTTATTAGCAAGGAATAAATTTGCTGTAGTGAATAAGTCTGATTCATTGAAACTTGTAATTTTTTAAAACTAATCCCTGAAACGTTAGTGAAGCCATGTATTTAAACATAATTAGTTTTTTTTCTTCTAGTTGTTTTAAACAAAAGACCATAATTAAGTTGTTTACATCTGAAATTTGATGCGTTAATTTATTTTGAATTGAAAATAAATTACAGTCCCACAGTTTAAAAATATGACTAATTGGCTTGCTCTTTCAAATATTATAGAACATATTACTCATAAGTTATTTTGTTCACTTTTTTAATAATTTAGATTTGGTTTTTTTCGTTTTACTAAAGGGTATTTTTAATGTAAATTTCATTTGATTTAAAATTAAATATTTTATTAATTTATTTATCTTTCACAAATAATTTTTACATATATCGATTACTTCCGAGTTTTACGCCTTTTACTTTACAAATGTATTTTTCTAAAAAATATATGTCCCACCAGTGGCCGAGATGTTCTGCTCTCGAAGCTGGTTGACGGGAGCTGCTGGTTTCTTACCCAATCGCGCCCGCCGGCCTAATCGTTCGGAGTTTTCGTGGTTTTCTTCGAACCGTGGATTTCCATGCTAAATACGGGTAGGTTCCCTTAGAAAGACCCTCACAGAGGACACTTCCCCATCTTGGGCCTATATCCCTCGTGTTGGTAATTGGCCGTCATAAACACAACCAACCTAAAATATCTATATATTTTTAGAAAATTTATCTGGAATTTTTAAATCACATTGATGTATAGGGCGATGTTTTCGCTCTGGCAAAATTTTAATATTTCTAGCAACAGTAAAAAGCATTGCTTACCATTACTAGATTATTTTGGGTGATAATGCGCCACACTTTTTTATTGATGCCATTTCTATTTCTTCATACCTTAATGAAAAATCTGATGATAGAAAGTATTCAAATTTAAATAAAAATATTGGTTATGTGTCAATAACTAGGAGTTTCACCATATTTGAGGTAAAATAATAAACTTGGAAAATGTTTTCTGTGTACTAATTTTTGGTTTAAAAAACATTGGAATCGCTGAACACATTTCACGTGAGACTAAGAAAATACGAAAGTAAAGGCAGTTATTTGGATGTATACAGTCAGAATTTTTCCTGAATAAAAATGAAATATATAGTTATAGTTACTAATCACAGCCAACGAAAAAGTGATGGAAGAATAGTTTCAGCCTTCACAGCCTTTTCACAGTTGTCATGTGATCAATATAGGTTTGCTTCTATAATAGCTGAACTGCTTTTCAATCTACTCTGATCAAGTGATATTCAAATATTATAGACGGTCTCTCTTATTATCTGCGTAACTAATTCAATGATTACAAATATATTAAAACATTAGAATCTAGAAAACTAATACTGCGCTTTCATTTATGTATACAGTAATTTCTGGTGTATAAGTCGCGGCTAAAATGAGCCACAGAAATTTTATTTAAGAAATAAAGTCAAATAAGTACAAAGTAGAAATAAGACGCATTTTATTTCAAAAAATTTCTGTTTTGAAATAGAATTATGGGATGTGAGGTTGATACACCGGAATTTACGGTACTTATAAAACAAGGTTTAAATGTGATTTGCCTGAAAGATGAACTGTGACTATGATTTCTCTTTCAGAACTAGTGTTGCTGATAAAATACTAAAAATGTTTTTTTTTTTTTTTTTTTTTTCAGATAGCGTAAATCTTTATTTTTCTTTTCATAGAATAAAACAAACTCTAGCTATCAGAATTACTTTCCAGTTACATTCTCTGTTTCTGTGAACGGACAGAGCAGATGTTGTTGCGTTTAAGAGGAGGCTCTATTTCTTTGACCTAAAATTCATGTGATTTTTACAATTATTTTTCAGTTACAAAGAAAATAGATATAACGTTCGGACTATTTACATTATATTTGTTGACATCTCCCTTATATATTTAACCCATTTGTGCCTGAATTTTTGTTTTCCCAAATTTGTTGGTAAAAGCACTTTAAAATGTTGCAACAAAAAATACCAAAAAAAAATTACGCTAAAACATTTTCGTATTTATTTAATAAAATGTAAACGCACTAAATATGCGAATATGCATAATATTTGTAACAGTGTAATATGCATTATTATATGTTTTGTCTAAATTTATGTAAAATAAGCTTAAATTGTATATTATGTACTGCAATTAATATTTTTATGAACTACTAAAAAAATATATTTATTTCTTTACAGATGCTAATAACATTATAAGTATTAGTAATAATAAACTAAGAATAATCGTATTTGAGGCTTAAAAACAATTTATTTCATAATCATCTTGAAAAGGACTTTAAGTAATTAACTGTCCCCTTACTGATTAATAAATTTATGTACCCATTTATGCCTAACGCCATATATTGTGTACGTTGCAAAAATGCATTAAAAATAGGCTTGAACATATAATTTCACAATTTAAAAATACGTATTTTAAAGAAGTCTACAAGCTAAGATTATGACTTATTTTCTTGGATCCGTGGTAGATAAAACACAAATAAACTTACTTTTTACATTTCACCTCCTTTAAAAATTAAAAATCTATGAAATCCGAAAAAAACTTTCATTTAAACAAATATATACCCATCTTAGGATGTAATCTTTCGGTAACAGATAGAGACATTTATTGATAATTATTTCATACAATTTTCATGTTATAAAAAAGAAGAAAATTATACAAATTTATTAAAATTCGAAGCGTCTCAAAAATGAGAAGCTATGCATACATGGGTTAAATTTTTGTGTAAAACATTTTTACCACCAGGCGCACAGCGATCGGGCGACCGTTTGTCTCCGCTCACAAGCATCTGAAACAAATTTGATCGCCAAATTATGAAAAGGCGTTAAATTCTTTGGAGCTTCTACCAACATGTTGTTGAAAAAATTGATTTTTTGACAAAAGGCGGTTATTTGACAAAATATGTCATTTATTTCGCCTCTTTTGTTTTACCTTTTGCGAGCTTAAAAAACTAATTAATCAATGAAAAGTACACTTTTCTGTGGCATAAACTCTAGCAAAAAGAAATAGCTTTTTTTAAGTAAAAAATAAAGGATATCGGTCTAATAGGTCTCGAAAAAATTGGTCCCCCAGCTTTAAAAACTTGGTTTCGAAAGAAACAAGTTTAAATATTAAATACGTGATTATCACTTTGCTAACTAAGCCTAAAACCAACAGAGAAAAATAAGACCAACTCGGTAATCGAACCCGGATCTTTGGAATAACGCTCCAATGCTCTACCATTTGAGCTATGAGGACGATCGCATTGCTAACTAAGCGCAAAACCAACATAGTGAAAAATGTCCAAGCCGGGAATCGAACTCGGATATTATTGAATATTGATATACAATGATAATGAAAGATGATCTGGAGTAAATAAGGTAAAATAAAAGTGATAAAGATTTTTATAAATTTGTATAAAAATATATTTATGCCATATTAACAAAAACATTAATTTGCTTAATATTTAATAATCCTTCTATATATAAAAAAAAGTTTTGATTTGGAAATGGACCAATGAAAATCTGCGTAGATAATCCGAGTAGATCAGCATCCAATTTGAATGCTTAAGCATGGCCTTTCTTCGTTAATATTAAAAAAACTGTTGCATACAAAAATATCAAAATCGGTGGTATTATAGAGAAATGTTTGATAAACACGCTGATGCAGGCAGTTTTCAAATCGAAGAATTAATTTAAGAGATATGTAATGCTTTAATTTGGACAAAATCGTTCCATTAAAACAGTTTTATTGGAGCAAAAACTATAGATGAGAATTTAATCATTTTTAGATCATTTTATACGTTATAAGATCCCGGTGTGCAGATTGCATTTATTTTTTTTAGTTGACTCCTTTTTTGAGGTTTTATTTCTATTTTAAATTCAAATTTTCAGCATTTCGAGAGATATTTTTTATGTATTTTATAAAATGTTATTAATTTAAACTGTTGCCAATTGTATAAATAGCGCAAACAATAATGTTTACTTCAAATTAAAAATTTATTTACACATGACTATTATAAACAGAAAAAAAACTTTAAAATTAGAATTAAATGAGTACATGTTAAAAGCAGGAAAATTACGTCATAAGAACCATATTTACAGTTGAATTTTAAAACAGAAACAAAATGTTAAAATAAAAAATATATATTATGCGTTAAAACTTGTAAATGGGAAAAATTACGTCATATTTAAAATGGCCAAAAAATATGGCAAAACAATTTAAATTAAAAAATATATTTGCGCGAGATATTTTGAAATAATCTTTTCAACTATTATCGTGAATTCGAAGACAGCGCAAATAATATTTCCTTCTAACAACAAAAGCATTTTCACTTGAATATTAATAAGCGAAATAAAACTTTCATGTAAATTACGTCAGATTTAAAACGATACATTTAAAATGAATTGTTTAAAAGAACTATCTTATAGAGCTGTTAAAAAATACCGTGAGACAATGACACTGTTTACTTAATTCATTTTACATTAGCTTATTTTCAAATGTTTAACTAATTTTTTAATTAAATACGAAAACAGCCATTGTATTTCTTAACATCAGCAGATTTGGTCTTAAAAATCCCCAATCCAAGGAAAACGAATGGAAACCCGTTTACAGAGAGATGGCTACTGTTTTTTTTTTTTTTTTTTTTTTTTATTCAATATTTTTAAAGCTGATCAAATTAGCGTGCTTTTTGAATTTTTGTGTGCCTGAACGGGGGTTGGCGACCGTAGCTCGTAGGAGGCAGAGCCCCCTAGTAATAACATATAATAATAATAATAATAATAATAATAATAATAATATAATAATAATAATATAATAATAATAATAATAATATAACAACAACAACAACAACAATAATAATATAACTATAATAATAATTTACTTAAAATTACTTAGAATTAACACTAAAATAAAATGTATACCTTAGTTTGTTTAGATTTTTAAAAAATCGTTTACAAGTTAAAAATTTACCCTATTATGCTTTCACAGATTTATTTTAAAGATTTTTATAAATTTGTATAAAATTGTACTTAAGTCATATTAACAAATACAATTAATTTGCTTAATATTTGCTTAATATTTAATAATAATAATACATAATAACAGTAATAATAATAATAATAATTTGCTTAAAATTGTACTTATGTCATATTAACAAATAAAATTAATTTGCTTTAAAATTGTCATTAAATAAATTATTTTATTGTAGCATCTATTTACATTAAGTAATTTTTTACGCCTTACATTTATTATAAATTTAGCTTTTTTAAAATAATTTTAATAGAGTATTGTTAGTTAATATTTTTTTTATGCTATACCTTAAAATTTTGCTAAAAATTAATTGAAAATTAATTAAAAATTATACAAACAAGTTTTACAATAGCCTACGATGAACGAGCAGCGTTACATTCAATGAGTAAAAAATACTGTAAGGAAATAGAGTTGGACGAAACTGCTTTAGGTAGATTCTGACTTAGGCTATCTGGGGCCAGTGGGCAAGCATCATTCTGGGGGGGGGGGGGGGGCTTCTCTCTATCCATAGAAACTGTTCAAGAATAATGTGGAAGTGGCTAGTACTAAACTTCATGCATATTGTATGTATGCATAAATTTTATACCATTCACTACTCACATCTATATACAGGGTGTCACAAAAAGATGGTCACAACTTTAAAAAACAATACCAGTACGATAATAGTAGAAAAAGTGATATTTTGGTCGACAGAAGTAGTTATTTGTAAACTTTATAACTAACATATCTACGTATGTTATAAGATGTCTAAAAGAAAATGCCCCTAATTAGTCATAATTAATTATTTGACTTGCCTCGTTACGAGGAAAACACCAATAAGGAATTTCTCGTGAAAAGAATGGATTTCTAAGAAACCGGAAGGCGACAGCACAGACAATCACCTCATCGAATTCCCGGCTGAAATTACAGAATTAGTTAAAACTAGATTCGCGTGTTGAAACGCAATCGCTCTGCCAAGTCATATCTTAGAAGAAAACACCTGAAAACCCGATTTTAGCCTTTGACTAGTAGGTTTACCATTGTATTTTCAAACACCCAAAGGTATGAAAACATGGTGGACTGAGAGCAGGAAAACACAATGGTAAACCCTCGACTCAACCGCTAAAATCGGGTTTTCAGGTGTTTTCCACCGACTTTGTAGACGAATTGCGTTTTAATATGCGAATCGAGTTTTAACTAATTGTGGAATTTCCGCCGTGAACTCGAGGGTATGATTGTCTGTGTTGCCTCCTGCCGGTCAATAAGTTGTTATAATAAAATTTTGTTCATTATTTTTCTAATGATATAGTTCGTTTTTTTTTTTTGTTTGCGAGGGTGGAGGGGGTACAGGAAGCAGAGAGAAGAAGGGGACCGCAATCGCTCACTAAATGTTTAAAAATATATGAATTTTGACCACTATTGGCCAATTTTAACCATTTGGCACATTATAATGAAGATCATTATTATTCCATTGGGGTGGGGGGGGCTTAAAAAGAGGGGTCCCTGCATTAGTCAGGCTCTGGCTTTAAGGCAATAATATACATATTTGAAAGATGCATAAAATGCAATATTTATAAAATCTAAAAATTTACCCAAAAAAAGTAAAACCTCCCCTTAACGTTAAAAGACAACAGGAAACATCACTGGAAAGATGCTTTTTATTGAAACAGTGAAATAAAATTCTAAAAACTATTATGTTTTATGACTATCCCTTAAATAATCATGATCTTTAACTAATCATGAAACAAAACACGTTCTTAAACAATAAAAGAAAAAATTCTGTAATGTCACACTCTTCTTAAACCAGCAAAAAGAAACGAATATTTTGAACAGAGTTAATCTATCAGGTTAAGTATAGGTTTAACAAGATGTCCGAAATTTCTGAAATTCTTTTCTTTGTAACTTTAACACTTATTAGCCAGCTTTTCTTTGTGACTTTGAACTTAGCAGCAGTCCTTTCTTTGTCATTAAATTGGCTTAAAAAATGTTAGTTCATTGTTTAACTTATCTATAATTTTGTGATACAGCATCTCACAATGCTACGATCTGAAGCTCCAATCTAATGGTAATTAAACCTTTTTTTAATCTCTGTTGAATAGTTTATAAAAAACATCATTATTTTTTGCCTTAAAGAAAATTTTCTAGGTTTTTTTTTTTTAAATCTAACTAAGGCTTGTCTTGAAAAGTACAAAAGAAAAGATAGGATATTTTTAAAATAAATTTTGATGTTAGAAGCAAAAAAAAAACTGTTTATCTAGAAAATAGAAAACATGTCTTATAAAAAAAATCCATTTTCTTTTTTTTTCCCTTTAGATTTTATCTATATATTTCACACAAGCTGCAATTTTTATTTTGATGTTAGAGGTATAAGGATTTATAAAACACTAAAATAAAATGTGTACCTTAGTTCGTTTAGACTTTTAGAATATCGTTTACAAGTTAAATAAAATGTATTATATTTTCATAGATTTATATTAAAGATTTTTATAAATTTGTATAAAATTATATTTATGTTATATTAGCAAATAAAATTAATTGTCTCCGGTTTCATTAAAAAAATTATTTTATTGTAGCATCAATTTATACTAACCCTTTACAGTCGAGTACTCCTCCCAGGCACAGGCAGCTCTTCAGTTGCAAAGCGATATAAGTAAGCGTCCTATATTAAATGGGAGAGGTAACCGCAAGATTAAAGGCAGGTCACATCAATCAAGGTCGCACGCCACGTAGCGGACGGGGTTAAACTACAAGAAGATACCTAAATGTTTTCTTACTTCACACCACTAAAATTGTAAAGTTTTTTTTTCACTTTGATTAATAGCTGAAATGTCACTGGCAAGACGAAAAAAACTTCGTGGTGTCACGTGCATCTGGACCCGCTACGCCATTATTTTGCAATAAATGTGGTAAACGAAATTTAGTTCCACGAGTTCGACTAAAGATTTAGAAAATATACGCAGATGGTAGATTATTCTATCATAGACGTCACACTAAAAGCCCGCGTATGTGGATTATCATCCCGTTCACAAGATGGCGCAACTGTGTTAATTTACGCCCGATTCCAGTATTAAATTTGTACGCTTACTTATATCGCTTTGCTTCAGTTGCTCCACTTTTTTTTTAGAGAAACATTTTTACTTAAATTTCTGTAACTAGTAAAAGAAAAATTTACTAAAAAAAATGTACTTTTAAAATAAAATGGTCCGAATAAAAAAAAAATAAAATCACGTATATAAAGCTTGCGCAGCTATTTGCCGACACTCGAAGTCATGTTTTGCACTCATCATTTATTATAAACTTAAAATTTAAAATAATTTGAATTGGGTGTTGTTAGTTTAAATTTTTTCTATGATATTCCTTAAACTTTTTATGAATATTGCAATACAACTTTTAAGGCTGTTGGTTAAAAATAATCTCAGATTCCCTTCGCTAATGTAAAACCTATGGGCATAAAATGCATTCTTATTTTTAAAATACCTCCTCAGGAAATTAATATTTTTAGCCTCTTTTTCCTGTGTTCTCATCTCAACAAATGTCTCTCATTTTTTTGTTGTCAAAATATTTCTAAAACATATATTTAATTTTATTTAAAGTGTTGAAATCTTACTCACAGCTAGTCACCCTTAAACACATAAAATACTGAAACAAACATATATTGTAGAACTATTTTGACAACTGAAAAGAAAAGAGAGACATCATTTAAGAAGTGAACACATACAAAATGGGTTACATTAATTTAATAATGAGAAATTTTAAAAATAAAACTGCATTTTATTTCCACGGGCTTAACATTAGCTAAGGGAAAGTGAGTTATCACTAGTGTTGCCAGTATCCTGCGTAAAGCCGTTTCTCCAAATTCTATGTATGAACACCAATATTTTAAAGTAATTTTCTTCGCTTTATCTATTGGCAGAATGATCTCAGTGTTGCCAGATAGTCAAAAGTCATTTTCCCCAAAATTTCTGAAATTTTCTCCAAATCAGTGTTTTTTTTCCGCAAAAGTCCCCAACTTAGTTTTTACTCGAAAAGGGAATTTTAAAATTTTCAATTTACCACTATAAAAAATATTTAAGCAATTTAAGCCCCAAATCAAGCCTTTTTTTTTTTTTTTTTTTTTTTTTGAAAAATTCCCCATTTACATAAAACAAACTTTTAAACTGGGTTGAATGCACATTTTGTAGCTACATTAAGAGAATGAGAGATATATTTTTGCAGTGACAGGTTATTTTACGTTTGTTTTTAAAAGTATTGTCTAACAATATTGGACTATTGCTACATTAACTCCGTAACTTTAGACAATCTCTTATCAGTTGTGATTTGAATGAACCCGAGATGGTAGGCTGTTTTATTTTTTTTTTTTTTTGTCAGCTCTATACTGAAGTACGTATAATCATAATGCAAAGTATTTTCGCTGGTATCAATCGATGTGCTTTTGTATATCATAAGAGAAAAATAATTGCTTTCCACATATTTAAACTAAAAAAAATTTTAAAGTACGGGGAAAGAATTTTTCGTATAAGTCCTGCAGATTTAGTCACGTGCAGGTTTAAGCTGCTTAAGACTTTAGGGTCTGATGGAACTGTAATACGTGTAAACTGCAATGTAGTAAACAACGAACACAACCACATCCAAAAGAATAATGATTGATAGTTCTGATTTCTGGATTGTGTTTTCGTTTTTCAAATCAAAATTGTGTTCGAGATAGATCCAGTTTTTCTACAGGAGTAAAATAAATCTTTACGAAAAATAGTAAAAAATAAAATAAAATAAAATAAAATAAACCAAGTTTTTCCCCAAAATTTTTTGTAGTCCCCAAAAATTTCCCCACGAACTACTTCGTCTCCAAAAAATTCTCCTATAGGTTCAAAATCCCCCAAAATTGGGACAAAATCCCCAATCTGGCAACACTGAATGATCTGCAATTAAAGGTGGCTAATTATTTAGCTAATTTGGCGAAATAAACTGTAAGAACTTAGTGGTGTCCAGAGCATTTGGGGGCCTCCTTGATCATATTGGCAACACTAATTCTCACTAACCAACAGCCTTAAAGCATTATCGACCCTAGTTCTTTTAAACTTAAATGCTTTACTTTGGGAAAGAACTTCCTCTGTTATCCTTTATTGCGGTGACCAGCCAAAAATAACCAGGATTTTAAATAAATGATTCATTTTGATCACTACTACAGCTTCCTTAAAATTTCTGAGAAAGGTTTTGATCATTTAAATGTGAAAATTTTCCTGCAGAAAAGAATTCATTACATTGCATCTGGTTAGATGAATAACTTTTCTTAAAACAGCTTCCATATTGTAAGGGAGAATCTCAGCCGTATAAACAAGAAAGAAAAATCATGCGTCAAACATAGATTTTGAATCATTTTCCAACGAATTCAGAATTCTGCAATAAAACTTCACTGTTTAATAAAGTGAAAGATGTTCTGGAATATGCGGAACACATTTCAGAAATTAACATCTATAGTCGGTAAAATATCTGAATTCTTTTGTTTTGCTCTGTATATGATCTATTAATTTGTATATACACTACTTAATATGAGGCAGTACACTTATAATGTTATTAACTTTTTGACAATTTTGGGCCCGCTCCTTCCTTACGATATCATACGTTGTAATTCCTAGACACCCCCCCCCCCCCATCCCCGAATGATATCGTTATCAGTGTCCAAAAATTCTTTTCATTTTTACAATTTGTTTCATTATTTATCTTTTTATACGTTTGAAATAATATACGGATACAGTTATACATTTATTATTCGCATACTTTACTGATTTAAATGAAGGGAAGAAGTTAATAAAATATCACGATAATATATGAAGTAGCTTTATACCGAATAACACTTTAAAGTAATACTTAATATTTAAAAGTATTTAATAATAGCTTTTTGTTATATAATGCATAGAACAGTAATATTGTCTTCTTGCACTTGCCCTCTGAAGGGGGTAAGCAGAACTTCTTATTAATAAAACAGATGGTCACATTCATCCCCAGATTTTACTTATACCGTATTCCACCGCATTAGCCGGCATGCCGGAAAATATGAGGTTTCGATACTGGAGGACGAACGGCTGATTTATTTTGGTTTTTCTAACAACATTTTTCATTTTAAGGAAGAAATATCATTACTTATTTTTTTCTCTGTTTCTCTCTCTATATATATATTCCTTTATATTTAAGTGATTATTAGATTCTATTTATCTTACAAGCTGGGCCGCCCGGCGTTGCCCGGTTCCGTAATAATATTCTATAATGATCCTGAAATTTGTATTGCAAAATCTCATAAAAAGACCCAATCTCGAACCGAACGAACCTCGAACCGGATCCCAACTGCCTACAGTACCGTGCAAAATCTTGCCAAAAAAAAACCATAATCTTGAATCTTTTAGTTCCACATTCCACCATCAGTTGGCGAACTATATTCTGAACAAAACTGTTTTTGAACGAAACTCCGTTAAACAACCTACCTGTATATATACTATTCAAGGGGGTTTCGGACTTAAGCAAGAATTTAAAATATTTGTTGAAATTACTATTCGAAAATAGTGGTAAGTACACTTTTGAAATTCAATATTAATATTTATCCCAGGGCCTGTCAAAAATCCGCATCTAAAACGGTACAGTTTTAAATATTTGATCGCGCCCCCTAAAAAAAATTTGTTAGCAAGTATTTAAGATATTTGTTGAAATTACTATCCTCGCTTTTTCCGGCATGTCGGGAAAGACCAGGGACTAATATTCGAAAATCTGCCCTCTCTCGAATTTTGCGGCATACCGGCTAATGCGGGGGAATACGGTAAAACATGACAAGTATCATAACGAAACTAGTTTCTCTAACAACAAATTATGTGCGCATATGACAGAAGAATGGGAATGGTGAACGTTGGCATATTAAATATTTTATAATCATTTAATGATTTTAATAATAAATTTGTATTTTCATAAAAGTAGATAACAGACTAAGAAAAAATTTACAGTCTATATTGATGTAAAAAAAAAAGGTTACCAAACTCCCTCCGCATTAAAATGATAACGTTAAATATGTACAGCCCCTATACCAAAATTTAGCTCCGTTAAAAAACGAATAATACAGCTGAAAATTCCTCTTTAACAATTTCTGTCAGAAAGCGGAAATTTACTTGCATACTTTTGTACAGCCTGTATAGAATCTACAGAATTTATAGATACATATATACTGTGCAGAAGATTAGTTAAATGTAAAAACGTATACCACAATTGAAAACGGGCTTCCAATAATTATTGCTTATAGACAATATTCTAACCAAATTTTTTGACTGTCCCTGTAAATGAACGATAAAAGCTATGCACATCTTATTCTATAATAAACATCTTGTAGTATACCTCAATGATGCATATCAATTTCAAAATGTTTGAAATAGTGTAAAATCATTCAAATACACCGCTAACGATTTTTTCCCGTAGACCACAATGTTAAGGCATCCTTTAGAGAGCCTCTGAAAAGGAATTGTAAATAATATACGTTTCATTTTTATTATTGAATATGACATTGCAAACTTCAATAACATACGTAAGTTGCATGGCAGTCAGACTGTATTTACGTGAATTGGAGTATGGGCAGACAGACGGAATTCATAAACATAAAAAATCCGTGCCGGCCCGGCCTACATGCGAAGGTAGATTTCGAAGTTAAGTATACTAATTTCATCAACAAAAACTAAATCATGATTAGTGATAAACCCACTTTAACAATTTCATCAAGTCGCTTTTGACGAGTTTTTATTTCATTTTTATGTAATAGCTGGTTTTGTCAGAATCATGTTAAGGCGGTATTCAAAAAAATAATTTTCCATGCTCAACAACTCGAAATTTTCTGGCACATTTTCAGATTCATTTTTAATAGAAAATATATTAAACTTTCTGACATGATTTATAAGCGACCTGTGTTTTTTATTTTTGTTCAATTAATTAAAACTTGATTTATAAACATTTATTTTCTCAGTAGGACAATATTTTTCGTTTCTAACACACTCTTCGGGAAATTCTGTTCAAAATGCCCACTTTGACATCATTTTTTGAAATATATTATTCCTCTATCAAAAAATCGATCATTACGGTACATTATATAGTTTCTGAATAAAAGAATATACCAACTGGATGTGTCTTAGAGCAAAAATGAATTTAAAAATGAGTAAGAAAATAGGCAGTTTGGATTTGAATACACTCTTAATAAGATGATTTTTTTCTTCAACCGCTATGTATTTTTAATTTGTTTTTGTTGTAAGAATTGGTCCTATCAAAAACTTGTCTGTACAAATGTTGTAGACAGTATTAAGAAGATATATGATAAATTCATGGAGATTTTATATCTTGTGAATTGACGGAGTTATAATTTTTATTCTTCTACAACCCCCCTTTTGGTTTAGTTTTTATATTTTATTTTTTTTTGCGGTACGAATTGGTCCTATCAAAAGCTTGTGAATATAAAAGTTGTAGATAATATTAAGGAGATTTATTATAAAATTAATTGGATTTGATAGCTGGAGAATTGATGAAGTTATGAATTTTTTTCTCCCCAAAACCCTATTCTTTTGCGCCCCTTGAGCCCATTTTTAATTTTATCAAAAATCAGTGATACATAAATTTTTGGCCCCATTTTTAGAAGTAATAAAAACTTTAAACTGATTTGATATGTACAAAAATTAAGAAGTTATGGGATTTTTTCAGTTTTCACAAAACCCCTCCCTATTTCCAACCCCTTGGTCCGATTTTGCCCATTAACGAACTTGATCGAGATTTTATGCACCTTGATTTTATGTATCAGTTTGGAAGAGATTTGTGCAGAATTGTGGAAGTTATCGTGTACAGAAGAAAGTGATATATATATATATAGAGAGAGAGATGCATACATATATATATATAAAGTTTTTTACTGAGGGTGGTTTTGGGTTCTATGGGTCATGATCGGTGTAGATCTGCAAAACTTTTTCAGAAATTCCAACATAGGGAAGAATTCAATAGGTAGTATTTCATACGAAATCTACCTAAAAGCATATTTTCTTAGAATATTACTCCATGCTTAAAAATGTGAGTGTTAAATTTTACTTATTTTTCGCTTATGGAATATTTTAATTCTGCAATCCAAAATTAATAATTACATAATATATATATATATATATAGATATAGATATAGACAGATAGATAGATAGATAGATAGATAGATGCATACATATATGTATAAAGTTTTTTACTGAGGGTGGTTTTGGGTTCTAGGGGTCATGATCGGTGTAGATCTGCAAAACTTTTTCAGTTATTCCGACATAGGGGAGAATGTAATAGGTAGTTATTCCAACATAGGGGAGAATGTAATAGGTAGTATTTCATACAAAATCTACCTAAACGCATATTTTCTTAGAATATTACTTCATGCTTCAAAATGTGAGCGTTAAAATTACTTATTTTTGCCTTAAGGAATATTTTAATTCTACAATCCAAAATTAATAATTACATAAAATTTGAGTGTTAAGATTTTTGCCTTTAAAACCATAATCCAAAACCGTAAAACATATTATGTTATTCTTTAGAAAATAATTCCTTCTATTGTATTCATCCACAGTCTAAAACAACCTGCATCTGAAATAAATGATCCGTTTTTATCTCCACAACAACTTATTTCTTCTTTTGAAAAGGATTTTTATCATTTAAATGTGAAAACTTTCTTGTAGAAAAGAATTCATTCCATTTCATCTATTTACGATGAATAACCTTTCATGAAATAGCGTGCATTTCGAAGAAGAGAGATTCAGCCATTTCAAGACCCGTGTTTCTATTCCCAGTTTTGTGTCTTTAATACTTATGTTTGAGTGCCACTTGACATATGCCGAAAGTTAAATGCAATGGGGGCTATTGTGTTCGGATGCAATTTAGCAATATTCACTTCGGTGAATTCGGAAATAGTGAGATTAATATGGAATAATTATAAAAGTAAAAATGTTCTTTTTTAACACTCTTGTCTACGCATCCAATGTTCTTCTTGAAAATTACCCTTAATTTTTTTACTGCAATGCATGCTTTATCCCAAAAGTTTCCGTTATAATACATTAGTTTGGCGTGGATATCAAACTCAATTATGAAAAATCCACTGCTTTTTTTACGTTTGGCAGAAAACGCAAGGAAGTAAATTTATTTTGAAAATCTGTAATTTTTGCTCTGCATCTTTTTACTTTCTTTTATCTTTGCAAAAAGAAAGTATTGGATTCGTGAAAATATTCAAATTCCAGTTTTCGACTGATTTACACAATTTAGGGGTCACAGATCCCGAAAAACATGTTTTTACAAAATGCCTGTCTGTAAGTCTGTCTGTCTGTCTGTGTATCTGTATGAGACACAAATTTTGCGGGCGCTCTATCTCAAGAACAAATGCACGGAATTTAATAAACATTTATATTCTGTTAGTCCCTGATATAAATTGGTGCTGATTAGTCTTTGGTGCAAATCGCTCAACAGGTGGCGCTGCTATGCTTCATTTATTACGGTTTCCGTAATCCCAAGAACTAATGCACGAATTTTTATGAAAGTTCAAATTCAGTTAGTCCTTGATATGAGTTGGTGCTTACTACGTTTTGGTGTAAATCGCTCGACAAGTGACGCTGCTATGCTGCATTTTTCCTGATTTCCGCAATAGTTTTTCTCAAGAAGTAATGCACAGATTTTAAACTTCAGATTGAGTTACCAAGTTGACTTATATTGTGGCTTCTTAGGTTTTGATATGTATCGCTCAACAGGTCGAATTGCTATGAAGAATTATTTACGATTTCCGCCATAGTTCTACTCAAAAACTAATGCACGGATTTTCACGAAACTTAAGTTGTTGACATAAGTTGCTGCTGATTAGATTTTGGTGTAAATCATCTAACCGGTGGCGCTGCTATGCTGCATTTTTCAGGAAGTATAAACATGTATGAGATAGAAGAAAGTTTTGGGATTGCCGCATCCGACTAGTTTAACATAGGGCAGCAGGGGAAAAAATGAAACATTATTTAAACTATCTTTATAGGCTTTCTAAACTGATTTCTCGACGTATAATCATAAATTAATTAATATTAAACTATTCATTGATAAAAGCGTATTTTATTAAAATATTACACACTTCATTTTTTATTCATAATTTATTTTTTACTTTTTAGAATTTAAAATGTTTCATTGTTGCAGTTTCACAGCCGTTTGGCCTATTTTGGCGAGCA
Organism: Maratus speciosus; assembly: GCA_963932465.1. NCBI lineage: Eukaryota > Metazoa > Arthropoda > Arachnida > Araneae > Salticidae > Maratus > Maratus speciosus. The sequence goes on from OZ010793.1 coordinate 213,073,862, forward strand.
TTTATTGACGCACCATTAAATCCATTGTTGTTTCAACTCTTATACAATTTTACGAGTTACAGGGAATATTTGGGGATTTATTTCGTGGCTGGCTAATGGAAACATTGCTGAAAATTTATGTATTAGTTTATAATTCAGTTCTAATTTTTTTTTAATGTACTAATGTCGTCGGATACACACCTGTAATGTGTTTTTTTTATAATTCTATCATATCAGGAAGTGGTTCAAAAGCAAATTACAAAATTCCATCTTTACATACAAAAAACAGATTGAATTAAATAAGAGTGTAAAAGAAATGATTTTTTTATTATTATTAAAGTACCTAATTCTGTATTTCATGTTGCTTAAGTGTGCAATATTATACTTTCCAAATATTCAATCATTTCTTTATAGCATTAGGACTAAAATTTTGAGCTTATACGCTTCTTTTAGAAAAGGAAAGAATTTCTTCTATTAAACTTGATTTCAGTGAACTGAAAAAAAAAATGTGAATTTTTATCACAAGCGCTTCATCTTTTCTCTGTAGAAAATTTTTATCATTTAAATGTGAAAATTTTCCGTTACAACAGAATTCATTCTATTACATCTTTTTACGAAGAATAATCTTCCATGAAAAAGCTTCCAAACTATAGAATAAAACCACAGACATACACAAAAACGCATTTTTAGTTTTTCTAGTTTTATGTCTTTGATACTTATGTTTGATTGCCACTTGACATGTGCCGAAAGCTAATTTAAATGGTCTTTTGTATTCGGACGCAATTTTGCAAAATTGGGAAATAGTGCAATAAATATGAAAAATAATTATTTTCCAGAAAAATTAAAGTAATTATGCATTTTATTTTGCTTAGGTATACGAAACTATTCTTTTTAAGTAACCAATCATACTCCTAAAGCATAACGAACTTATGACTAAAATTTTGAATTTAAAGGCTTTTTTTAGAAAAAGGAAATAATATGTTTTATTAAACTTAACTGCATTGAACAATCTGAAATAACCGTCATCTGAAATAAATTATGCATTTTTATCAAGACAACAGCTTCCTTCTCATTTTGGAGAGGGTTTTATCATTAAAATGTGAAAAATTTCCTCTAGAAAAGAATTTATTCAGTTGCATCTGGTTACGATGTCACATCGATGACATCGATACATCTGGTTACGACGACCTTTCATTAGCATAAAGCCTCAGCCATATCCAGAAACACATTTTTGGCGTTTCTGGTCTTATGTCGTTAATACTTACGTTTGAGTGCCACTGACATATGCCGAAAGTTAAATGCAACGGGTTTTTATGTTCGGATGCAATTTAGCAATATTCCTATCGGTGAAATAGGAAAGAGTGCAATCAGTTTGAGAAAATAATTATTTTCCAGAAATATTAAAGTAATTATGAATTTTATGTTGCTTAAGTATACAAAACTATTCTTTTTAGTGACAACTCATATCCTTATAATATAACAAAATCATGACTATAATTTTGAACATAAATGCTTATTTTAGGAAAATGAAGAATTTCTTTTATTATACTCGACTGAAGTGAACAGTTGGAAATAATCGTCATCTGAAAAAAATTATGCATTTTCATCACGACAACAGCCCCTTTCCCATTTTGGAGAGAATTTTATCGTTTCAATATAAAAAATTTCCTATAGAAAAGAATTCATTCCAATACTTCTGAATACGATGAATAACCTTTCATCAAACAGTCTCCATACTGAAACATAAAGTCCCAACCATATCCAGAAACATATTTTCCGTGTTTCTAGTCATATATCTTTAATTCTTATGTTTGAGTGCCACCTGACATGCGCTGAAAGTTAAATAGTTAAATGCAATGAGCTATTGCGTTCAGGTGTAATTTAACAATATCCCTATCGGTGAATCAGGAAAATGTGCGATAAATTTGAGAAAATAATTATTTTCCAGAAAGGTAAAAGTAATTGTGGATTTTATGTTGCTTAAGTATATAAAACTATTCTATTTAAGTGACAAATCATATCCTTATAATGTAACAAAATTATGACTACAATTTTGAACATAAATGCTGATTTTAGGAAAATGAAGAATTTCTTTTATTAAACTTGACGGAAATGAACAGTCTGAAATAATCGTCATCTGAAATAAATTATGCATTTTTATCACTACAACAGCTTCCGTCTCATTTTGGAGAGAATTTTTTAATTTAAATATAAAAAATTTCCAATAGAAAAGAATTCATTCCATTGCATCTGAATACGATGTATAACCTTTCATGACACAGCCTCCATGTTGTAACTTAAAGTCCCAGCCATATCTGTAAAGGCATTTTTGGTGTTTCTAGTCTATTCCTTTAATACTTATGTTTGAGTGCCACCTGACATGCGCCGAAATTAAATGCAATGAGCTATTGTGTTCGGGTATAATTTAACAATATTCCTATCGGTGAATGTGGAAAATGTGCAATAAATTTGAGAAAATAATTATTTTCCAGAAAGCAGGGATGTAGTGGAGGGTATACGGGGGTATGCGCCGTATACCTTCTGGATTTTTTTTTAAAGAACAACGTATACCCTCTGTTTCTCAAGAAAACTATAGTATATACACTCTAGGGTATACGCTCTGCCTTTGAGCGTTCTGCTTAGAGCGTATACCCTCTGTTTTTTTACGACTACGCCACTGCCAGAAAGATTAAAGTGATTATGCATTTTATGTTGCTTAAGGAGTCTCATATCTTTTTAAATATCCGTCGCCAGTTCAAAAGTGATGTGGTTTCGAGTATACCTAACTTTTTAAATGCCTATTTAAATGACACAAAACTTTATAATACACTGCTGAAAACAATTAGGAGAGCACGTGGTTTTAACGAAATTACGCAAATATTTACACCGATAAGTAACGTAAAATAAAACATCCATAATTTAAAGTGCTGTAGAAAAAAGATAAAGAAAATTTCAGATGTAAATTAAAGTTTATGACGTCAAAAACTAGAAAAAGGATATAAGTGCAGAAATCGGGATTTTGCAGAAATGTTTGTTTCACTGCCTCAGTAGTAAAATTCAATTGTTCAGCTTGTGTTTTGAGAAAAGGTGGCTTGAAAATGTCACAACAACATGATTTACCGCAATCCATGGTTTGACGTGTTATCGGGACAGTTGAATTTGGGGAAACACAACGAAGTGTAGTGGACGTTGTTGGAGTTGCAAAAAGTGTCCATGAAAGGCTGTGGAATCGATTCCAAGACAGATGGAATGGTAGTCATCGACAAGTGCAAGGTCGAAAATGGGCTAACACAGAAACTGATGACCGATATATCCTGTTAACAGCTCGTCGAGACGGAACAGGCAATGTTACTCAGCTGCAAACACAGTTGTTCTTGGCCATAGGACGAAGAGTGTCCTATCAAACAGTCCAAAATATGCTTCATCAGGGTGGTCTCTGTGCACGTAAGCCAATAGTCTGTATTCCGTTGACCCCAAGCCACTGTGCGGCCCAAAAAAGGTGGGGAACTGAACATCGAGTTTGGAGGCAAAGTTGTTGGAGTCAAATTCTATTTACAGACTAGTCCCGATTCAGTCTGGATGTGACATATGGTGTGTTTTGGCATGGAGAGAAAGAGGCACTCAAAATAATCCCACATTTGTTCGTGAAAGATCACATTACAAACGATGTGGGTTGATGTTATTGGCTGGAATCAGCACTGGTGGACGTACGGGCCTGCATATCATTCTGAATGGCACTTTGACGGTACGAAGTAATACAGACGAGATACTGAGACCTCATGTCGTATTTTATGTTGCAGTAATTAGTGATTTCTTTTTTTCCATGCATGATAATGCCAGACATCATACAGTTCGTCTTGTGGAAAACATGCTTGAAGCTAAAACAATACAGCGTATGGAATAACCCGCATGCTCTCCTGGCCTAAATCCGATCGAGCATGTTTGGTACATAATCAGACGACGCATTGCTGCGAGACCAAGGACTCCTTTTACTGTCCAGGACTTGGAGATTGCAATTCTTGAGCAGTAAAACAGTATTCACCAAAATCTTATCGATAACCTCATCGCATCAATGGAAAACAGGTGTGCAGCAGTCTTAGTTGTTCAAGGAGACCACACGCATATTAAAAATTTTGCATCATTTCTAAACAATACTTTTTTTTTATCATTTACATGAAATCCAATTATTGTCCTAAACCATCTTTTCATGTTCATTTCATCTTTTTAAAGAATAAAAGCTTCCTTACAATTTTTTTTTTTTTTGCGTCTGTTTTCCTGTATTGCGCACTGATACTCGTGTACTATCCATTTTATGCCCATACATGGCTGTCTTGCACTGTTCTCTTCACTTTTTTGCTTGATCCCCTAATTTTTTTGAGCAGTGTATATTTAAGCCATTCTTAAGTCTTTATAAAATGTGAAAATAAACATAATATAATACAATATGAAATAATAAAGTTCAATTCCTATTGCAAATATTTCACATGATATGTCAGAATCCGCACAATAACTTAACTTAGAATGGTTATATCAACATATGTTAAAAGGTGCTTATGTTAAAAGGAATTTTAAACTATACTTTATAGAATGAATTAATGATATATAAATTCTTTGACATAAACTATTTTAAAAATCCAATTAAGTTTGGAAAATAGAAAAAATATTGAAAACTAGAGAACAGGAATTCTGCTTTTCAGAATTTAGTGTCGCCCCCGATGAAAAAAATATATATATGTATATAAATATATATACTGTAGAGTCCCAATTATCCGAGTTAATCGAACTCTTACCTTTGGAATAGATGATTTTCTTCTGATGGACTGATGGCTTCCGTTATTATGAAACAGCCATTATAAATGAAGTGTTAGGTGAAGATGAAAGAGCAGCCGTAAAAAGTTTTCACTCTGATTTTCTGGTCAGAATGGGGAAAAACAAATGTCCATGATTTTTTTTTTTCAAGAAAAATTATGGGCATTTTTTTCCGGGTTTGTGATGTAACCTTTCATGAAACAGCCTCCATATTGTAGCATAAAGCCTCAGCCATATCCAGAAACACATTTTTGGCGTTTTCAGCCTTATGTCTTTAATACTTATGTTTGAGTACCGCTTGACATGTGCCGAAAGTCAAATACAATGGGCTTTTATGTTCGGATGCAATTTAGCAATATTCCTATTGGTGAATTAGGAAAGAGTGCAATCAATTCGAGAAAATAATTATTTTCCAGAAAGATTAAAATAATTATGGATTTTATGTTGCTTAGGTATACAAAACTATTCTTTTTAATTGACCACTCATATCCTTATAATAAAATGAATGACTACAATTTTGAACATAAATGCTTTTATTGTACTTCCTTTATTATTCTATAAAACATTCTAAAATTCTATTCATTATACTTGACTGCATTGAATAATCTGAAATAAATTACGCATTTTTATCACGACAACAGATTCCTTCTCATTTTAGAGAGAGTTTTATCATTTAAATAGGAAAATTTTCCAAAAGAAAAGAATTCATTCCATACATCTCGTTACGATGGATAAATTTCATGTAACATCCTCCATGTAGCATACAATCTCAACAGTATTCAGAAGCACATTTTTGTTGTTTCTAGTTTTATGCCTTTAATACTTAGGTTTAAGTGCCAGATTGCGCCGAAGGTTAAATGGAATGGGCTGTTGTGTTCGAATACATTTTAGCAATATTTCTATCGGCGAATTAAGAAAAAAAGCAATAAATTTGCAAAAATAATTGTTTTTAGAAAGATTAAAGTAATTATTCATTTTATGTTGCTTAAGTATACAAATCTATTCTTTTTAAGTAACCACTAATATCCCTTTAGTTAAACGAAATTATGACAAAAATTTGGAACTTAAATTCTTTTATTATACTTCCTTTATACTAGTAAAAATTCTATTTATTACACTTAACTGCATTGAACAGTCTGAAATAACCGTCATCTGAAATACATTATGCATTTTTATCACGACAACAGCTTCCTTCTCATTTTTTAGACAGTTTTATCATTTAAATTTGAAAATGTTCTTACATATAAGACTTCATCCCATTACTTCAGTTTACGATGAATAATCTTTCATGAAACAGCCTCCAAATTGTATCATAAAGTCCCAGCCATATCCAGAAGCACATTTGTGGTCTTTCTAGTCTATGTCTTTAATACTTATGTTTGGTGCCACTTGACATGTGCCGAAATTTAAATTCAATGGTCTATTGCAGCGTTTCTTAAACTTTGTAATCTCGCAGACCCCCTTTGATATGATATGCATTTCGGGGACCCCAAACAATTTTTTTCTTAATGTAAGATTAAAGAAAAATAATAATTTAATGGTATAGACCTTTTTTAAATAAAAAACTTGTTTTCAAAACTAAATCACAGAAAAACTAACTTTCGAACACAAATCAAGCTCTATGAAAATGAACAGAAGTAGACGTTTTGTGAGTACTAGGACTCACATCAACAGTGTATAAAATAAAATCAACATTTTCCCCAAACACATGAAATTGAAAGACGAAAACCCAAATGTCAGTAAACGATGAACCGAAAGACCACCATTTTCCAGCAACCAAAAGCGGATGTGAAGCATCGTGACATAAAAAATCCACCCAGAAAGGTGAGATGAAAGGAACACTGGAAAAATCGTTAACCAGTGAATTTCTAAATTTATGAATATGAACAGCTTCAAAAAAATCTAAATCTGAGAGATTATTGCATTTCCGGATAATAGTGGCCGAATCAAAGTTGAAATTACGTCCTCCCCCCCAACAAAGAGAAACAACAGCGGATTTTTGTAATGATTTTTTCCTAACATAGATTATGTGTTCATAAATTCAGTAACGGAGTTGTCGTTTAGTTTGTCCAATATAGGGCAAACTAGACTGGCATTGTATATTGTAAATACCGGAAAAGTCTTCGGGAGGAATTTTATCAATCTTATAAAATTCCTTCCCCAACATTGAAATTTCGCCTTCGAAAGATTTAGATTTAGGTGTTTATTTTTTGTTTATATTTATCCCTATGTTTAGAATCCTAGTCCTGCATTTATCCACAACTGCAGACACAGAAATTCCTGCCAAAGAAAAAAATCGGAATTCAACTCTGAGCTTGAGGACCCCCGTCTGTAAGCTCACGGACTCTCAGGGGTCCGCGGAACACAGTTTAAGAAACGCTGGTCTATTGTGTTCGGATGCAGTTTAGCATTATTCCTATCGATCAATTAGTAAAGAGTGCAATAAATTTGAGATAATAATTATTTTCCAGTAAGATTAAAGTAATTATGCATTTTGAGTTGCTTAAGTATACAAAGCGTTTCTTTTTAAGTAATCATTAATATCCCTATTAACGAAATTATGACTAAAATTTTGAACATTAATGGGCCATTCTATGAAAAACGGGCAAATGTCCTGCACGTGATACTTACATAAATACCTATATTTATTAACTTATAAGTTGTTAGAATGTAAACTATACATTAAAAATAACAAATAATCCTAGATTTTCCTATTAGCATAATTATTTTAATTTGAGGATACAATAGCATTGTTAAAACATCAGTAATATGTTCCACGCGTGATATGGAATGGCCTTTTAATACGTTTTAAAATCTCTACATTTTCAACCTTAGACCTAAGTAATCTTCCTGTTTTAAGGTAATTCTGTGAAAAACGGACAAAATGTCCTGCGCAACACTTACATAAGCAACTATACAAAGGTACTAGGAAAGTTTTGCAATATGTTGGAACCAAAAGTCGCAGGTGATTGCTTGTGGCTGCGTTTTGACATATGTTCATACTTATATACCTGCACGTAACCACAAGTCTGTAGGCTCAGTTATTCAGCAGCTGTAATAGTGTGAAGTTCTTCCTGTGGCATCCTAGTCGCGAAGTGAGATAAGGGCAGTTTTGCGGTATAACTTCGCGCGTGGTGTAAACATAGACCAATGCTTAGAAGAAATTACTCTTGCGCTTTTAGTGATGATTGTCCACATCTTATAATTATACACAGATGGTACAGAGAATTCCAAAGGGGAAATTTCTCCCCGGAGGATGTTGAAAGAGGGGGAAGGTCCCTAACGTTAATTATGAGGAAAAACATTACTTGCTGTGAGAAAAATGCTTGACGAACGCAGACGAATAACTTACAAGCATATAGAGGATACCTTAAATGCACCTGCAATTCATACAATTCTGCCTGATCATTAGTTCATGAAGAAACTGTGTTGTCTCTGGGTGCCACATAGGCTGACTAAGGAGCAGATGACATTATGTGTAACTTGGTGCTGGGAGATGCTAAAAATGTTTGGTAAGGGACAATATCGGTATGTGAACAGCATCGTGACAGGTGACAGAACCTGGCTATACTATTAAGATGTACCGACTAAGTTTCAGTTGAGTCTTTGATGATGAGGACTCACCAGTAGCTGTCAGAAAATCCCGATTTGTCAAGAAGAAAATGGTAGCTGTATTTTTCGAATCTAGTGGAATTGTTGAGTGTATCATTTTGGACACACGGAAGACAGTTACTGCTAACTAGTACAAGAAACAGTATCTACCTAAAATCCTACAATCTTTCAAGAACCTGTGACTAATGTCAAGAATGAAGTTACGTAGTTCCCGCATCATGAGAAAACTCCACCTCACCGGGCCAAAGCCTGAACTGAATATTTGGCCACTACAGAACTGAAACTTCTTGAGCACCCTCCTTACAGTTCAGATTTTGTCTCCTACTACTTCGCACTGTCCCGCATGTGTAAATGAAGCTGAAAGGTATTCGGTTTTTCAGTGATGAAGCACTTCAGAGGGCTTGGTAGAATGAGTGTGCCTTACTCCGTAGTGAAACTTGGAAGATCTGTTTTAAGGACTGGTTTCAGAGGATGGAGAACTGCATTGTTTGTAACGAAAATTACTTTGAAAAAGTCTGATAAATAAATCTGTATTGCAAAACTTTCCTAGTACCCTTACCTACTACCTTATACCTGGTTCGTACGCCTCCTGGAATTTTGCAGACCAGAACATTCTTCGGCACCAGTATTTTCTTATAGAAAATCTCTCCTTAAAGAAGACGAAATTTTGCACGTTTAACCTAGATTTATTTTTCTATACGAAAATACTGTTAGTTCTCCTGGAAAAATTCTCTGACCCCGTACGAACGCTGCTTATAAGTTGTTAAAATATAAACTATACATTAAAAATTAGATTTACCTAGTAGCATAATTTTGTTTATTTGAGGATATAATAACATTGTTAAAAAAGCAATAATATGTAGAAAAGCTTTCCCACACGGAACATTAGAATTCCCCATATGCTTTTATTATACTTCCTTTGTACAAGAAAATATTCCTTTTATTATACTTGACTGCATTGTACAATCTGAAATAACCGCCATCTGACATAAATTACGCATTTTTATCACGACAACAGCTTCCTTCTCCTTTCGGAGAGAATTTTATGATATAATTCTTAAAATTTCCTCATGAAAAGAATTCCTTTAATTACATCTGGTTACGATAGATAACCTTTCATGAAACAGCCTTCATATTGTAGCATAAAATCTCAGTCATATCAAGAAACACTCTTATATCTTAAATACTTATGTTTCAGTGCCACTTGACATATGCCGAAAGTTAAAGGCAATTGTTTGTTGTGTTCGGTTGCAATTTAAAAATATTTAATTTGTCTGAATTAGAATCGCGCTTCACAAAATAGAGAAATTTATTTATTTATTGAAATTATTATGGTACTGTATTTTCTGTCGTATAATTCACATTTTGTATACAAGAAAATTCATCAAGATCTCCAGATATGTGTTATACGGCGGACATAAAAATGAATGATAAAGTTCAGAAATGTTGAGCATGTGAATTGATATTTTTACATTAATGAACACCGAGCTTTTGGTATGGTTTCGTTTCGCATTTGCTCAATATTTCTTTTTATGGTGATATTTCTATATAATAGTGATAATTCTATCACTATTTATTATACTTTTCAGTATTCTTTATTGCATTTTTAAGCCACGTGATTCATGAAGGTTTCTCTGGAAATCTTCTCTGGGAAAGCTCTCAAGGAAGGTACTTAAAAATAGAAAAATTTACTTAGTCACGAATATTAGGTGCGTGTATTACACCTGAATATACAGTAGTTATGCGCCTTGCTTATGTTTCAAAATTCATCTTTCTTGTGTATTTAAATTTATTATTTTTAATGCGTTTCCATAAATGTTTCTTAACTATCTCTTGTGCGCCATGAGAGGCTTAGGAATCCTGAGCCAAAAAATGTGAATCAAGAGACTTACCTCGTCTATTTTTTAAAGAATTCGAGGGAAAAGTCGATAAGTGTGCATGGAATGTGCGTCATTTCACAAGCGTGCATCATTTTATTCAAACTTTAAAAACTACAAATAAAATGATGTTGTAGGTGCACGTAAAGTAAAGTCTCTTTGCCTTTATCAACTTGTAGTATACCTGTTTGAAAATTATCATTCTTGACATTTTAATTTTTTATATTATACCTATACATAGTGTATATATATATAGCACATTATGTTTTAAATGCGTTTGTCAGACCCAGAATCCTACACCATAAATAAACTAAGTATAACCATAAAACATCCAAGAAATTTAAACAGATATAACCTGAACAAGAAAAAACAACAAAAGGCTGTGGTCTCTTCAGCGGTGGGCATTTTAGAAAGCACAGCAATGTTTCAGATTAATTACAATTTACAACAAACTATTATTCAGTAGTGGCAGTGGGTTTCGGCCAGTGTCGCAAAGCATAAATCAAATGCATAAAAACAATTGAAAGCATATCGCGAACACTCCCCCACCGGACCCGACGCCACAATAAACAGTGCATCTCGAAGATACAACTGATTCAGAACGTATGTGTAATGTATACTGAAACAATAAAATTATTTTACCCAAATCCGAGCAACACAGCCACAAAAAACAATAACCAAATTCCAGTGATCCATAATCTGTCCATAAACGTTCCATGTCTGTTGCCACACAATTGCAGACATCCTTGTAAAACCGTCCAAAAAAGGCTTTAAGTTATACAAATCATTAACTGTCAATCGCCTCAAAAATGAAGACTGTCTGTAAAACTAGTATATTTATTAATGAAATTCAAAGGTATATTATTTTTATAATACAAAATGCTGGTTAAATTAAAAAGTTCTTTAAAAAAAAAAAAATTATTCGAACAGAGTTTATAGTAGCGAAAAATCTGACCTATTATGATATTGACGTAAACGCGTTTATGGATATTTGAACTCCAATTAACTAAATGGTTAACTTCAAAATTAAAGTTATCCCGTTTATTATAGATTGATATGTGTATACCGTTTGAAATGTTTATTTTCAAATCAAGATAATCAGCAGCACTATTATTTTCATTTGTTTTTTTTAAACCAGCATATCAGGATAATTTATTTTTATTTTTATTTTTATTTTATTTTTATATTTTACTTTTAGTTTTACTTTTGACCTTTTTGAGCTTATATATATATATATATATACGTGTGCCTGTGTGTAATAATAAAAAAAATTTCGCCCTTTTATCTTAGTAAAACTATTCTAAATTCTTAATATCTACCCTTTTTACCTATCTTTAATAATATCTTAAATATCTTTTGTCCTGCGTATTCTTTAATTATTATTCTAAAAACCTTAATGCGTTCGTAACTTACTTCTTATAAAACCAGTAAATTACTTTCTTTCATTTTATTCTGAGGCTAAATTATTTTTCTTTCAATGTTTTTAATATTTTTTGTTCTATGATGTTCCATATCCCATAATTCCTTGCCAGCTCCCGCCAACATTTTGTTTACGTTATAAATCGGACGCCGTGAATATTAAGTTCATTCATCTACGTCACGCGTTCTCCTCCTTCTCTCGGAGCTCGTTGTATCGTAGCCGGTCTCCCGTCCCGTCCTTTCGGCTCTTTCAAAGGGGTTGGTTTTTTCACTTGTAATGTATCCGTTCGCGCCCTGTTTCTTTGAGTATTTCTACTGTTGCATTGGCTAGGAGCCCAGGATTTTATAGGCTTTTCGTTTGTCTAATAAAACCCCGTCACTTGATGGTATTTTTGATTTGCGAGGTTATAATACTATTTAACATCATATCCTTTATTATGAAGTGATACAGCTATATTTCGAGAGCAGATGGCTAATCTACTGGAATTGGTATAATGTGTGTCTGCCAAATAAACAACGTTTAAATTTACGATGCCTCTATTAATTAATGAACGGGAAATTCTTCCAATGTTTCTTGAGTCTGCCTTCTATTCGCCACCACGACTGCGCTCCAGTTGTCTCATGATAACGGAGGGTTGGCAAAGTATTTAGCATTTATTACTATACTACAATTGTGTCGATATATAAGAGTGTCGCCGGAATGTCACAGAAGTCGACAGTAATATTTCACACACACACACATATATATATATATATTACAATGAGCATGAATTAAAATTTCATTTTTCTTTATTAGATGCGATTAAAGGGTTAATTTCAAACACGAATTTTCAATTTTTTCCTTTGTGGAGAAGTATACCAAGTGCTAACCAATAGTATTTAGAGTGCGAAAATCCATATTTCTCTTTTGCCAAATGAAATCTTTCATTTATGCATTACAAAAAAAATTGCAATTAAAGAATTTGTAATATATAAAAATTATTCAAAATTAATTTAAATTTCTGTTTTGTTGTATTTTATGTTTAAAAATGCATAAAATTCGTTTACAAAAATTTAGAATAAATATTTTCATATTGAATTTGCAATGATATAACATAGTTTATTTTCTTTAATTTTGTCTTCCGTATCAAGAAAATTAATTTCGAAAATAAATTTCAAATAATAATGGTCTACTTCTTATTATGTTGCAAAGCAATGCATAAAATTTGTATACATTCGCTTAAAATAAATATTTTTTACTGAATCTGTAATGATATAGCATATTTCATTTCCTTTAAATTTATCAGCCACATCAGCAAAACTAGTTTTGAAAGTCTTTTTTTTTTTTTTATATATAATAGAGTTTTATATTTCTTAAAAGCTATCGAAATAATCCTTCCTCTCTCATTAAAAAATCAGGAAAATTAATTTCGAAAATAAATTTATAATAATAATGGTCTATTTCTTATTATTTTGCGAAACAATGCATAAAATTTGTAAACATTCGCTAAAAATAAACATTTTTTTATTGAATCTGTAATGATATAGCATATTTCATTTCCATTAAATTTATCTACCACATCAGCAAAATTAGTTCCGAAAGTATTTTTCCTTTAAATAATAGAGTGTTATACACATTTCTTAAAAGCTAACAAAATCATCCTTCCTCTTTCATTAAAAAATCAGGAAAATTAATTTCGAAAATAAATTTCAAATAATAATGGTCTATTTTTTATTATGTAAAACAACATAAAATTTGTATGCATTCGCTTAAAATAAACATTTTTTTATTGAATCTGTAATGATATAGCATATTTCATTTCCGTTAAACTTATCTACCATATCAGCAAAATTAGTTCCGAAAGTATTTGTTCTTTAAATAATAGAGTGTTATATTTCTTAAAAGCTACCAAAATAATCCTCCCTCTCTTATTACAAAATCAGGAAAATAAATTTCAAATAATAATGGTCTATTTTTTATTATGTGAAACAACATAAAATTTGTATGCATTCGCTTAAAATAAATAAATATATTTTTTTATTGAATCTGTAATGATATAGCATATTTCATTTACTTTAAATTTATCTTAGTTTCTTATCTTAGTTAAAATTAATTTCGAAAGTACTTTTTTAAATAATAGAGTGTTATATTCTTTAAAAGCTATCAAAATAAACCTTCCTCTCTCATTAAAGAATCGTGAAAATTAATTTCGAAAATAAATTTCAAATAAAAATGGTCTGTTTCTTAGTATGTTGTAAAAACAATGCATAAAATATGTTGCATTCCATATCAGGTTTTGTTTTCCATATCATTCGAAAATAAATTTAAAATAATGATGGTCTATTTCTTATGTTGCAAAACAATGCATAAAATCTGTATACATTCGCTTAAAATAAATATTTTTTATTGAATCTGTAATGACGTAGCATATTTTATTTTTATTAATTTTGTCTTCCATATCAGGAAAATTAATTTCGAAAATAATTTCAAATAATAATGTGCTATTTCTTATGTTGCAAAACAATGCATAAAATTTGTATGCATTCGCTTAAAATAAAAATATTTGTATTGAAACTGTAATGATGTAGCATATTTTATTTCCATTAATTTTGTTTTCCGTATCAGGAGAATTAATTTTGAAAATAAATTTCAAATAATAATGATCTATTTCTTAAATTGCAAAACAATGCATAAAGTTTGTATACATTAAATTAAAATCAATATTTTTGTATTGAAACTGTAATGATGTAGTATATTTTATTTCCATTAATTTTGTTTTCTGTATCAGGAGAATTAATTTCGAAAATAAATTTCAAATAATAATGGTCTATTTCTTATGTTGCAAAACAATGCATAAAGTTTGTATACATTCGCTTAAAATAAATATTTTTGTATTGAATCTGTCACAGGCGACTATTTTTTTTTTTTATTCTATTGCGCATCACTTTTTAAAACAAAAATCTTTTAGAAACGTTTTCTTGACATCTGCAGGAGAAATATACTACAAAATGCATTTTTTAAAAATAGTGGTGCAGACAGAATATAAAAATAGTCGCCTGTGGCAGCCGTGATGTAGCATTTTTTATTTCCGTTAATTCTGTCTTCCGTACCAGGAAAATTAATCTCGAAAATAAATTTTGAATAATAGTGGTATTTTTCTTATTATGTTGCAAAACAACATAAAATTTGTATGTATTCGCTTAAAGTAAATAAGTATTTTTTTATTGAATCTGTAATGATATAGCATATTTCATTTCAATTAAATTTATCTACCTCATCAGCAAAATTAGTTTTGAAAGTATTTTTTCTTTAAATAATAGAGTGTTATATTTCTTAAAAGCTACCAAAATAATCTTTCCTCTCTCATTAAAGAATGTTCTACTTTTTTTTTCTTTACTATTTAAAATGTGTTTCATGCTGGTTTTGAGTACATATTCTCGTTAAAGTAACTTAATCATTAACTCGAATTTCCTACTTTTATGTAGGCCGAGTAAACGTACAATGAAGGGGAAAGAAATTCAAATTTATGTTCCTAAAGAGCAAAAATAAAATAATACATTTTAACGAAAAATGTTCTTCCCGTTTTGGAAAAAATCCAAGAACACGCAGTTTTATTCTTTTCGTATTTTTCTAAGCCAAGTATTAGAATTTTTTATCTCCTCGCAGTTTAATCATTCGAAAAACTTGTATAAGTTGGATAACATAGTAATGCAGTGTAGAATCTTCCACTGGTCGAATTGTACCCGATCCGAGTCTGAACATTCTGATTTGAATCAACCCGAAACCAATGCGAACTAGGAATAAAAGTAAATTTCTCTAAGCGGTCTACAATTCACCAAACAGTCTTTTCGAAATTCTTCTTCAATTATAGCTACAATATCAATTTGGTCGATTTTGTATAAAAAAGAATACGTATATACTCATTGCTATTCAGTTCAAATGTATAGTTTTTCCATTAACAAAATAGTTAAGATAATCTTTTGAAATGTCAGTTAATCCGCACCCGAGCTGAAAGAATCAAAACTCAACCCGAAACCGATTCCAAACGGTTAAGTCAACCCGATCTTCACTGAAAAAAATTAGCGTCATTGCGGACCCAACCTGTGGTTCGGGTCGGAGTCGGTTAAAATCTGGTAGCGGATGAAGAACTCTAATACAAGCTACACTAAATTTGCCAAAGCCAAAAAAGGGCGTATTATGCGTTATTATTCAGCTAAATATGAGAATACACATAATCGATTATAAGAAAGGAAACAGACAAAGTTTATGTTTTTTACAAATATTTGATATCAAATGTTTGATCCTTCGTTACTCTTCAAATGTTCCATCGGTGATTCCGTTCTTCCTGTGTATTTCTCCGTATTTGGGATCATGTTACGTGGATCTAATCCAATGCACTGTTGATAAAGGAGTTTAATTAAGCAATAGATACGAAGCAATTGACTTTAAGACCAATGTCAGACGGGCGTCTTTTTTGCTGCTTTTTTGCTTAAGTATTAATCATTCGCAATGCTATAGCATTGTGAATGGATAATACTTAAGTAAAAAAGCAGCAAGAAAGACGCCCGTTTGACATTGGTCTAAACGTGATCTTTACCCAGCTCCCGCTGCCATCGCGATCTTCAAAATAAAAGTGCATGCTTTAATGAACTACGTAGATACTGTCATTTTAGAACTTAAAAAAAAAACTCTCTTATTCACTAAAAGAAACTTCGCAATTAACAAAAACGATTTATCTTTGGGAATTTGTGATGCCAAACAATTTTCAGCAAAAAAAATGTAAATCTCCCGATCTTATAGTTAAGACGTTAAATGGGTTAACGATTTCAAACATGTACAGGGATAAAAGGTCTGGTAATCTTGAGGGCCATGGAATAACTCCCAAAAAAATCGAAAAGACTAGGGTTGTAACTCTAATACAAGAATTATGAGACTCACACTGACATTGTTGAGACACCAGCTAAAGTTAAACTTACCAAATCTTTGGAGTTTTGAAAGTAGTTCCCTCCAAAATCAAGATACTTTTGTTGGGGAAAATTAAAAATAGGCTTTTTTGTTTGCCTCATAAATGTCACCATCGAATAAAAACGATAGTCACATAACGTTTTTAAATTAAAAATTGTAAAAAGTCACTAATAGCAAGATCAAGAGAATAGGGTTAATGTTTTATCACTTTGATGTTTTTTATTCAAGAAATTCCACTGTAATCCTTGAAAAATAAGTAGATGTATTGTCATGATGAAACATGAGTAGCCTAATATGTATTTGTCAAACAATTTTTGGTAGTGTACCAGTTAGCAGTAACTGTGTCTTTTGTTCCTCCAGCTGTGCGGCTTTTTAATTTAGAAAGTTTATTTATTCACTTTACCTGATATACAGACAGCATTTCACGACATGCTCTTAGCATTTCTCATAACACACTGTGGCAACTGTCGAACATTCAATTTTATGATTCCAGCTGGTATCTGAAAATGATGATCGTCATGTAGAAGATGTTTGATTGTAATAAAATTTGTAAACTATCGTAAATGTATACTAAATGTGTAAAATTTTATTATGTCCTCCAAAAAAATTCACATTCTGAACAATAGTTTCGTCATTTGGCAACTTTAAAATAAGGGTCGTTTAATTATAGACACCCTGTATATATTCGTATATGTAATAGGGTAATGCTCAAACTTTAATTTATTGACATATTCAAATAATTACAGAATGCTGGAATAATACGAACTTGAATTTAATTCTTTGAAGACACTTAATTTTACAATGCGCTATAACTAGCTTTTTTCAAATACAGGGATGATAGGGATGACCGGCCCGGGAAACCAGCTTTCGCTTTAGCGTATAAGTATACATCCGGGGGGGGGGGGGATTTTTCAAATACAACACGATTAACACTTAAAGAGAGTAGTTTATCCTATATCTGTAGAACATTGAAATTAGGCCTAATAAGGCCTAATTGGCCGCTTCCAGCCAATGCTTCGTGAGTGATGAAAAATAAGAGACTGCTCCTTTTGTCATTTTCAAAGTCCAAAGTCATTGTGCTCGTGATCCGTGAATTTTGCTTTGATATCTCATGCGTTCAAATTATAGACAATAATAAATACCAGAGAGGTAGTTAATTTGCTGATCACGCGCGTCATAAGGGAAATAAACGATGGTATCTAAAAGTTCAAATCCTACCATACGTACATACATATATGTATCTATTTATGTTACATATATATATAGGGTGACGCAGTCAGTAGTTGATCAAATAAAGTCCATGCTACAGGGTTTTTATTATATTTTCTTCCTTTTAAGTTGTAGAAGAAAACTAACATGATTGCTACAACCCTACATGAATGTCCAATAACGGACAAAAATGAAATCCGCTGAAATTAAACTGCAACAAAATTATAAAAAAAAGCAATTTAACAAATTACAACGACCATTTGGGAAATGATTTTTTCAAAGACTAAAATTTAAGACATAAAAAATCGCACGGATTTGATCCTACATTATGTACGCCATGGATTAAACGATAACATTCCTGGACCCATCATGAACAAACTTTAAAAGAAATTTCAGTTTTACAATTTTCGGTACTGTAAATTTTTGAACTTCTACGGAGCTGGTCATACATTACGTACGCCATGAATTAATGATTAATAGTGTTATTACACGTAAAAATTGCAAGCAAGAAAAATCGCCTGCGACTCGTCAGATTTCCTATGAAGCGTACGTAATAGCCAAGCATTTCATTGGCTGTTCGGGAAAAGGCTTTTCTATCATCAGATTTCCAAAAAATCTCACGACCCATTTTAAATAAAATTTCATTCTTAAACTTCTAAACATCCGACAATATTACTTTTTATACTGTCGGATAGAGAAAAAAATGTACTTTTAAATGCAATTTGTTTGAAAGCTGTATCTCAATTTGTTTCTGATTTATTTTTTTTTTTTTTTTGTAGTTTTTATTACTTTTTTGTCATAGTGGCAACACTCTGTTGTCCATCGTTGTTGAAACCAAAGGGAAATACAGATTACTGTATATACCGATCAGATAACGAATAAATTGCGGATTAAACCAATGAAAACGTTCAGATATGCTTTTCGTTTCCTAACCTGACGAGAACAATAACCATTTTTCCAAATGGTTAATAAGTAGTTTTTTTAATTGCCGTATTTGATCAGGCGAAAGAAGTCATTCTACAACCTAAAATATAATCTTTAAAATATCATCCTTGAGCTGTAATTAACAATAATTCTTATAAAAAATATTAGTTGAAATAAGCAAATTGGAAGTGGATTATTTTAACTTACTGTAATTGCCTCCAACTAATCAAAAACTAAATGTTTACACTTTCTAATAAAAAAAATCATAAAATGCCTTATATTACAGCAGACAGCTGACAACTATATGACAACAGGTGCACTAACATTCAAACAAAAATATTATGTCTTGTGCTATATTTAAAACTCACTTCCGCCTAAAATGGCTCACTATTTCAAAAATTTGATGAGCTATTTTTTTTTTTTTTTTTTGGAAGGAAATCAACTGCAGGTTGCATCACCCTATATATTGCAAATTTCATGATCAAATAAAGTAAACGCGCCGCTTGTTGGCCACTTAAGGACATTTATCTTTTTATTGTTAAAGTATTAGTGAATTCCAAAAAAAATATTTTTTTTAGCCTAGTCCTAACCTTCATGTATCAGAATAAACATTCAAAGTTTCTAAATTTATTCTTTGGAAAAATGAAAAATAAACTAGGGGAGCTAGGGAATGGATGGGACAAGGGATGGATGGGACAAGGGATGGATGGGACATTCTCAATATTTCAGGCAATAAACATTTATTTTAAATTGCTTCCTCACCCCATATACCTCTACCACAGTGTGCTTCAGAACTAAAAGTAGGACCACATTGCTGTTTTCATTTTCCTTCAAGGTTGCATTTTCTGAAATCTCTGCTTAAAAGTAAGTTTTTTTTTACATTTGAAGATGTGAAATATCTTATACAATATAAAAAATTAAGCTATGTTGTAGTTATTTATTTTAAAGTTCAATATCAATAATTAAAATGAATGAATAGTAACCATTGTGACAAAATAATTTTTGAGGTAAAATGGCTGAGAAGGGATATTATGCATCATGGGGATGATTGGGACATTTCAAATGGGGATGAATGGGACATTCTCACTCCTCCCTAGAGATGTTGAAAATTTTATTTATTAATTAAATAGTATTATATAGGATGATAAATCAATAATTTACGTCAATTAATAGTATTAAATAGTATTATATGAGTTGTTATTGTTTAAAATTTCTGAGTGTTACTTATTGTATTGTAATAATTATTAATGGATTATCAAAAAATTGGTACTAAAACTTAATCAAAATAGATAAAATTGATAAAAATAGTATATGTGTATTGCTGAAATGGGGGAAATTATATTGAATTTTGAAATGTTGCACAAATAAATCCCCACCCCTAACATATTGGGTCAATCGGAAAGTCGGGTCGTGTTGGGAAAATCAATTCGTACCGGAAAATTCAATCATTTAATTATTAGACATTGATTCCGATATCTAATGTCCAATAATTATCGGGCAGAATTTTCCGGTACGAATTGATTTTCCCAACAGGACATGACTTTCCGATCGACACAATAATTTCCGTTCTGCATGTTTCTACGATACATTTAATTAATATTGATTAATAAGTTATTATTGGAAATTATTAGCTATGCTATATTTAAAAGACATTTTGCACTTTCATTTCAAATCTAAAATGCCTCATAAGTGGAAAAAAAGAACAGGTTGATAGTCGAAGTCCGTATTAAAAGTTAAAACTGCAATAAAAGAAGTTATTGAAAAAAAAACATATCGATTCGTGCTGTAAAATCATATATTACAAATATAATTTTCATATAAGGTTATAATTATAAATTTTAATTTGGTAAAATTGAATACAGGGAGGAAAATCTTTGTGTCCCATCCATCCCTATTAGTGTCCCATTCATCCCTGCTGTGGGGATGATTGGGACAAGGAGGAAGGTTTTTTTTTTATTTCATAATATTTTTATGAATAAATCATAATCTAGAATAAATATTGTTCATATATTTTGGCAAATACCTAATGTATGAAATGCGATATATAATATTGATAGTAACTTAAATAAAAAAATATAAAAATATATTTTTGTAAAAATGTCCCATTCATCCCCCCACCTTCCCTACATGACAGGAATTCTGCTTTTTCAAAATTTAGTGTCGCCCCTGATGAAAAAAAATTATATGTATATAAATATAAATAGTCTTCAGCGATTTCTTCAGCTAGCAACATTTGTGCTTCCCTTTTCTATTCTATAAGGATTATTCAATAATATATTTTAATATTCTATAATATATTTTTATTCTATAATATATTTGGAGATTCTATGATATATTTCTATTCTATAATATATTTGGAGATATTAGTGGTATTTAATATTAGATTTGAAAAAATTAGGATAAGATTGGGTAAATTACGATATTTATTTCCGTAATTTAACATTTTCTACATTGACGTAATGGAACTGTTTCGGGGCATTTTCAAAATGTTGTAAAAGTCTTCCATGGAATATTTCCCCCAACCATACAGGTTATTGTTTCTTTTTTATTACTCGATCTCAGGAAAAAGATGATTACGTCAGTTCATCTTTCAAAAGCAAGTCTGAAAAGGAATGATACTTCGTATGAAAGCTTCTAGGTTATAGAGAACAGACCAAACAACGCGAAATCGGAATTTCCGAAAGAAGAAAACAGGAATTCCGCTTTTTCAGAATTCACTACCGTAAAAAAGTATATATATATAAATATAGAAACAAAAACATATACAAAACATATTTCAGTTTTAAGACTTAAAACACATGCTTTTATTTTATATAAAATGACGTCATCCGCATCCGCTGAAGAATTCCTCATATACGATCCAGTCTTAAACAACATCTACAGTAAAATATACATAGGACGTGACTATCGATGAATAATACATAAATCCAAAAAAAATTTGAAGATTTTTGAATCCCGGACCCCCTTAAACAAAAACATATCTGCTAAGAAATCACTAAAATTTGTCAAAAAAATCTGTTTTTAAAGATATGCTAGGAAATAAATGTAGCAGCAGAAACAAACAATTATTCCAAACAGTTTATGGAAAGTTAACATTTAAAGATGTTAGTCAATAAGATTTCTTTAAGTCGTTTTTCACAAATGCAGTATGGGCTTGTTTTAAAACTTTGAAAAGTCGGAAATTGCATGTCAGACGTGGCAAATGAGTGGCGTTCGTACTATAACTAGTTTTATAAATATTCATATCTTGGTGCAAAAGCTGTTGCACTCTAATGCACAAATGCAAGAATACAAAATTTATTACGATTGTATATTAACACGTTCGCTGCCACCTACAAGAATACTGGCAGTTGGCAAACCGGGTTTCCTTTGCCAGCAACGAGATAAGTCGTTATTGATCTTCTTATCTAAATCACCGATTACGACCACTGCCATAGAAATTACCTGCAAAGTTTCATATGCCAACAACGACCATACTCTTGTGAATTTATTCGTTCTAAAAGTAATTCGCAATATAAATAGTAGTTAAATAATAAAACAGAAAATAATTTAAAAGTACTAAATTGCAGATATGGTCTTGGCGTATAATAACAGATGCACTATCTCAGCTTTGGCAGCGAACGTGTTAAATTCAGTTATACGGAAATAAATTGACTCCATCTTAAATAGGACGTAATCAATGGCAACCTCGAATCATAACGAATCAAGATATGTCATTGAATTCATTAGGTATGATAGGATTTAATGAAATGAAGAAAACTTTTATTAATGTCTTTTTAAGTTTCGATTCGATTTTCGTAAAATTTGAAATGGCTTGACAAAATTATGCAACGATTATATATATTAAATTTCAAACCATTCAGTTGGGTAGTTTTTGCGCTGTTATACGCGGACAGACAGACAGACGAGCGGACCAGACGACGACTATAGGTGCTACGTATTTATATAAATACGAACCCATCTAAAAATTTGTGGTCCACTGTAGTTGTACTTACCTTAATTATCTTTAAAATGAGAACAAAAAGATACGCCTAACTAGTTATAATAATAAAAAGAGGAGAATGATTAAACGTCAATCGCAAAAGAATTGCAGGAAAAAGATATTTCAAAAGAATATGGCATTACCTGTTTCGAGGGGAAAGATTATAAATGAAGGTAATGAGGCGAATTAAGAAAATTCATATTAATGTTCCAATTAAACCAATTAGAACATTTTATTTTATGAAAAAAAGCTCGATCGACCCATGCTTAATGAAAGGAATGAATAAATGGCAATTTTCACAAGAGTAATTGAAATTGTAAGACAGCATATGTAGGATTTCGTAGATTTATAATTAATTATTGAGGTTCTTTTAGCACAAAGTTTTATTTTACTTTTCGTTTTTATATTGGAAATAATTAATTTATTTAAATAAGTATAAAAGTAAAAATAGGTTTATATATATATATACATAGACTCTTTTATAAGCGATGAATGTTTATCTTGAAAGTCTTGCCAAATCTGACGACTGCAATTCATGATTTTTCAAAAAACTTTTCGATGTTAATATGAATAAGGATATGCTAATATGGTATGGACACCGCACCCAATTATAGAATATTCACCGCTTTTTGTTAACGCCTGGTAGAAATTGCGAGGTAGTGGGTTTATTTTTTTTTTAAATAAATTTTTGCTTCGTTTCTTTTTTAAGATATAGCAACAGAAAATAAAACTAGTCGGAAATTGTACGTCAAACGTGGTAAATGAGGTACGTTCGTACTATAACTAGTTTTATAAATTTTCAGATCATTGTGCAATAGCTGTTGCACCCTTATTCAAAAATGCTTGAGTACAAAATTTATTAGGATTATATATATTAAATTCATTAATACGGAAATAATATGACTCTATCTTAAATAGAACGTAATCACCATGGCAACCTAGAATCATTACCTATCACGGGATATCCTTGAATTAATGTTTGGATTTAATAGAATGGAGACAACTTTTATTAATATCTTTTTAAGTTTGATTCGATTTTCATAAAATTTGAAATAGCTCGATAAAGTTCTACAAGGATCATACATATTAAATTTCAAACCATTCGGTTGAGTAGTTTTTGCGCTGTTATATGCGAACAGACTGACACACAGAGGGACCACACAACGGCTATAGGTGCTACGTATTTATATAAATACGAATGCACCTGAGAAGCAAGCATTATTTAATTTATCATTTTCTATTTCTGAATTGATTTCTAGACATATAATTATAATTTAATTAATATAAAACTATTGACTGATTAAAGCGTTTATATATATGTATATATATATATATCTTTACAGCCAGTTGGCCGGGTTTTTTTTTTTTTTTTTTTTTTTTTTTTCGCCGCAGTTTGGTGCATTAAATACACCGTTGTAAAGCGTATTCAATTGTAACCAACCATAAAGGATATTTTGAGATTTATCCCCTGTTATAAATCTTTGACTCCTTTTGTGAACTCATATGGTGGGACTTTTTACATGAAAATTTTCATAATAGTGTACACTGACTTAAAACTTTGCACATACTTTTATGAGCTTACAGAACTTTTGAATGTTTAATTATTATTATACATTAAACTAGAATTTTTGAGTTCTATTTTTATTATTCATTTACTCTTTCATGAGTTGTGTGTTCTTAGGTTTTTTCACTTTTTTTTCACACATATTAGTAAATTTTTATTAATTCTGTTTCAAATTTTTGCACAGAAATGTGCAGTTAATTGTCTTAAAACCTATCATGTTCTTGTTCCATGATGCATATGTGTAGTTGTCTCTAATTCTGTTAAGCTTTTTTTTAACTCGCGGTTGCCAGGCCACCTGCTGATTTTGCTTTTGTTAACAAATTTTTAAATTAATGCTCGTTGTTTTTTCGGGCAGGTTTCTGTGGCTGGAGCTTTGTTATAATGGAGGGGATTTTCACCTGGGGTATTTTCGCCTAACAATATTTGGTTGACTCCCAGTGCAGTGATTAACTGATAAATCTCTGTGGCTGCCTATTGGTAAAATGTCTTAAAGTTAAGTTATTAATTTATAATTAAATTCTAAAAATATTAAAATATTGTATTTCATCCAAAACACACGTTTGTACATAATTTCGATAATTCTAGTATATAAAGAAAGCTAGTTGAAAATCAATTATAAAATTCTATCTTTACATACAGAAAAAAAATTAAATAAAAGCGTAATAATAACATTACTCTGTAGTAATTCTATGTTTTGTTCATTTGAAATTACATTAGGAATTATTTATTAAGGGAGTCCGCGACACATTAAAGAAAATATTTATTTATTGTGTTAGAATTTTGAATATTTTTGAAATGGTTAACCATATAATTTGTAAACAAAATCATATCACAAAACTTCTGTATTTTTTTTATTATTATTTAATTTTTTTAATGGGGTATTTTAAAATTGTTATAACTCGAAATATTCTTTGTCGAATTTAATTTTTTTTTCATTTAATTAAACAGAAATATATCAATTTTACTTTTGATTCAGAATTTTTTTATATTAATTTAAAAAGAAATTAAAAATATTTAAATTAAATCTTTTTTTTTTAATGATGTAACTAATTTTTAAAAAATCCTTTTTTCAAAAATAATGAATTTTTACAAATTTTCTGAAGGAAAATTAAAATAAAATAATTAAAAAGACATGTTCCAAGTTTGAATCATTTATTGTCAACGGTTCCTGACTTATAACAATTTAAATACGAGAAATGATGACAAACCCTTCATGCAGAAAAAATGCATATTCACAAGAAGTCATTTCCATGACAACCATAGCTTGAAAGCTAGATTTTGAAGACAAACCAAAACAAAAAAAAAAATTAATATATCCTGTTCTAATTACGTAAAAACATGATTTAACCGCCATTTTAAGTGGAAAAAATAGACTGTTTTAATGCAATAAAATGTTTTTCGAAAATTTGGCGATTTTTATGTCCCGGATCTCTTTAACTATTTAAGCTCCCACCTTTCTATAACATAAGAGAAAATTTATAACTACAGCAAACTTTCACCTATATATTACTTGCTGATATGACTCTGTCTTTTACATTCCAATTTTTTACAAGACCTGTAAGCACTTACGAATAATAATGCAGAACTTCTCTCAGATATGCAGCATTTATTTCTCATCGACCATTAACTTATATTTATTATTAATCGACAGCTTTCTTTTTTTTTATTATTTAGTTTGTTTTTCATTTTGTTTTTATTCTTATTGTTAATCTCATTTCGCTTGTTTTCATATCAGTTACAATGAAGTTGTAGAGTATAATTAAAATTATGTTATTTAAACGTTTAAAACTTAGAATTTCAATCTTTTGAAACTTTTACCTGATATATTGTGCAAAAGCAAACTTTACATAATGTCGAAAATTTTCTGCAACAAAATGAGTATTCTTTTTAGAGACTAAATTAGTCGTCAAATATAGAAAAAAATTAGTTTTGACATGTCTCAAACCAAAACATACCGATATATTACTGCAGTTTGTTTCTTCCAAGTTATATTAAAATTCAGTTTTCTACAATGAAGTGTTAGAACATAAGAAATTATGTTACTTAATCATTTAAAACTTACAATTTCAATCTTTTGGAACTTTTATCTGCTATATTGTACAAAGGTGGGTTTAGATAATATAGAAAAATTTCTGCAACAAAATTAGTATTCTTTATAGAGACTACATTAGTTGTCAAATATAGAAAAAAATAGTTATGACAGGTCACAAACCAAAACGTAGGTATATATTGCTGCATTTTCATTATTCAAGTTCAGTTATCTACAATAAAGTTTTAGAATATAATAAAATCTAGTTGGATGTGCCAATCCCAAAAATTTCTTCTATCTCATACATCTTAATATTTCAAAATGTTGTTACAATTGTCAATATTTCATTTTTATTAGTTCAATACTATAACAACTTTGACTTTTACCTTAAATTTCTGCTTCAGTCAATTAATCGGAGTAAAAACGATTCAATCTGGATCACAATACTTATTAAAATCAACAGTTTTTCGTTATTCTGTTGTATATCGGCTGTTCGCGAATAGTCGGCTTATCTGGATGGGGAGTTCCCATGGCTTCATCAGCCGACGGTGTACAATACAACTACGAAAAATCAAGACAATTACACAGAAATTGCTATTATAGTGCCCCCTTTAAGCGGAATACTTCTATATTCAGGGAGGACCTTCTTGCCATGGTCAAAAACATACAAAAAAATTTGGTTTAATTCTATGCATAACTTCATACACTTTTCGATAGTACAATATCGAAAATGGCACAAAAATCGCTATTACAGCGCCCCCTATTATAGTGCCCCCTTTCGGCGGATTTTCTCCAAATTAACGGATGACCTGCTTGTCACAGCCAAAAACTTTTGAAAAAAATTGGTTCAATTCTATGCATAACTTCATACACTTTTCGTTGGTACAATGGATACACACGGACAGACAGACATTTTGTATAAACATGTTTTTTGTGATCTCTGACCCGTAAAAGGTGTAAATCCGTCGAAAATCGGAAATCGAAAAAAAATTCGATTACAATACTTTCTTCCATTGAAGATAGAAGAAAGTAATTATGCTACTTAGCAATTTAAAATTTATATTTTCAATCTTTTGAAACATTTACCTGATGTATTGTACAAAAGCAGCTTTAGATAATCTTCAAAAAACTCTGTAACAAAATTAGTATTCTTTATAGAGACTAAATTAGTTGTCAAATATAGAAAAAAAATAGTTATGACAGGTCCCAAACCAAAGCATGCTGATATACTACTGCATTTTTCTTTTCAAAATTATATTCAAATTCAGTTGTCTACATTAAACTTCTTTTGACTATCCAGTAACATAGGTTCAGATGAAGACGTAACAGCGAAATATGGAGCTTTGCATTCAAAGTATTACAATACATTCTGATTCCAGGCGAACGTAAATGGTAAGAGTAAAACTACTGGGAAAGTATATTTGAAAGATATCTCACGTATGCTTTCAGGGTTTCTGTTAGGTCGAGCAGTCTAATCTTTTTTCTTTTTCTTTTTTTTTTTTTTTTTTTTTTCTAACTTCACGCCACTTCTATTTTTCTCTGCCTACCTTATTTCTCTCTTTGTCACTTGTATTTACTTCGAGCTAATAGAAATGCCATATGCTGACCTTTTAAATAACTATTTCAGATTGCTATTCTATATTCCTTTATCAACTAAAATTTTAATAACAATTTCGTACATATTTTCCCCATTCCTGCATATAAAATGGATAATTTGGTTTTCAAAGATAAAAAAAAAATGACATGGAAGAAATTAGAAATTCAAAATAGCTATTTTCATTTAAAAAATTCTCATTCAGTTTTCTATATTGAGTTACTTTGAACATAAAGTATCAAAATTTGCGATAAAGATGTAACAACCAATCACAAAGCTTTAAATGATTCAAAATTGAGCTGTAAATTATGCTTCCTGATGAATGTGAATGGTATAAGTTAACTGGGAAGATGTTACTGAAACACATTAGTCGAATGATCTAATTATAATAAAATCCGAGTGTAGAAAAGTGTAGGTAACCCTTCCGGTGCAAACCACTCTAGTCTGCGAATCGACCGTAGCTAAACTCCATGTTAGGCTTCATGAAAACCATATGCTAGCATATGACAGCTAAATGATAATTTCTTCTGCTTGAAATCATGTCTGTTCAGCATATTTTCACATAAAACTTGTATATCATATCCATTTATAATGTATTAAGTTCTAAATTAAAATTAATGCTATTATAAACATAGAAATCAGATCTAAACAAACGATACTGTTGCCATTCAGATTCAAATTCCAGCAAATCTTCAAACAAATGAAAGAATCTTTGAACGCTTCATTAAAAAAAATACAGGTTAATGTCTTTGCTTCTCTTAAAATATTTGTAAAAGTATATTAAAACCTTTAAATATTTTAACTTTGTTTAAAACCTTCAAAAACTATTCAATTAAGTTTTAAATTTAAGATCCAAATCAACAACAACAAGTTCTAAATTAAAAATAGCGGATAACTATTGCCATCTGGTGGAGAAAAGGTATAACTTTCACTTCAGGAAAGTGCCGTGCAAGCACATTGCACTACATGTATTTTTTATTTGTTCAGAATGATTATTCTTATGCACAATTTCAGATTTCCTGTGACATTTGTGTTCTGTCTTATATGACAAAGTAAAAATTCTCCGAACTTAAATATCTAAAACTTTCAAATGCATTTACAATAAAGAATTCTTTCAATGGCACTTTAGCATTAGTTAAAGGGAAATTAAAGGGATAATTTTTTCTGTACCTAAGACTGCGAGTAGCTCCTCTGTAGGCCGTTTTAACTCCCAATAAATCAGGAGCTTATGTTTCTTGCTAATTCTTTTTGTGTCATCTGTCAGCAATTAATATAAACAAAGAAACTTTCTGTTGTAATCGTACTTTTTTTATTCATTTTATCAGATTTGAAGACATTGCAAATAAAATGAATATTTCTTATCGGTACAACATATTTTAATTATCTTGCAGATAAAATTATGAATTTTAACATAGTTTGTAGCAAACAAAAAAAGTCACGCTAAACATCAATTTTTAATGTAGAGGAAACCTAAACAAGCATTTTCGTCATAGAATGTGTAGCAGGAAATGACGCGTTTAAGCGCTGGTGACTAACAGCTAGTTTACATAATTTCTTTGTTCTAATCATCAAAAATCAAAGGATAATACCTTTTCATTAACAAAATGCATGTGGCATCATTTTTTTAAGTCAGAAAAATAGTTTTTTAAATATTCTTTTGAAGATTTATCATTCACATTCCGTCATTTTTGACTGGGCGGTTATAAACTAGTTTCATAATAATAGGATAAGTGAATGCTTTAATACAAAATATTTTGTACGAAATTCACTAATATTATTTTAAAACACATTTTTATACTAATAACGCTTTATTATGTCTTCGAATGTCTAATCTACTTTCTGATATTCCTCTTACTTCACTTGATTTCATTTGATTTCATTTTAGATCAGTTTTATCTTTCTCTAGAACATTTCTCTGTTTCTCATTCATATGTAAGTCAACACAATAAACAAGTCGGAAATTGTATGCCAAACGTGGCGAATGAGATGCATCCGTATTACAACTAGTTTTATAAATATTCAGATCTTAGTGCAATAGCTGTTGCACTTTTATGCAAGAAAGCATGAATACAAAATTTGTTACGATTATATATATTAAATTCAGTAATACGGAAATAATATGACCCCATCTTAAATAGGACATAATTACTAGGCCAATCTAGAATCATTACCTATCATGAGATATCATTGAATTAATTACGAATGATAAGATTTAATACATTGATGAAAACTTTTATTAATATCTTTTTAAGTTTTGATTTGATTTTCATAAAATTATAAATGACTCGACAAAATTCTGCAAAGATTATATATATTAAATTTCAAACCATTCGGTTGGGTAGTTTTTGGGCTGCTATATGCGGACAGACGGACAGAGAGATGGGCGGACCAGATGACGACTATAGGTGCTACGTATTTATATAATTACGAACGCACCTAAAAAGGCCAAATGCTGAAATTTAAATAACTATGCAAAGTTTGCAGTTCTATTCTATATTCCAGTTATTATCAAATGGTGCGCCATTTGAAAACCATTAGTATGCCACCAAAAATTTCACTCATTCTGTGAAGATTTTACGATTTAACAGAAGTATCCTTACTTTAACATACAGCATTCCATATCATACACTGCAAAAAAAATTCTCGTTAAAAAAAATGAAATTGTACCGGCGATCAAGACGCCAGTACTATTTCCGTATTTTAACGGAAAAAAAATTTCCATAAATTCCAGAAATTTTTCCGTTTTTTTCCAAAATTTTTCTGTTTTTTTTTTATTATTATTATTATTACTTCCGTATTTAAAATTTTTTGTTTCAAATACAAATATATATATATATATATGACAACCGTGGCATTAGCTTTTAACTGTGTCAGTATTTAAGCGGGATTTTAAGCTAAAATACGTTATCTGTTTGTGTCAATGTTAATATGTCTAGGCTGTCCTCGTGCTCGGTTTGTCTATTATTTAATTTGTTTCATTTTTTAATTGTTTTCAATGTTGTGGATTTCACATTGTTTAATATTTTACATGGCTGTTTAATATTCTCTGGTGCTTAGTCGATTGGGTGCATAATGGAATTCAATATTTGCTTAATGCTGAATTCCGTTACAGAAATCGACTATGTTTTTTGCTTATAAATGTATTTTATGTACCCGTGATCAAGTGAAATGCCTTATAAGCTTCCGGCTTCATTCATCCATTTTATCTTTTGTATGTTTATATTACGGCTTTTTATGGTTCAACATTATTTAGCTGGATTTATTATCTATTGTCTTCAATCAGACTTTATCAAAAATTGGGTTGTCTTTTTTTTTTTCATATGTTCCATATAGATTTATTGCCAGCAATATGCTAGTGAATTAGTTGCATTTAATAAAATTCTGAATTACTAGTTACATGTTCCTTCTCTATTCTGTAAAATGTCTGAGTTATGAATATTTGCTATATTATAAATTTAATTTCAATTATTGGAAATCGATGACGATTTGTTATATATTATGGTTTTATATATATATATAGATATATATATAACTTTTTGATAAATTTACATCTTTATGAATTTCAATTTTAACGGACACGTTTATCAAGGTCATCGTATCTTTATTTAATTCAAAAAACAGTAATGAAACAACATTTACCTACGACGGTGTTTTAACTAGGGGCCTGTCCTCTTCCAGATTAGCACTCTTAACCACGATACCACGGGAACACGCGTTGCGTTTTCAAATATCGTTACTTATTTCAGCTGCTTTTTATGAAGTAATTGCAAGATGTTAAACAAGAAACGTATTTTCGCGGAGTTAATATTTCTCAATTGAGTGTACAATTCTGAATGTTTCCATAATTTTGAATATTTAGCTTTTTAATTTCATGCTTAATAAAAGCAAAATCTTAGTCTTTAAAATATTACATGCATGAAAGAATGTATTATAAGTAATAATTGCTTTTTTGCAAGATTTTTAAAATTTTATTGTAATATTAGTTTTATTTATTTATTTATTTATATATTCATTTATTTTTTGCAAGAATACCAACATATTTTTTTCAAACATGTACTTTTTCAAATTATTTGTGTGAGGATCTACTGTAAACTCAAATAGAGGAAGTTACTACATGGTATTAAAATAAATTTCCTTTACTGCTTATTATAACTTACATAAACGTCAATTTCATAAAAATTTCGTTATTATATTTCAGATATGTTTTGAGTTTTATGGGCGAATCTGGTAAAAAGAATAGATATTATCATTAATAAATAGATATTTTCATTTTTTTTAATAATAATAGCTTGCTATAAAAAGTAAGACATTATTTTAAA
This sequence comes from Maratus speciosus, assembly GCA_963932465.1. NCBI lineage: Eukaryota > Metazoa > Arthropoda > Arachnida > Araneae > Salticidae > Maratus > Maratus speciosus. The sequence goes on from OZ010793.1 coordinate 213,106,124, forward strand.
ATCATTTTGAAAAGTAAACTGTAACACTTCCTTTTGAATTATCTCAAACTTAAAAAGAATTAATAAGATTTTATTTTTTAAAATATCTTAAAATAATTTAAAATCAATTTTAAAGCTTTTTATTTTTAAAAAAAGTAAAAGAAAAATACTATAACATTAAAATACTATATAGTTTAAATTTACATGCATAGATGGCGCCATAACTTTTATCGTTTTACTTGAAAACCCACGTAAAACCAACACCGTTGGGAAATCATTGGATATATTTTCAATATAGAGCCACATTTAGCCAATATTGAAGTTTCATCGAAAATAATACCACTGTAAGACAAGTACATACAACAATTAATTACTTCGCTTTCCAAACATCTCAATTATTTTTTAACATCATTTACGGAATTTGTACTGTTTTAAAAGGAAGACAGAAATATTCCGTAAAATTTATGGAAAACTTGCTGGATTTATACGGATTTATAATCTCACAATGTCAATTACGAAAATTGTACTGTTTTCTTAGAAAAGGGAAACTATTCCGTAAAATTTTACGGAAAAGTTTATGTATACTGACGGATTCTTTTTACAGCGTATGATTTACTTTGTAATGAAGTTTTCTTTGTAATAAGTGTCATAGAGTTGCATTTCTCCGAAATCTATTTCAGCGTTTTTATAATCTTTATAAGAGTGTAAAGGAAACATTTGATTTCACATCTTCAAATGTACTTTAACCCTTAAATTCTCGATTTTTTATTTTGTTTCGAAAAAATTATATATGACTCTCTGAAAGGTTTATTACACGGGAAAAATAATGAACAAAATCAGAGATACATTTTTTATATGATACATCAATCTTTTCTTTTGTTGCACATCTGCAATACAAGTCAAAACTACTATCGTGTGACTGTTTTACGCTAAAATATTGCAAACTAGTAAATATTTTAATAAGCATTTCTCCAAATACCTTAATTTATATTGTAAAACTTAACCTTTAACCCTTTAATTCTCATGATAGAATACGTTCTAGAAATAACGTTGTTCAGAGAATCTGACATTACACCAGAAAATTTCAATGGTTAATTTCGCTTTATTTAAATACGGAATGCATAAAAGCAAAGCTGCGCTCTAAAGGGTTAAATTATTCCCGTTTTAATGTTTGATAAGTGTTACAGTATACTACTTTAATTGCTAAAAGATGTAAGATTAAAACTTTAAAAACACTATACATAGTTTTATTTGACAGTTTATATGCCTTGACTCTACCCGAGTCATTAAAATAAAAAAATAAATAATTCTAAAACTGCACGATGTATAATGCAATGATTTGAAACCCCATACGCGGAATTCCATTTTTCCGCGTACTATTGTACACATGCTTTTTTTTTTTTTTTTCTTGGATGTTTATTTTTATTTTTGTAACCAATGAGTAGACCGAGCCATGATTCCGGTAAGTTAAATGATGCTGCATCGTTACATATTGAATTTTTATGTGGTAGAATCTCTATGTTTTCTCTTATAATATAGTATAGACTGGAGGGGGAAATGATCTTACTTTCAATGAAATTTATTTGGATGATTTCTTCTTGGTATAATCTTGCTACGGCTGCAGTTTTTCTATTGTATTTAATATCAGCTACATGCTTTTATTATATATTTAAGTGTTACAGTATCAAACGTTTAACATAGATATAGGGTTTAATCTAAATAAACATCTTACTGAACAAATTTTACAAATATTATACTGATGTTATATAAATTTTGAAGAATATATCGGCATCATATATGCTTGATAATAAGCCTCTAGATTTGGAGAAAAATGCTTTCGGTTTAAGTGCGACATATACATAAAAAAATTCAAATATTGAAGAAGTGAAGTTAACCAAAATAAGGCAAAAAATTGCGTATTACAGTGAAAAATTTCAACGGATATTACAACCAGCTGATTTGTCTCAGTTATGCATTTTACAATTATTGCGGTAAACAATCATTCATTTCTGAATATTATATTAATAATAAAATAGTTCATATTTGTTTTTCACGTAGATTTTTAAAGATATTTACGAAAAGTGTTTAAATACAAATATATTTTTGTAAGAGTGAAAATTTCGTCGTAATTTATGATGCATGTTGCAGCAATTTTGACTACCTGTACATATCGTATCATCCATGAAATATTCCTGTAAGTAATATAATCCGTTGTAGCTACCACTCCAAATGGATTAACGTCAAAATTTATGATACATGTTGCAGAAATTATGACTACCTGTACATATCGTATTATCCATGAAGTATTCCTGTAAGTAATATAATCTGTTGTAGCTATCACTCCAAATGGATTAACGTCATAATTTGTGATACATGTTGCAGCAATTTTAACTATCTGTACATATTGTAAAATCAATGAAATATTCCTGTAAGTAATATAATCCGTTGTAGCTATCACTCTAAATGGATTAACGTCATAACTAGAACGTTTACAAATCTACTTTTGCTATGTTTACTTTTAAGCTGTTCAAAAGAAAAAAAATATCCCCGTGAAATATCTACAGTGGAGATTTCAAACTATTTCCCACTGGATACCACTGTTTTTCAGTTGTAATCTTTGCTCTATATAATCACAAACTGCTTGGGATTAAACAGGGCAAAATTTACTTTTAATAAAGTAGTTGTATCCCGTGAGTGAAACTTGGTGCTTTAGAGAAACTGTGGTCCCATCGCCAAACCAAACGGACAAGTCACACCTTGCTTACTGTGTGTTACTTTCCAAGATTGTATGATATCCATGAAAGCAAATAAAATCAGTTACAGGCAATCGGAGTAAAAATACATTGAAATTTATACAATGAGGATATCTTAAATTCTATTTAAATATTAAAATAAGCAAATAATTACAGCCAACATATACCGGAAAAAAATTACGTAAATTTAAATTAATATTTTTTAAATGTGTGACAATTATATATGTTGTAGGCTAATTGAGAAATCCGGCTCTTTGCAAACAGCCTAGGCTCTTTGCAAACAGCCAGGCTAATTGGAGAATCCATCTCCCTTTTTCCAATTAGCCTGATATTTTTCAGGCTTATTGCAAAGAGCCTAGAAAGCGTTAGGCTAATTGAAAAATGACCACTTATTATATGATAAGGGTGATATTTTTAGCTCACAGGCTATCAAAGCTTGAGAGCTTATGTGCCCGCCGATTCTGTATGTACGTGTGTACGTACGTACGTATGTACGTAATACGATAACTCTTGATAGAAATATCCGATTTGCTTCAAAATTTTTTTCTAGGTTCATTCAGATAAGGTGCTTCTGTGATTAGTTTTTGGGGTTCATTGGTTAAGGATAAAGGGGGAAAAGGGGGGCTAGCCCCCTCCCCCTTAATTTATATAAATGGGTTTTTCATGCAGAAATATTCGATTTGCTCCAAATTTGGTATACCGGTTTATGAAGCTAAGGAACTGCCTTGATTAGATTTGGAGGTTCATTAGTTACATATAAAGGGAGGAAAGGGCAACTATCACCCCCCCGTAATTTAGATAAATGGGTTTTTCATGCAGAAATATGCAATTTGCAATAAATTTGGCATACCGGTTAATTATGTTAAGCAGCTTCCCTGATTACATTTGGAAGATCATTATTATGTATAAAGGGGGGGAAGAGGACCAATTGCCTCTCCCCTTAATTTAGATAAATGCGTTTTTCGTGTAGAATTATTCGATTAGCTCAAATTTGGTATGCTGGTTTATTTTGTTAAGGAGATCGCTTGATTAGATTTGGAGGATCATTAGTTAAATATAAAGGGAGAAAAGAGAAGGGGGTAGCCCCCCCTTAATTTAGATAAATGGGTTTTAATGCTAAATTATTCGATTTGCTCCAAATTTGGTATGCCGGTTTATTATGATAAGGAGCTTCCCTGATTAGATTTGGAGGTTCAATAGTTAAGCATAAAGGGAGGAAAGGGGGGCTAGAACCCCCCGTTAACTTAGATAAATGGGTTTTTCACGCAGAGTTATTCGATTTGCTCCAAATTTCGTATACCGGTTTATTATGTTAAGGAGCTCCCTTGATTAGATTTGGAGATTTATTGGTTAAGTATAAAGGTGGGACAGGGGCTAGTGTCCCCTTAATTTAGATAAATGAGTTTTTCATACAGAATTATTCGATTTGCTTCAAATTTGATATACCAGTTCATTACGATATGGCTTCCTTCATTTGATTTGGAGGTTCATTGGTTAAGTATAAAAGGGGGGAAAGGGGGGCAATTGCCCCTCCCCTTAATTTAGATAAATGGGTTTTCATGCAGAAGTATCTGATTTAGTTTAATTTTTTTTCAACCGGATCCGAACTTGAAGGTTCCATTTGATGTCGACCCGAAAACCGACCACAACCAGGTTTCGGATTGAGCTCAATTAGAACTTTGAGGTTCGGATCGGGTTGCCGGTGGACGGAGATTATTTTGTCTGGCTTGCATCGGGTTATAGTTCTTTGGAATATTTTTGTCGGTTAAGATTTGGTTCGGTACGGGTTTCAGGTTGACTTCGAATGAAATTTTTAGGTTCTGGTAGCGTTGCGTGTCCACAAAAACTAATTTGTCTTGTTCGGATCCGGTTATGAATCTTTGGAATATTTTTGTCGGTTATCAGATTTGGTTCGGGATTTCGTGTTTTTCAAGGCATGTAGACTGAAATTATTTTGTCTTGCACGGATCGGGGTACGGTCTGTTGTAATTTATTTTTCGGGTTTGGGTAGGGTTATGCGTTAATAAACCTAATAAAAAGAAAATTGCCCAGTTAAACTGGTGGCATTGAGCTCACAGGCTATTCACACTAATTGTATATTAAACTCTTATTTCAAAGAATAATGCCCCTCGAAAAATAAATGAAGGTATTAGTCCCCGTTGCCCCCCTTTCTACTTAACCAAAGAACATCCAAATCTAATTAGGGAAGCTACTTAACATAAGAAACTGGTATACCAAATTTGAAGCAAATCAGATAATTCTGCATGAAAAAACCATTTCACTAAATTAAGGGGGAGTATTAGCTCCCCCATTTCTCCCTTTATGCTGAACCAATGAACTTTCAAATCTAATCAGAAAAGCTCCTTATTAGAATGAACCTAGATAAAAAATTACACTAAATTAGATAATTCTGCATGAAAACACATTTATCTAAATTAAGGGGAGGGCAATTGCCCCCCCCCCTTTCCCCCCTTTTATACTTAACCAATAAACCTCCAAATCAAATGAAGGAAGCCATATCATAATAAACTGGTATATCAAATTTGAAGAAAATTGAATAATTCTGTATGAAAAACCCATTTATCTAAAATAAGGAGACTCTAGCCCCTGTCCTTCCTTTATAATTAACCAATAAATCTCCAAATCTAATCAAGGTAGCTCCTTAACATAATAAACCGGTATACGAAATTTGGAGCAAATCGAATAACACTGCATGAAAAACCCATTTACCTAAATTAAGGGGGGGGGTCTAGCCCCCATTTCCTCCCTTTATACTTAACTAATGAACCTCGAAATCTAATCAGGGAAGCTCCTTAACATAATAAACCGGTATACGAAATTTTTAGCAAATCGAATAACTCTGCATGAAAAACCCATTTACCTAAATTAAGGGGGGGAGGGGCTACCCCCCCCCCTTTCCTCCCTTTATACTTAACTAATAAACCTCCAAATCTAATCAAGCCATCTCCTTAACATAATAAGCCAGTGTACCAAGTTTGAGCGAATCGAATAATTCTACATGAAAAGCGCATATATCTAAATTAAGGGGAGAGGCAATTGCCTCCCTTTCACCCCTTTATACATAATAAAGATCTCCCAAATGTAATCAGGGAAGTTGCTTAACATAATTAACCGGTATGCCAAATTTATTGCAAATCGCATATTTCTGCATGAAAAACGCATTTATCTAAATTACGGGGGGGTAGCCCCCTTTCTTCCCTTTATATGTAACTAATGAACCTCCAAATCTAATCAAGGCAGCTCCTTAACTTAATAAACCGGTATACCAAATTTGGAGCAAATCGAATAATTCATCATAAAGAACCGATTTATCTAAATTAAGGGGGGTAGCCCCCTTCCCTGCTTTATACTTAAATAATGAGCTTCCAAATCTAATCAGGGAACCTCCTTAACACAATAAACCGGTATACCAAATTTGGAGCAAATCGAATATTTCTGCATGAGAAATCCATTTATATAAATTAAGGGGGGGGGGGGGCACAAGCCTCCCTTTTCCGCCTTTATCCTTAACCAATGAACTCCAAAAAATAATCAGGGTAGCACCTTATCAGAATGAACCTAGAAAAAAAATTTGAAGCAAATCGGATATTTCTATCGAGAGTTATCGCGTTACGTACACACGTACATACAGAATCGTCGGGCACATAAGCTCTCAGGATTTGATAGCCTGTGAGCTAAAAATATCACCCTGATCGGATAATAAGTGGTCATTTTTCAATTAGCCTAACGCTTTCTAGGCTCTTTGCAATAAGCCTGAAAAATATCAGGCTAATTGGAAAAAGGGAATGGATTCTCCAATTAGCCCGGCTCTTTGCAAAGAGCCTAGGTTGTTTGCAAAGAGCCGGATTTCTCAATTAGCCTACGACTATACATTAGAATTCAAAATGTTAAAATTCTAGATGCAAAGATGACATGTGTCGCCTTTGAGTAGTTGAAATAAAAATTGTATGAAAAACATTAGAAAATCCTAGTTGTGTCGATTGAATGTCTAATGTCGAATAACAATGTCGAACAAGTAAAAATTAAATTCAAAAAACCTGACTGCGTACAAAGCGAACTAATTAATTATTTCTTATCAATGTAAAACTATTTTTTGTATTACTTAACTATTTATTTTTTTATTTACTTGTATTGATGACTTTTAAGATGTGTTTAATTGTTAGTTCCTATCTATAAACACTTTTTTGATGAGGCCTTTAGATGTCTATGATGGTTAGAGTTGCAGCAAAGCTAGACATCCTACCTACACAAATTCCAAGTTGTATAATATGTAAACGGAGCTTCTGACTGTAAAATAGTCAATGAAACATCGTCTTCATTTTGAAAGACCTATCCAATGATATGCCACTCAATAGGGTGCGTAAAATGTTTTTTTCGTCTCTACCGCCATTTTGTATTTTACGGCCGCCATTTTGAATTTATAAAAACAAAACCTATCCTATAACCATCGGACGGTTAAGACGAATCGACAGAGACCTCATTCATTAAAATCCACCCAGCCGTTGTGATGTTTCGAGGGTATAAAGAAACCCAGATACGCGTGAAACGCATAACCCTTCTTGGCAGTCGGGTAAAAGTGAGCTTCTTTAGGAACAAGTAATATAAAAATTTTGTTTTTAAAGTGAATTCTTTCTTAGGTAATCAAAGAAAAATTTAATAGAATCCCTTAAGCTAATATTAGTTTTTGTTGCATTAAAATATCTCAATTTGTTGATTATCTATAAGCAAGTAGGTTTACAATGGAACTCTATGGGAATTTGGCGAAATATTAGAGATATCGCCAAGTTGGCGTCACTTTTGGCGACTCATTTTGGCCGCCAAATTTGACGATATATCGCCAAGTTGGCGACAAACTTGGCGGTATTTGGCGACAGAACAGGGTCCCCCCCTATGGTAACCCCTTATTGAAAATACTTTCATTGATCTTCAATAACCAATGGCCGCCATTTTGTTTCCCATGCAAAACTAAAATTAATTAATTAAAATTTAATTAATTGATTAATATTTGAAAAAACTGTATTTACATCAATTGTCATCCAGTACAAATTCATAAACATTTATTTCAACTTGATAGGATGAATAATGAGTATTTTATTAACGATTGAAAATTTGAACAAGATAAATATATAAATAAATAAATATAGGGGGAGTGTGAACAAATAGTAGGAATTGAAAAAAAAAATAACTTGGAAAACAAAAATTAATTAAAAGTATAGAGTTGACCATTGAAATCTAGGTACGACTAGTGACAACCGTCAAAATTTATGTCCATTTTCAGATATGTTTGGAGAATTGCCAGTGGTTGCACATAAATTTTAACAGGCAACTCTAAGTTTTTAATGTAGGAACTCCATTTTAGCACTGGTTTCATCTTTTAATTAATGCACTAAGAAGTGACAAAAAATAATCTTTCAAAGTTGCTACTAGTTGCACCTTGATTTAGCATTTCTTAGTTTTAATTAATGAACTACATAGGTGCCTAAAACGCTCTCTTTTTAGATGATTGCTACTAGTTTCACCTTGATTTCAATAGGCAACGCCGTGTATTTCAATAGAGATCAGTAAACTCAACATTTTAGCATGGGTTTCTTCTTTTTATGAACTAAGTAAGTGTCTAATGGTTGCCACTGGTCGTATCCAGGTTTTAGAAAACAACCCTGTGTTTTTTTAATAGCGAACAGTAAGATCTTCATTTTAGGACGGATTTCATTTTTAATTAATGAACTAAGTAAACGACGGAAATTCTCACTGGAAGTGAGTTTATATCTCTTCTCTGTACCCGCTTTGACAAGGCAACCCTGTCACAATTTCTTTGGCATAATCAAGACTATAGTTTTTCAATTTTTTCAGCTTTTAATATAAGAGATAGGTTTTTTGTTGCAGTCAACGCTTGGACTACATGTACTTTAGACTGCATGGTAATATTTGCGAATGGTACCTTTGATATCTTTTACCCCAAAATTTCCATTTACAAGGAAAGCCTCCTTCTGCTGAAAACATTTTGAAAAAAAAAACAAAACACTAATGAAACTACTTATGGTACGTAATAAAGAATGAGTCAAATTTATCTGCCCAATCCCAATAGAAAATCTGTAAAAAAAATAAAGTACTTTCGAGTATTTTTCGCGAGTGAACGCTCTGGCAAGATGCATCCTTTATCGCCAAATAATAGTGATTTTAACCCTTTATCTACTGACGGTACTTATAAGTTACATTAAAGTAACTTGTTATAAAATTCACCTAATATTAGTTGTAATATAGTTTAGAATTAGTTATAGATACATTACTTTATCTTGTTTCAAAAACATTATTGGTTACACAAAACAAAAATATTTTTAAAAGGATCATTTCTTTTTCCTTTGCATCTTTTCAGCTATCTTAGCGTTGGGGGGAGGGGAGGAGAATTTTTCAATCCGGAAATATTTCTGCATTTCTATTGTAAGAACATTATATTTGTACATTTCCCAATTCTACAAAATACTAAGAAAAATATATAAAATAAAAGATTTGAGTGAGTTTATAAATGTTGTACAAAATCCTTATAAATTCAAATTTAATTAATCCTTCTAAATCCTCCAATCTTTCTAAAATCCTTCTAAAATTTATTAAATGATTATGTATATCTTCTAATGTAATATAAAATATATTTCAAACTATAATTGTTGAACGTCAAATTCACCTTGAAAAACATATAAAATACGATGTTACATTCTGATAAAATTTACTTAAAAAGGTGCTAAAAATACATAACAGGTTTTCACAACATGAAAACCGTCAAAGATCTTAAAAACACCCGAGCGCTTTCAACTGCACTGCAACAGTTGTCATCAGGGGAAAATCAGAGGAGTCTGATTTTCCCTGAGCGCTTTCAACTGTTGCAGTGCAGTTGAAAGCGCTCGGGTGTTTTTAAGATCTTTGACGGCTTTCATGTTGTGAAAACCTGTTATGTATTTTTAGTACCTTTTTAAGTAAATTTTATCAGAATATAACATCGTATTTTATATCTTCTAATGTAGTTTAAACAATTCGCGAAAAATGCTTTAATAGATAAAATTTTCATGCATTCATAATTCAGTAGATAAATGGTTAATGCATTTGGAAATTGCTGGTTAAATGAGTGTTTCGTACGAATTTAAACTTAAACGATGATTTATTTAAATTTACACAGTTTCACCGCTTGAATAAGTTTAATAAATGTATTTTACCAGTAAAGTCTTTAGTAAAGGTTACTAATGCTGTTATTATACATTTAGATACCGAAGAAGTCGTTCTTTCCATGGAAACAACATTTTTCTCTTGCTGTTTCTGACACCAGCAATATCGAATTCGAATTAACAGAGCTCAGAATCGCACATAACGTTTTTGAGTGTGAAACAATTTTAATTTAAATGTTATTCTAAACCGTATAACACGATCGTTAAATTTCATTATGTATATATATATCTACCTGTATATATATAAATGCACATGACAAACCTGTAGCTCTATAAATCTATTTATCAAAGTCGAACTTACTTAAATTAGTTAAGTATCAAGAATATAGAAAGTTTTCCCTTAAAGAGTACTTATGATAAAGGCATATGTTTTTTTATTTCATTGTGTCGCCAACAGCTGATAAATCGCCAAAAACTGAAATGTCCATTATTTGTTTAGGGACGATATGTCGAGATTCTACAGAAAAACCTCTGTATTCAGAGAAAATCAGTGCGGTTTATAAAAATCCAAAAACCACCTCTGAATTCGCCATACTTTTAAAGAAGACACAGGCAACAAAAACTTCTCTCCACACAATTAGAAATCTTCTTAATACGGAGACAAAGAACATTCCGGACCTCCCTAAAATCTACTGTGAAACAGCTCGTGATCGAAACACCTTAATTATAAGATCCAACAGTGAAGAAAATACTGAAAAAACCCTCCGAATAATAGGAGGAATTGAAAGACTTAAAGATATCACTGAATTAACGTACAAAACTATAAATTTTAAGAAGATAATTGTTCTTGGAATCCCTTTATTTACTCAAGAAGAAGAAGTCACAGAGAAAATCTTGAAAGATTATGATCGAGAAATCCCAATAGCGATACATAAAAAAATTCACCGAGAAAAATCACAAATTTACCATTTGGTCCTGGATTTATATATCAATTACGCCCGTCATCTGACGAAGCAAGGCCGTATCCTGATTGGATTTAATTCCTGTAAAGTTGCGGATTATCGCCCAATAATCCGCTGCTCGCAATGCCAACGATATGGCCATACAGGTAACAACTGTAGATTTGAAGCTGCCTGTGCTATTTGTGCGTATAATCACACAACAACAACTTGCCCAAATAAAGAAGATCCTAAGAAAATATGCTGCATCAATTGTCTGAACACAAAACATGATTTCCCACACAGAGCGGATTCAAATGAATGTCCATTATTTAAACTTCGATTTCAATCGAGGAAAACCTTCATAAATGTATCTGCTCCACATTCAACCAACTAAACAATACAAAAATCGTTTCATCAAATACAAACAAAAACTCAAACTCACCTTCAATTCTAAATTCTACTCAAATTTCTCATCTCTCAGACTCAAACTCTTCTCCGCAAGGACAACATCAAAACATGCAAGTACCTTCAACAACTAATCAAATATCATCATCCTTTAAAATAGCACAGATTAATCTTCAAAAGAATAAAAGTGCAACAGCTTCACTCCTTCAATTCTTAATTCAAGAAGACTACAAAATAGCATGCATACAGGACTCCAATATAGTCAAAGGAAGACCACATGGCCTTCCCTCAGGACTTCCTTGCTACTCTTCAAAAAAAAAAAAGAATTGCCAAATAATAATCATAGATACATTGTTACAACATATAAGAGTTCAACAAAATGATAACTCAGTCTTCGTGAATATCTCCTCAACAGAAGGACAAATAACTATAGGCAGTCAGTATTCCGCACCATCGGCTAATTTAAAAGAAGATCTACAAGATTGGGCGAACACGTCGGGTATGAGTTCAAAACTTCTGTTGCTGGGTGATTTGAATGCTCATAGTGTCCTGTGGGGGTATGAGAATGATAACGAAAAAGGACAACACCTCATCAATCATCTCAATATGATGCACTTATTAGTCCTAAATGATCCTTTCTCAAAACCAACATTTGAAACCACGCATTTGAAAGGTTGGCCAGATGTATCACTAGCATCCTTCCCACTGTTCCCAAAAGTTTTCTTATGGACTGTTGAGGATGATATGCACTACGGTGACCACAGGCTGATAACCTTGTATATGGATATCCAAACCCCGAAGCTTCCAAAGCGTAGATATCGGACAAAAAATGTCTCATTGAAAAAATTCAATAGAAAATTATCTAAATCATTGCAAGAAAATAATATAACTTTCCAGGATATAAAAACGACGGGGGCCTTCGAAAAAGAGTACGACAACTTTATAAATATAATAACACAAACCTGTGACCATACTTTAAAGAAAAAAAACTCCACATTTAAACCAACAGTTTCTTGGTGGACAGCGGAACTTAGGAAAATGAGAAGCTTTGTTAAAGCACTTTATAGGAAAACAAAACTTTTGTCTGCATCAGAGGAAGACATGATCAAATTAAAAAAGTATAGAGCACTCTATAAAAAGAAAATTCTGGAAGCAAAGAAAACAGCGTGGAGTTCTTTTTGCTCAAATACCAAAGACCCCTTTGGGAAACTAAAAAAGACGGCATTTAGAGATTTTTACAGACAGGAAGTCTACGCTCTTTCTGATTCCACTACAGCAACCCACTCAAGACAATCTTTTTATGCAGAAATTGCCAATTCAATATTTGGTCCTTCGGACTTGCAACCGCATCAAATTCATCCGCGCTCAACCCAGCCAGTTAATCCATTTATACTCCAAGAACTAAAAGCTGCCATCTTCTCGTTCAATCGGAATAAAGCACCAGGTCCTGATAATGTTGACCATCTGATTGTACGAAATATTTACCACTCACATTCATCTCTATTACTGAATCTTTACAATACTCTATTAAACTTAAATTACTTCCCAAAAAGTTGGAAAATTGGAGAACTAGTCTTTTTTCTAAAGGCAGGTAAGGACCCACAATCTGCTCAGTCATACAGACCAATAACTCTACTCCCAATTCTGGGGAAAATTTTTGAAAAATTATTATTAAAACGAATAAATTATCATTTTCGAAATTCGACAGTTCTACAGAGTTCTCAACACGGATTCTTAGAGGGTAAATCGGCTGAATCAGCGATACAAGAAGATCTCTCAACAATTGACTTACTTCAACAAGAAAACAACTACATTTCATTAATATCATTAGACATCCAAAATGCTTTTGACAACTTACCTTGGGACGCAACAATCCAAGAACTGGAATTTTTGGGGTTGGAGGAGCCATATGTTAATATCCTGAAATCCTTTTTATCTCACAGAGGAGCGAAACCAAATTGGCTAGCACAAGAAATTCATTGGTTTAGGAAGGGGTGCCCACAAGGTTCATGCTTTGTGGAAAATCTTCCTAAACGCTCTCTTACGCCATTTAAAATCGTTAGGTTACATAATAATAGCTTATGCAGATGACATTTTAATTATATTAAATGGTAAAACAAGGCGAGAATTAGAAAAATTGGGAAAGGACATCTTAGATTATATTAGTAGGTGGATGTCAAATCACAACATGAAAATATCTTACAATAAATGTAAAGTTCTCCACCTTAGAAGACCAAAATTTTTGAAAAGAGCTCCAACACTCAAAATTGACAACCATTCATTAAAAAGTGAGCCAACTTTAGAATACTTAGGTATCGTTCTGGATAGTACGTTGTCGTTTCTCCCCCATTTGCGAAAGAAAAGGCAGGAAATTACACAACTTTCGCAAGACCTATTGAAGTTTGCCTCAGCTTACGGAGGGGTAAACAAATTAATTCTGAAGATTTGGTACAATAGTATCTTGGAGAAGAAAATCACGTATGCTGCAGCAACTTGGTTTCACCGGATAAGCAAAGCCCATGGGCTTCGTCTGATCCCATCAATACAATACCAATACCTGTTATTAGTTTCACGTGCCTACAGAAAAACTTCGGCGGATGCCCTTTGTGTTTTAACAGGTATTCCGCCCTTGGCACTTCAACTTGAATATATAGCAACAACAGGAAGAGTCTTACGTCTTGGAATCCCGACAGGAAATCAAGAACCAATATTTTACCAACCAAAAATGAAGTCAGATCAAGTTGAACCATTTAAAGAATATTTCTTTCAAATAGATTCAGAAAATACTCCACATGTAGAAATAAACATTTATACGGATGGTTCCAAGATGGAAGATGAAACGGCATATGCCTTCTGTGTGTATCAGAGAGGACAGTTAATCCACGAGGATCAAACTAAGTTAAGTAAAGAAAATACTGTTTTTCAGGCAGAACTCCTGGCCATAGAAGAGGCTGTGCTGTGGATTAGGAACTCCCCTCATAAAGAAGTATTAATACACTCGGACAGTCTCTCAAGTCTCTTAGCAATAGAAGATGTTTTTTCAAAAAATCTCATCGCAGTACAAATTATCAAACTACTCCAAGAAACAAGAAAAAAGATCTTTAAATGGGTCCGTGGACATGTGGGTAATGTGGGGAATGAGCATGCAGATTCTTTGGCAAAAGAAGCAACCAAAGCCACATCTCATGCCAAATACAAATTCTTTCCCAACCCTCCTTCTTACTTGAAGAAGCTTCTAAAATCATCTCTACACGAACGATGGCAGACTCTCTGGGACTATGGTACCACAGGACGGTACACATACGCTTTAGCCCCAAAAGTCTCGGAAAAGAGAATCCTGCTGCATAGAAATCTTTTTCAGTTTGCCACTAACCACGGCCCATTTTCATCATATCTTTATAAATTTGACAGGGTTCCTTCTCCATTATGTGTATGCGGTCAGCGAGCTACATCATTGCATTATATCTTTAACTGTACCCTTACATCATATTACCATATAAGAAAATCTCCAAAAATTTCTTTGTCTCAGTGGTTCTCAGTGGTTTTGTCAAATCCATCATTTTGTCAAAAGATAATTGAATGTATGAAAGTTTTAGAAAACAGCCATTATTTGTTTCAAAATGTTTTGCCATTTATAGATGATGATGAGAACGTATCTTAACAAATAGACAGATACCACCAATTCAAAATAAACTCTTAGCCACAAACAACACGATTGAACTATAATTGAACTGTTGCAAGAACAATAGACTTTTGAACTTTTGTGTGTGTATATAATTATATAATATTCATCATAATTATTCACTATTTTACCTATTTTTTATATTCTACATTATTTTTAAAATTATGAATCTCTTTCTAATTTAGTATACATATACGTAGCTTTTATTGTATTTTTGCAGAACGCCCAGCTTTGCAGAGTAATTGGGCTTTTGCCGCTCCAACAAGTTTAAAAATCCTATTATCTATTATCTCATGATCTTATTAATTACAAATATCTAAATTTCTCTCGTAAACGCCCAGTAAAAATTGGGCTTTCCATCGTGTATATATTGTACTTATATTGTATTTAATCTTAATATTCTCAATTGGCTTTCCTGTAGGTCCCTTCGGGCCTTTTATTTATTATTATTATTATTATTATTATTATTATTATTATTATTATTATTATTGTTATTATTTTTGTGTGTGTGTGTGTGTGTGTGGTGACGGCGGTAGTAGATGGAAACCGCTGGGTGGGGCTTGTGAGTGCTTAAGCCATTTGGTAGGCCTCCCCACCTTGCTGACCCTTGAAGTCGAGATTCTACAGAATTTTTTTTTATAAACGTCTAGTATATCCTCATGAGATGAATATTTCTTTTTTTTTCTGAGTATGCGCTTATAGAGCCTTGTTAGCACTGAAAAATTTTAGTTTCGCAATAGGAAAATTACTGTTTCTTTTACTGTACATAATGTACTACTATAAGAGATAAAGGACCGTAATATAATAATTAATTTCCAATTCTAAACTTTATTCGTATCTTTACAATTCGTAACCCTGTGCTAAAATATTTTCATCGCAATTGTTAGGATTGGTTAACAGGGCGGGCAAGGAGCGTGTTTTTATCATCTGTCTATTTCTTAGCCGTTCATATCCGTCATAGCGATGACCTCATGATTTGAAGTAGAGTCCTGCGCGGGTCGGGTTTCACCCGACCCGAACCCGCAAAAATAATTTTCGGCAGCCCGCAGCCCGACCCGAACCCGCAATATTTCAACCGGCAACCCGACCCGAACCCGCAATGTAAGGAAAGCAAATCATATTTAACACCAATATGTAAAATAATCTACAATGGTATCTCGAATAGAGGTAGGTCTGCACCCGTCCGGCCTCGGGCCGCGGCGGGGCAGAAAAATTTCAAACTGGCCAGGCCGCTTTATTAAGACGGTTTTTTCAACGGGCCGGGCCGGCAAAAAAATTGAACGGCCGTGCTGGGCGGGTCCGATAACTACAATTAAGCCGGTCTACCGACCCGATATAAATATTTAGACGAAGCCGATAAAATTATAAATGGGCCGTGCCGGGCTAGGACCGAACTTTTAAGTTTTACACGGGACGGAGCGGGCGGGCCTGGGAATTCCGGCCCGTACAGACCTCTAATTCTCTAATACCATTTTTATGTTTTATATAGAAGAATGAACAAATTTATATTCTTTAATATTCAACTATAGTAAAACCTCTGACCCGACCCGATGCAGGACTTTAAATGGTACAAAACAAAAAATCTAATCTTTAAATATGCTTTAAAATTAGTTGTGGTTTCAACAGATACACCTTGTTTTACACAAGTGCCATCTGCCTTTAGTTTATCAGCAGTTATTATTTTGAAAATTTTCCCTTCTAACATAGTGCATCGCGTATCACCACAATTAAATTATTCACTTGATACTTCAGACAGGAAAAAAATATAAGGCAGCTTGTTATTTTGAAGACTGGTGTGAAAGGATGACTAAAGACAAAACAGTCAGGCACACATTTTGCTTTTGTGAAACTTTGATCTGCGGTTTATATAGGATTTTAACGGGAAAAAATATTTTCCACATTCTTTTAAAAAAGCTGGTCAACCCGAACCCGACCCGTAAGAGTAAAAAAGCCAACCCGAACCCGAAACAATGGAAGCCAACCCGACCCGACCCGCAACTGGAAAATATAGCGCCAACTCGACCCGACCCGAACCGCGGGTCGGGTCGGGTTCGGGTAAAAGCGGGTAACCCGACCCGATGCAGGACTCTAATTTGAAGGATAATCAAAGTTTTATTGTATGTACCAGGGTTGCGAGTTTGGCCTTCATTTTTATTTAGAAGCTAGTATTTCATCCCCGTGAAAAATGACGGAGTGTTGATCTGCGTTTCATTTTATCAAAACTCCATAAAGACACAAACAGGGTAAAGATTTTATTATTGAAAGGTTTGAAAATGGCATTTTAATAACAACAAATGCAAATCATGAGGATATATTTTTTTTTTACTCAATATTCAATTTCTGAAATAGTTCAACGATCAATAAAGATTGCGATCCTAATCTTTAGAATTAAAAAATGAACTTTAAAAGAAAATACTTTAGAAGAAAAACTTTAAAGAAAACTTTAAAAGAATATATCTAAAGTTCCTTGCAAGATATATGTATGAAATTTCCAACAGAGATTTTATGCTATAGTTCCAACAAATCGCCTTCAGAATTTTTAATTTTGAAGGATAATTGTGAAAATGAGTTAATTAATGCAAAACTCACTCATAAAAAAGCTTCATTTTTTTATTTAAAATTTTTTTATAAAATTCATAATCAATGTTTTAAGAAATCCTAAAGACAATTAAAATTACACATTTTCTGTACACAAAAGTGTAAAAATTTTCTAAATCGAGTAAGTACTTCCAGAGTTATATCAAAAATTAAATATGTTTAAAATTTTAAAATTTAAATCTTTTAAAAAAATATTTAAAATTTTTCAGAATTTTTTTTTTTTTACATGCAATATTCTTATTATACTAAAACATGTTTCAGAAAAAAATTTCATAACAAAATCTCTATAAAAAAAAAAAGAATTTTAAGCCCTGGACCCCCATTACATGTAGATCATTAACATTAACATTAAAATTAATGTTATTTTTTTACTCTTGCATGTACAAATTCCGTTACGCATCTGAATATGTTTTATTGTGAATTGATAGCATTCGAAAAACTAATAATCCGGTTTAAGAAAACATATTAATGCACTATAAAATCTATTCGTTGTCGTTTCCAAAATTCATTGGCAGCAAAAGAAATCATTTTTTTTTTTTTTTAATAAAAGCTTCTTTAAATCTGGAAAATGCATTGTTTTTGAAGTTTCCAAAGATACAGAACGCTTTCCGGAATCGTAAATAATGCGGAATAATTTACTGCATATTTCCATCCGTGGTTATTTTATATCTTCGTAGATTAACCCTTTACGGCCGAGTGTCGACAAATTGACGCCCAAGTTTTATATACATGATTTTATTTTTATATTTTATCCGCACCAATATATATTTTAAAAGTACTCTCTTAAAGTACATTTCTCTTGTACATGTTGTTAAGGGTGTTCTCAAATCCAAAAGGGCAACTTTATGACATAAGTTTTAATTTATTTTTGTTCGAAAACGCATGAAACTAGCTGGTGTTGTTGTTCAGAAACTATGTAATTGAGCTGTTTTTTCCTTTTTTTTTTTGCAAACACAATAGATGTTTCAGAAAATAGTGCCAAAGTAAGCGTTTTGAACCGAATTTCTGCGCGAAGGGAGAAAGAGCACTCAAGAGCGGGCAAAAAACGGGTTTGTCACGTGATTGAATTCGCTTATAACTCAATCGGTAATTGATTGATCAAAAAATGGAAAAAACAGTTCAATTCCAAATCGCTTCCATGGCCAGGCTTTACAATTTTATACCTTACCGTTAAAAAATGAATTTGTAAATATGTCAAAACGTTTTGCGCTTGTTGAGCAGAGCAGTTAAGAACAGCCTTAAAGAGCAAGTAAAATGTTACTTTAAAAAAGTGGCGCTAACCGAATAAATTCGTGGATGAGATAACTATGCCTGGGAGGAGCTCTTCGACTGCAAAGGGTTAAAAAACGTTTGTCTCTATTTACTGTGTAATTTTTGTATTTATATTTATTTTTGGTAACATATAAAAAATGCTAATGCAGGTGAAAACAACCTCTTTCAGGAAAAGTTATTAACATTTAGTTATTAAACATTAAACAATTATTATTACTTTTTGAATTATTAAATATTAAAAATGAAAACTTTATATCTCGTATCTTCAAGAACAGTTAGAACTTTAGAATTTTAGCGCATTACAGATTTCCTCATAAAATCTTAATTCATAATTATTGTTATTACTATTATTGGAAAATACATAAGTCTACCTTCAATGGCGTCTTCAATTGTGAGGTGTCCAGAAAAGTATCTGGATATTGCCAATACTATCAAAGTGAGTTTAAAGTAGGCTTAAAATGTTGGTTTGTAATAAATTTTTAGTATTATGCAAATGCATTTATTTGTGTGTGTCAATCAGTTTTAGACATTAACACAAGCAGCAGTAACTCACTATATTTTATTTCAAAATACTTTCGTGCTAATTGTATCACCCAATTTCCTCTCGTGGATAATTATATTATTTTCCTATCAATTAGTTTTTTACGTTATCTTATAAAGAGTGAGTATATTACGTTATATTTTAACATCCATGCTACATCATAATGAAATCTTTGAATTACAAACAACACAGCAAGAAAACAAATTTGAAAAATATCTCAGAGTGTAAATTCCTTATTAAAATGTGTCCAATCAGATCAGTGGTTAACAAGCTGACACAAAATCAGGAGTTTAACAAAAGTCCGCGGACTCGATACCAGCGCGGTGTGAGCGGAGTGGGGTAACTGTGAAAAAATTTCGTGGTTTTCCTTGAACGAGAATATTATTCGTATCACTTCCCCTAAAAAAGTCCTCCCTGAAGACACCATTTCCCTACAGAAAAATGGTCAAAACTTACCAACGCTTAATAAAATGTCTTCTTTCTTATTGAAATAGCATTAATCAAAATTTTGTTTAAAACAGGTTATTTCTTACATTTTAATCAAAGTATTTGATACACCGTTAAAAATCTTCAGCAAACTCTCCAGTCATTCCACACTTTTTAAAGATAACGACTTCTTTACCATATTATGAAGCATGTTATTGACCATATTATGGTAAGAATAAAGTTAAATTATGGGGGTAGGGGGTAACTGTTTTCAATAAAAACGGTTAAATAACTGATCAATTTGCTGTAAATTTTAAAAGTGTATAATTAATCCAAGAGTTTGTCTTCTAACGTAAAATATAAAAAAGATTTTTTTTTTCTTTCATGGTCTGATCTTTATGTTTTTTTATTTGATAGTTGAAAATTATTACTCCTAGTTCCAATCAAGGTTGTCAGTTTGGCCTCCGATTTTATTTCGAAATTTTAAATTCATACTGGAAATTTTGAAAGAATAATCCTTACTTTATGTAATCACAAAATTTCTGTCATTAAATAAAGCAAAAAATACTATTTTTAATTTTTGCACGAATTCGGATTTTCTAAATGAAAATGGAAGCCAAACTTGCAACCCCGGTTCCAATAGAGAAAAAAAAACTATGACACTATATTTATATTATTTATAAATTCAATGATTCATTATCCAGATTTTACGTATTTTTTTCAATTCGGAAATAATGGTTTTCTTCAATTATGTAAATAACAATGAATTAAATACACAGAAAAGTATTATCTCTCTATATTCTTTAATTATTGTATGTAACATGTTTATATTTGCAAAATAATATTTAAAGAAATGAAAATGAAACGAAATTCTGATATCGCTGTTATATTAATTTAAAATATTTTTTTTCCACCCGGAAATAATAGCTTTCTTCAATTATTTATATAAGTATGAATTAAAGGAAATTATTAGCTCTCTATATTCTTTAATTATTGTATGTAGCATGTTTATATTTGCAAAATAATATTTAAAGAAATGAAAATGAAACGAAATTCTAATATCGCTGTTATATTAATTTAAAATACTTTTTCTACCGGAAATAATAGCTTTCTTCAATTATGTAAATAAGTATGAATTTAAGATACGGAAATTATTAGCTCTCTATATTCTTTAATTATTGTATGCAGCATGTTTTTATTTGCAAAATATTGTTCAAAGAAATAAAAAGGAAACTAAATTTAAATGTTGCTTTTAAATTAATTTAAAACCGATCTATAAAGAAGTAATGCAAAATATATTTGCTTTTGACGAAATAGGTTACTCGTGTAGTTAAATTTATTCGAAACATATTATTTTTAAGGAAATGAGTTTGAAAACTAAAAATATAATAATACTAAAGTCAAATGTAACCTTTTCAGATAGAAAATGCAAAAATCAACGTTTTAACATGTCATGAATTTGAATAGACTCAGTTGGGTAAAAATTGTCCTAAGACATTTTTCATTCAAATTATTTACGCAAGTTTTTCTTGGGGCTTATTACATTGCTTTTGTATTAAATATTTTTTTCTGTTAACAAACAAACAGTATAGTGAAATATAATCATAGTATATAGTAATGAAATCTTTCAAATAAAAAAATTCAAGCGTAAAAGTTAAATTTTATTTTAAAACAAAATTTTATTGATCAATTATTTTTTGTTTTTTGTTTTACGTTACTTTTCCAATATCGAGGGGCTTGGCGCTTTTTAGAAAAGGTTGACGCCATTCGGTTTGAGAATGTAACATTTTTTTCCAAATGATATAAACAGCTATAAAACAAACATATGAGCTTTTATGTTTGTTTATATATGTATTTATATATATATTTAAACATTTTAATTATATATATATATATATATATATATATATATATATATATATATATATATATATTATTGCTTTTTATATACAATTTACGTCTGTTTTTGTATAAAAATAGATAATTGGCTTCTTTATATTAAATAAATTGTACGCATTTGAAAAAATTGCTTATACATAAATAATTATACGCAAAAAGTGGTGCTAGATTATCTTGAAACAATTTTCGTGCAAATTATTTACACGGACATTTGTTGTAGTTTATTAGATTATTTCCTTATAAAATTACTTTTGTATTATCAAAAAAAGAATGTGATGTGTCAAAATATTTGAATTTTCATATAATACTCAAAGTAAAACTTTTGAAAAACATATCTTTATAGTTATAATTCTTTACCTAAAATAGCATTAGTTTCGGTTTCGTTTAAAAAGAAAATGTTACCTAGTTTTGTAAGTACTTTTGTTATATTTTATTACAAGTGTTACGCATATTTGTCTTCTTACGTAAGATATAAAAAGAATTTTTCATGTTTCCCTTACTTCTCTCATGTCTTTAGTTTTACATTTTTCCTTCAGATTTATTTTTTTAACAGGAAACAAAAAGCTTTTTTTAGATAGAGAAATGAGGGGGAAAAAACTTAAGCGTCTGTAAGTAGTTAACTTAAACTGCTTTGAAATATTTTTCGTTTGCTTTTTTTTCTGCTGAAATCTGTAAGGCTTTTAAAGCCCTCCTTAAAAGCGTTTTTGTTTTGTTTTATTCATCCAGAACTAAAGCGATAAACCAAGCTAGGTGTATGGCAGCCCTTTGTTCTTTAGTGTGTGAAGTACTTTGTAAACACCTAATATTAAATATAAATGTAACATACATTTTAATTCAACAGAATAATGTTTTCAAGGATTAATGTTCAAGTTTCAGTATTTTATTCATAGGAAATAAAAGTAGAAAATGTTTGAATTGACGCCTCAATAGTAGTTGATCTGATCGAGTTTCTTACAAGAGGACTGTGAATTCTATTTTTTCAATAGAACATGACCAAGGATTCGTAGAGAATGCATATAATATTTAATTCACAAAGCCCTACAAATAATACTTTCTTTCCTTCACTATGTTCGGCCTGTTTAGTATTTTTAGAAACGCTAAGTTAAAATATTTTTACCTTTTCCTCTATCGCCTAAGATTTTTTAAGAAAGAGACGAGAAATGTCCAACTAAATTTTATAAAAAAAACACTTAACAATAAGCTGTATCTTACATTTTTCCCCCTATCTTCTATATATCGAAGAAGAAAGTATTGGAATCGGAAAAATTTCGACTTCTGTTTTTTTATGAATTTATACGGTTTTGGATAAACTAAATACAACTTGATTATTTTGTCTATCTGTCTTTGTGTATGTATACACGGTGATTCAAAAAAGATGGAAAAAATTTTAAGAGGTGATAGTACACACCCAAACCAACATTTTGTATCAAAGAATGCATGGTCGAAAACTAAACGTAAAAAAGTTAGAGGGTGCCCAAAGTTATGTTCTTATACGAGGGCAAAAACACACAATGAACGATTAAGTTCAGTTACGAAAACAAATTTAATGGCATTTGATTACAATAAGTGCTCAAAACATTGACCGGCAGCTTTTATGCACGCAGTACAACGGCGAAGAACAGATTGGCAAATTTTCTGAGACACACCAGGCATATCGCGAACTTCCCCTACGGCAGCCGAAAGCTTGGCAAGAAGTTCTTCTGCGGATTCAATGGGAGTCTCATACACAAGAGCCTTTAGCTGTCCCCACAAAAAAAATCGAGACATGAAAGATCTGGCGAGCGCGGTGGTGCCTGGTGTGTTTCAGAAAATTCGCCAATCTGTTCTTCGCCGTTGTACTGCGTGCATAACAGCTGCCGGTCAATGTTTTGAGCACTTATTGTAATCAAATGCCATTAAATTTATTTTCGTAACTTAACTTAATCGTTCATTGTGTGTTTTTGCCTCGTATAAGAACATAACTTTTGGCGCCCTCTAACTTTTTTACGGTTAGTTTTCGACCATGCATTCTTTGATACAAAATGTTTGTTTGGGTGTGTACTATCACCTCTTAAAATTTTTCCCATCTTTTTTGAATCACCCTGTATATGTGACACAAATTTTGTAGACGCGTTTTCCCAGAACTACAAGTATAATGCACGGAATTTCTTCGAACTTTTTATTTTATTAGACCTTGTCAGAAATTGATGCTAATTAAGTTCTGTTATACATCGCTCTACAGATGGCGCTGCTGTGCTGTATTTTTTATAATTTCTAAATCTCGACAGCTATATCTTGCCATCTAGAGATGCAATTTAATCAGAATTTGTACTCAGTTAAACATTAACATAAATTAGTGCTTATTAAGTTTCATTGACATTCAAGCATTCAAGGTACCGTCATCTTTGGAAAGAATGGAGGAATTTTGCCCGTATATATGGCAAAAGAGCAGATTCAAGGGATAGGTTTATTGAACAAATAGAATTGCAGGAAATTACGGGGAACGGCCAATGGGAAAATTGTGTATGGAATGGAGCTGGTAATGTGAAATGTACTAGTAGAAATTAAAAAAAGAGGTTTTTATTTAATATTTCCAACGATCTTATAATGTGGGAATAGCGAGGTCATAACTAAAGATTCTTTTGTGATTTTTATAGATATCTCACTTTAAAAAGTTAAGTCGAATTATACAAGTGAGTTTAGAGATGATGTTTGCTGAGTTAAAGTGAAAGGTGTCGTTCATATCCCAACAATATTTTACACTGGCGGGTTTGTTCGATTTTTGTTTTTGAATATATTGCTTGCGTTCTTTAATTCGAAATTTTAAACCGCATTTGGCTTGTCCAATATAGGAAAGACTGCATTGGCAATTAATGGTATAGATACCCCAATAATTGGATAACTCAATGGAATATTTCGTTTGACGAGAGTAAGTTTTTTTTGACAGGGGTGAAAATTATTTTGAAATCGTATTGCTTAAGAATTTCAGAAACGGGAAAGCTGGATTTAGAAAAATAAGGTAAAACTATGTTAATATTCGAAAGAGAAGAAAAATGGAGTAAACTTGAGGAACGAAGGTGCCGTAGTTTAAAAAATTACTACCACTGGTGGAAGGTTTGTAACCTCTGTCACCTCTGTCTGTAGCAATGATATTAAGATACTGAATTTCAGAAATAAGTGAGTTGGAATCTGAACATTTCCTGTAACTCTTTTGATCAATTAACCTATCACTCGAATCCGTTTCTTTTCCATATATATGGGCAAAACTACACCATTCTTTGCACTGATGGCGTTACGCTCAATGCTACCAAAACTAGTCTGCTAGAAAGTTATTATGGTGCTTAAAACGCTGTTTTATCTATTTATATCAATACTTCTCATATATTTTTCGTAAATATTGCTAGTCATCCAAGCCTTGGTGCATGCAGAAGGAAGCTTTTGAACAATTTTGAAATATTTTGGGAACTATCTTGGCTTCAGATACTTTCCAACACAGAGGCATTTTTACAGGGCCGAAACTAAGGGGGGGGGGGGGCAGAGGGGGCATGTGCCCCGGGCACCAGAACGAAGGGGCGCCAAATGAAGGATTATACCTTTGGAATGGATCATTTTCTTCTGATGGATTGATGGCTTCCATTATTATGAAACAGTCATTATAAAGGAAGTGTTAGGTGAAGATGAAAGCGCAGCCGTAAAAAGTTAGAACTCTGATTTTCTGTTCAGAATGGGAAAAAAATGGCCATTATTATTATTATTATTATTATTATTATTATGGCCATCCCCCCCCCCCCCCATTCTGACCAGAAAATCAGAGTTCTAACTTTTTGCGACTGCTCTTTCATCTTCACCTAACACTTCATTTATAATGACTGTTTCATAATAATGGAAGCCATCAGTCCATCAGAAGAAAATAACTCGGTTAAAGCGGGAACTCCGTTAAGTGGGACTCGGATAATCGGTACTTTACTGTATATTTATTTTAAAAATGATCTTTAGACTATTTTTGTTGGTGTTCAGAGGGAGGTCATGACCCCCGTGACCTCCCCCTTGGATCCGCCATTGTTATGTAGTTCAGTATTACATATTTCATTATTACCTATTTTAAATTTTAAAATAAGTCGGCTATTGGGAAATTAGTAAAATTCTCTTTGTAAATATACTTTGCGGAAGAGGAGGGGGTGGGGGGGCGCTAAAATCCATGTTTGCCCCGGGCGCAAAAAAGGCTAGTTTCGGCACTGCATTTTTATGAGCCAGTCATGCTGCCTGCAATCAATTCTTACCTCCAATGCTTTTAATTTCTTTGTAGGATAACGTTTCCTTTGGCAAAATCGTATGAAATAAAGCATTTCGTCCGCGTTAAAATATCTTCTGCAGCATACACGGAAAGCAACAATCTTATCTGTTCTTCTTTCCATTCATTTTTTGACAATGAATCTGCTGCTTCCCTTTCACCATACAGTTTCTTGTAACGCCATCCATTCAAAAAATTTATATTTCTGTAACGAACCCACTGACGCCTTGAAGTCTTTGGTGTTTAATTTGGAAGCAAAAAAAGGTGATTTTTCTTTAAGCATATTTGCATCAACTAGAATTTTTAATGAAATAATCTTTAAAAGAGATGTAAGCAAAACTGTTTCCAAATTTGAATGTATTGACTTTCAAAAATATTTTCGAGTTGGGGCAGTTTTAGCGTTTCTGTTTTTAGGTCCTAAGATTTTCTTTAGTGCCTTTAAAATTGTCTGTAAGCTATTCCTTCGAATTGCACATTATTGTGAAAGCTGTGTCTTCTGAAATATTTTAGTATCACCTTCTTTTTTACAAAAAATTTCGCCTCAAGTGATAAACAGGTACGTTTATTTAATTGCTTCATGGCTAAAAAAAGTTTTCCTACCTATATATATTCTCCCAATCTTCCTCTCGGAAAACGAAACATCACTGATTGAGTTGTTCAGATTAAATAAAGTTAGAACTAGCAAGCACACTCTTTTAAATTAAAACCAACACTTTTTTAACCTCATTCTCCCCCTCCCTCCCCCTTCCTCTAACAACGCCATGCTCACTGAAGTAAAGAGAGGAGAGAGGGCGGTCACTGTCCTCACCACATTCCATTTTCTGTCTGTTGTGGGACATTATCGTACTTCTCTGACTATTTGCTTCTACTGTCTCAAAAACAGTTGGAAGTTTATTTGACTTTGATATTGAGTTCCAATTATCTAAATTAGTTCGAAAAAAAAAGAGATTTCTTGATTAGCAGTTTGTGAACGGTAGCGAAAAATTACATTGTATCTAAGGTAGTGTATTCGGGATCATTCTCTGATTCGTAAAATCAAGCGTTTCGTGAAAACGAGCCGCTAGGGTAATAATATTTTTTAGTTAAAATTAAAAGTTAATAAGTTTTGCTAAGAGAGTTTCATATCCACGGTATTAACATTTTAAACATAATGCCAGAAGATGCATTTAAAAAATTACATAAAAAAGTATTTTTCTTTAATTTTCTTGAAATTTGATAATTTTTTTTTTTTAACATAACAGTAACCATTATTGTGTTAATTATCAAATACATTGCATTAAACGACCGTCCTACAAATGTGTGTGTTCTATATTTAATTATCTAAATTCTTAACAGAAACTGTTTATAAACAAATTCAACTGGTAAATAAAATACATCAGGAAAAGAACCTCGGGATAAAATGTTTTTGCTTTATTTCCATTTATAAATCGAACTATTTAATGTTATAAACGAATTAATTTCTAATAACTATGAAAGATTCAGTTTATTTATTAATGTTGGCATCTAAAAGAAAGAAAATTACTATTAAATACTACATCATTTTTAATCTTAAAAAAAGTGTTCTAAAAGTTAAGAAATAGAGTAAATAATCTTTAATAGGAACTTATTTTTTTTCTTTGTTTTAATGGGTTTTAAAGGACTCTTAAAGCTTCAAAATTTTCGCAATTTTAATTTTTTTAGATGTTAAACTCCAATCTTTTCTGAACATTTTGAAATAATTGTTTCCTTGAAATTCTTATTAGAATAGAAGTTATGGCTTTTAGTTATGGCATTCTCACAATCTTTTGACTTTTATGTCCCTGAATAATAATTTTTATTTTAATACATTTTTGTGTGGTTTTTTTTATCTCATATACTGGGGAACATCCCATTGTTTGATTGCATAACAATATTAACGAGATAAATAAGGTTTGAACGATGTTGGGGTCCAAATACCAGGAAAACTCCTACACCGTCCCGTGTCCCTGTTGCTGATTTTTAAGTTTGGAGCTGTCTGTATAAAATTGTTTTAATAAAAGTAATTCGATGTAATTTTTTTCCGAAACTGGGACAATTGTTTTATATAAATATGTAGCAAAATATTAACCTGCACACATTTTTACGGTTGATATTATTTTTCGAGCTCTGTCCCTGGGTTTTTCATCCTTAACGTCCCTCTTGCTAAGTTTAGACAGAAAATCACTTCAGATGCAGCCACAGAATTTTATTCAAGTTTTTTCTCATGCAGAAGTAGAGAAAAGAAGCTAGAGAAGAAGCTAGAGAAAGAATGTCTAAAATTTTTGACAGGAAATTTCATTCAGAATTTAAATCAGCATTTAAATATCAATTTCAAGATCGTGGCTTTATTGGTATTCATACCGTCCGCAAGGTTTATTCTTGCACTTTTCGAGATAAATTTAAAAAAAAATAATTTAATCCAACGTTAACAACTATTTCTAAAAATCAATGAACATTGTGGCTATCATTTAGTCTTAATATGATTTTCCTAAAAATAGATGGTAATTTTCCTTACCGTTCCATCCTTACCGTCCTTTTTTTTCCCATTTCGTCCCTTTTTTCCTATACCGTCCCCTTTTTTTACCTTACCGTCCCTTCTTTAACACCTCTTTAAATCAATGTTATACAAAAATTCTGTATTAAAAGTACTACATTTTTATTATTTCTTATTTGAATGTCCTCTGGGTACTATGCAAATTCATTATAAGTAAAAATTTAGAAGAAAATAAAAAGTTATAGTGGTAAAATGGTAAGGAAAATTAAACTCGCAAGTTTAACTTAAACCTCAGTTAAATAAAAAGTTTTTCGCTGCTGACCATTTTTTCTTTATTTTGAATCATTAAGGCTTTCGTCTATCAGATTAAAATGTTATTTTAGCAACTTTAATTTCACCAGATTTTTATTCCCGAAAGTCAAAAGATTGTGAGAATGCCCCATACCCGCTCAATAGCTGAAGCGGCATTTCCGAAATTTTGAAGTCATTTTTCTCCAAATGACGTTTTTGGGCATAACGCGCACGATATCTCAAAAATTTCTAAATATTTTTTGTGAAATTTTCAAAGCATATGTTTCATGTTAGTCTGTATAAACTGAACCTAAAATTTCCTTTTTACTGTTCAAAAAAATATTTTTTAGGTGATTATGCTGTTGAAATTTTCAAAATTTTGTATTCTCTAAATACAACTTTGTATTAAAAATGAAATAATGCTCTAAATACAAATTTATTTAGGTTCAGGGTAGTTATTATAATCTGAAGTATAAGCAGGCACTAAAATTTTCATTCTAGTTTCAAAATTTATTTTCTAATCCGGCGCGTAATCTGTTATTCCAATTTTCTCTACTCGTCGAAATTCTGACGGTTTGGAGCCCCCTGTAAATGTAAATTCTGCACCTTGGAATTTTTTTAAGACATAAAATATAAGAACATACTTCTAACTTTGTCTTAAAATCAAAAACATTTTTAGATATTAAATGTTGAAAATGGTCTTTCTTTTCATTTTGTTTTTTTTCAATTTTAAGAGTCCTGAGACCCTTAATTGTAAAACAAATCTTATCTCATCTTAAAAAAAAATCATTTCTGATACCTTTTATACATTAAATGTAATTATTAATTTAAAAGCTTCGCAAAGAACATTTCAGAGTGCATAAAAATTCTACGGAGATAAAAATTAGCTTGAGATTTTAAAAAATATATTTTTTTTTCTTTTACGGCTTTGAATGTTGGCTAACATTTAGATTTATCATATTCTTTAGAAGTTTACGCGCTTGTCCATAAACATATCTTGGCTACATTAAGGTATTCGTTATGTCAACAGAATCATCACCTCTAATCACCAAGATCATTTCTCTTATTAACTGAACCGTAAAATGAGTTTTGCGGTAATTTATGTATCCTGTCTATGTAAGAAGCAAATGATATTTAGTAGATAAAGTAGGTGGAGATAATCTGCTTCCTCAGTGTTTTGTGAGATTTTTATATTTCTTTACTGATAATGTAATTAAAATCTTTTTAAAATATAAAATTTTCTAGTATTAAGAAACTGTTTCATTTCTTTTTCTTGATTTAATAAATAATTCAGAAAGTATTAGTCTTGTGTTTAATGAAACCCCAATATAAAATTATCTTACTTTATGTCAAATTTAAATTCTGAATTCCATGGAAGAAAATTTGATTTCTAATAATCCTCAATAACACTGTGTATAACACCCAACTTACAAACATATCTGTATTGTGATTAATTATCTTAAGCCTTTGATGGAAATTATTTATAAGCAAACTCAACTAATAATCTAAATAAATTATAAATTGAATCAGCATACTCAGTATATAATTATTTTGTTTTATTTCAAAATTTGAATGAAACTAATATTTTACAAAAGAATTAATCATAATAATTATGAATTATCCAGTTTAATTATGCGTTCCACATTCTAAAACAAAAAAGTCAAAATTAAATTCCATTGCTGCAAATATTTGTGATTTTTTTTTTCAAATTAAGAAATAAATCAACTAATCCTTAACAAGAAATTCCGAATCAAACGATTTTTCTTTACAATAATTATAAAATGAATAAATCTTTCTAATGTAAGAAAATATTCATTTTTAATATTTTTTTTAAATAACAACCATAATAATTAATGACAAATCGGAAATTGTACGTCAAACGTGGCAAATGAGGTGCGTTCGTACTATTACTAGTTTTATAAATATTCAGATCTTGGTGCAATAGCTGTTGAACTCTTAATCAAAAATGCATGGATACAAAATATATTACGATTATATATATTAAATTCAGTAATACGGAAATAATATGACTCTATCTTAAATAGGACATAATCACCATGCCAACCTAGAATCATTAGCTATCATGGGATATCATGGAATTAATTACGTGTGATTGGATTTAATATAATGAAGAAAACTTTATTAAGATCTATTTAAGTTTTGATTCGATTTTCATAAAATCTGAAAGGCTCGACGAAATTCTGCAGCGATTATATTAAATTTTAAACCAATCGGTTGGGTAGTTTTTGCGCTGTTATATGCGGACAAGCGGACGGAACAAACGACAACGTATTTATATAATTACGGATGCACCTAATAAGGCTTGTTAAAAACCATCATAATGTAGACAAATTCTAGAAATACAGGAATATTAGCATGAAATTCAAAAATTATTTTTTTCGTTTACAAATGTAGGCAATCATTTAGATGTCATATATTCTGGCAATCATTTCCAGCTCCTCAATAAACTGTCCATAAACATAAGTAGACTACATTACTATTTATTATGTCAACACAATCCTCGCCTCTAATTGTCAAAATCATTTGTCTTATTAACTGAACCGTAAAACGAGTTCTCCGTAATTTATGTCTCTTTTCTGCGAAAAGAAAACCTGGGATGCTTAAAAGGCGAAGTAGGCGGAGACGATTTGTCTCCCCAGTGTTTTGTGAAGGTTTTTATTTTTCTTTGCAGATAATGTGAATAAAAATCCTTTTTATATAAAACGCTCTTCCAAAAAAAAAAATAAATAAATAAAAATGTTCCAGTTCGTTTTCTTAACTCCTTCGGGAAGAGCGTTTTTTACAGAATTTATAATCTTTTATCACCGGTTTATCAAAACAGAAATTTTTGCCTAGCTGAATTAAGAAAATGCTCGCATTAAAAAAGGCAAAATTTACAATAAAAATTTACTGGTGAGAATAATCACAGATTCTGAGCATCTTAAGCGTCACATATACTGGTCGCTCGTCCCCAAGGGGTAATCCCTTTGCGGTCGAGTGCCTGCAAATATCCACCCAAGCTTTATATACCTGATTTTATTTGTATATTCTATTTGCACCACTATATTTTAAAAGTGCAGTTTTTAGTAAATTTCTTTTCCACATGTTGTCAAAGTGGAAGTAAAAATGTTTCTTTAAAAAAAGTGATAGCAACTGAATAAATTCGTGTAAGAGATGCCTGTGCCTGTGAGGAGTATTTCGACCGTTAAGGATTAATTACTAAAAATTATTTACTCCTATGTACGAATAATTATATTTTTTTACCTTTATTTTAACAAATAACAAGCAATGTATTTTCTAGCATTGCCTGTCGTTAATTGAAAGAAACATTTTAAGATTCTTAATAATATAAACGTTAATAAATATTTAAGTCTTCAAGATCCTCATCAAATTAGTCATAAACATGGCACATCAGCTAATTTCTTCTCTCCGACTCCAGGCATGCAATCAGGTACATCATTTTAAAGACGCTAGGTGTACTATTGACCCCTTCAAAGAGTTTTATATTTCAAACATTTTTGATAACACATACATCTGAGTTTTGAATACTACAATTAATGTATAAATAATTTCTATTTTAAAATATTGGTTATGAATTTTGAAACATTTTTTTTTTCCATGTAACAAAAGTAATGTAATAAAAACAAAACATAGTTGCGATTGTTTTTCAAATACTCACCAACATGACAATCTTAAAATAGAATTTCACTTTTCCGAGTATGATAAACACCAGGAGGCAAAATTTATTGTGATAATAATTTATTCTGAAAGATAGAAAAATATTGACCTATATTAAAGTTATAGTAAAATTAAAATCTTAAAAATTCATAACTAGTACTACAGGACATTCTTGACTTAATTTTCGTTTAGAAATTTATCCAGAGTCAAGAAGACAATCTGATGGATTTTTATCCACGGTTATAGGGGTCCCTATTCAGCATTCATCTGAAAATTCAGAATCGAATTATCCCTTAAAATGTTACTAAAATACACTATGCTTATGTACACAAAAATAAATAATAATAATAATTATTATTAATGAAACGAATTATTAATTATTGCTGAAATAAAGCCATTAAAATTATATTATAAATTCTAATTTAAAAAACATAACTGAGTCATTCCATGTCAAACCAACACAGATAAAAACTTGACTTCGGTGTTTGAATCGGGATTTCATATGGTATATCATATGCACATTTTTTTTTTCTTTCAAGGTCAAGAATTTTCACATTTGGCATTTAATGTCTCAAAATCTGACATTTTTTTTTAAATATATACTTCACTATTATACTTATTTTCTATAATATCTGAAAGTATCGTTTAGGGACACTCATGGCATATTGAGTTATAAATTGCAAACTACTTGGCCTAATTTCAACACCAAAATCTTTCAAATTCAATTTTTTTTAAACACACAAAAACTAAAATAACTTATCAGATTTGACTAAAATAAAAACATTAGCATTAAATAAATTCTTTAATCACAGAAATTAATTATTATCAATGATATCTACTAAAGCCTTGCTATTGCAACAGTCTCAAAGTTGGACACGTTTATCATTATAATAAAACACTCATACTACAATATACAATGTCATCCAAGGCTGTCGTACAAATGGCTGGTGACTTCCCCAACATGGTTTATAAGTGAGAAATTGCAGACCCAGATGTCGGCCGGAGTAACTCAGTGGTGAGAGCGGCAGTCTTGTATACTGTGGTCCCGGGTTCGATTCCTGGCTCTGGCTAATTCTTCACTCCAGTTAGGTTTATTGTATTTATTGTACGTATGTCTGTATAAAATTTATACATTTATCATTGTTGGGTACTTTGGTTAATTTTTAAAATGCGTGAGAGAATAAAGCTGTAATCAATAACTTCTCAGATCTGTTCAACAATATAAGAAGAAATTTTCCCCTAAAAGAAAACTTCCCCCCCCCCATTCTTTTGCGGAAATTTACTCGAATTCTTTCGCGCAGCCCTACATATGATCTATAAAATATATATACACCAAATAGTCTGCAGAAAATTAGTTAAATTTAAAAACACACTTCCAGCACTTATTGCTCATAGCAACATTGTAACCGAAGTCTTTTGTGTCTCTCTGTAAATGAACAATGAATGCTATGTATTCACTATTCTATAGCAAGCATTTCGCAATGCACTACGGCGATGCAAATTAATTTAAATAGTTTAGAAATGGTGTAACATTATTAAAATACACTGCAAACGATTTTTATAATGTATTGGCATTGTTTTGAATTCCTATGTAAACAAACTATAAATGCTACATACTTCATTTAAAATACAGTACATGCTATGGTAAACCTCAATAACATATATAATACCACTTTTCTTTAAAAGTAACTTTGCATTTTTCATATTTTTATTTTTAATAAAATTTTTACGTAGTATTTATACTACAGTTAGACTTTCTATCCCAATGGCCCATTCATTTTAGACATCCATCAATAGACTGGGCGTAAAGTTGAAGTCAACGCGGAAGCCCCTCAAAGTGATAACACTGTTAAGCCTCTATAAAATATATCCTTTACATGACAATCGGACTACATTTACGCGAGTTAGAGTGCGAACAGATGGTCAGACAAAGCGAATTCATAAACGCTTTTCAATTATGTTGGAAGTGGTAAAAGGATATTATAAACCACTCAAAAATTAAAAAAAAAAATTTTCATAGTGTACCAAATCTTCTTAACTGAACCGTAAAATGTGTTTTGATTAAATTTATGTCTCTAACCTAACACGAAGTACACAGATACGATCTACGACTGCAGTATTATGTGAGCCATATATTTTTCTTTATTGATAATGCGAGCACAAACTCGATTTATATAAAATTTTCTACATAAGATTTCGTTTCGGTTGTCTTCTTGATTCACGAAAAATTCTGAAACGAATTAATTTTAAATAATGCTATAAAAGTAAAATAAGTATCTCCCGTCGCAATTTGTCGGAATATGACAATTAAGATGTAATTTACAATAAGAGATTTAAAAAGAAAATCTTATTAAATCTCATATAATAAGAAAGAAATAATGCTTTTAATATTGGTTAAATGTAAACTATACCTAGAAATTACATATTCAAATAGATGTGCTTTTCGTGCAGTAAAATTTTACAGCTTTCCCAAGGAAAACCAACGTTTTTTTTTTTTTTTTTTTTTTTTTTTTTTTTTTTTAATATCTTTTATAAATTAAATCAATAACATAAGCGAAAGCATTTCGTTGCTAAGCATGTCCAAAAAGGCGTGTATATAGTATATGTTAAATTATTTTATTAGTTATTCTAAATCTTGATAAAACTGATTCAAGTAACAAATACTCTCCGACTATTTTTATATTATACCCGCATCACTATTTTTAAAAAATACATTTTATAATACGTTTCTCTTGCACATTTTTTTGAAATGTATGTAAAAGATTTCTGTTTTAAGAAAGTGGTGGAAGATAGAATTAAAAAATAGTCGCCAATGATATCCCTGTAAATGAAGAAAATCTTAATCGGAATTTTAGCATAAAATTATTTCTCTTTACTTTAATTATAAAGTAAACAAATCTTATTTAATGTTTAATAAATATTAATTTCTAATATTTTTCAAATATTTAATATTTATGCAAGAAATATTAAGCGAAAGTTTTTAGGCAAAAACTCGATAAATCTATTCTCAAATTTCGTGGATCATCTTAAAAAAAAAAAAAAAAAAAAATTCAGCTTAAAATTCAAAAAAATATTTTTTTTTTCATCTTTGATCTTAAAAATATAATGAAAAACATACATTTGTTTTATAACATTTTACTCCTGATAATGGTTTTAAAGATTAAACCGAAACGTTGAGTCTTATTTTATTCGTGTTTTTTTTTATTTTTACATATTTCGAAACAAGATATTCCATATAAAGCAGCTATTCGTGTATCTATGGAAATTCGTTTCAGGAACCATGAAATATGTAACGATAATGTTTCATTTCTTATTCCAGAAATTTGGGTTAGCACTTTGAAAGAACTGTTATGTTCCCGTGTTTTTCTAGCCATCCCTTCTTTTAGTCACTTTGAATAATAGATGGCGCCACTGGGATGTTTTTAAAGGGTTTTTTTTTATGTTTCTGTTAATTTTTCCAATTTGAATTTAATTATTGACGATGTAGCATGTAGATTGTTTCCTGCCGATTTATATTTTTGGAAAATTTTATTCCTAAAGATGGTTTTAAAGATTAAACCGAAACTGTGAGTCTTTTTTTTATTCATGAAACGTTCAGTCTTTTTGTATTCATGTTTTTTTTATTTTTACATCATCTTTAAACTTATGAATAAAGTCTACGTTGAATAGCAAACTCTATTTTATTTTGTATGTCTTATTACATTTTACTGCCTCATACGAATTTCCAACAAGGAAAAAAAAATCATGCGTCAAACACAGATTCTGAAACACATTAAGACATTTTTCTGACACATTAAGAATACTGCAACAAAACTTCACCGTTTAAAAAGGTGAAAAAGATCGCCAAGTAAACAATTTAGAAAAAAAATAGAACTTATGTGAAAACCCTATTTCAGAAATTATCATCTATAGTACAAATAGTACCCAAATTATTTTGTTCAGTCATGTATATTATATATAGATTTATATATATTACAAAGTATGCAAAAATTATTTCAGTTAGGAAAGGCATAGCACAGCTGAAAATTTTGCTTTATAAGTGGAAATGTGCTCTAGCTCTTTTGTGAAGTCCTGAATATGATCTATAAAATTTATACTACAGGTCATAGACAGTACTAAGTAACCGAATTCTTTTGTATGTTCCCTGTAAATGCACGATAAATCTTATACCCATCATATCCTATAATAAGGAATTTGCAGTGTATATTAGTGATGTATATCAATTTCAATATGTTTGAAATAGTGTAATATCACTCAAATACACTGCAAACGATTTTCCCCATACAACGTAATTTAACGGAACTCTTTTGGTTGTCCCTTTAAAGGAACTGTAAATACATTTAAACTATTTATATACACATTCCATTTTCATTACCGAATATTCCATGGTAAATCTCAATAACATATATCAATTACATGGAAATCTGAGTATATTTACGCGAGTCTAAGCACGGACTGACAAATCGAATTCATAAACACTTTTCAACCATGTTTCAAAGTGTTAAAAACAACCAGTATTATTTAATAATAAAATAGAAGAATTAATTTCTAATAATTATCAAATGAATTATATAATTCACTGTTACGAAAATTTCTCTGTCGAACACAATTAATTATTTTAGTCTTAAAAATATATTTATAGACAAATTCAACTAATAAACAAAATAAATCTTGAAAGGGATATCGGCATAAATTTTTAAATCGAATTAATCTTATGTACTGTTACAAAAAAATTTCTATTATTCATTTTAATAATGTCTTTTTTTATGCTTAATCCTTCCCTACACATAAAAAAGTGTCTAATCTTCATTGTTGTCGTCTTAACCCTTGCAATTGCGTGTGTGTAATTTTGGATTCACACTAGAATTTTTGTAAAATTTTATACTGGTGTTCATCAAATTTATAAAACTAAATTTTCATTGAAAAATTCTGGTACGAATCTTGATTAAAATAAGTGAGATAAAATATATCCCACCGCTTTTCAAGGGATTAAACGAAAATTAAATATTAAATTATATTACTCGTTATTTCAAATTTTGATTTAAAAAAAAAAGGAATGTTTAACGATTTAAAAACTCTTGGCGGGAATTTAAACATAAAATTATTTTTCCTTACTTTAATTGTAAAATGAATAAATATTACGTAATGTTTGTGAAATTTTATTTCTAATACTTTTCAAATGTTTAATATCGGGTAAAAAATCTTAAGTTAAACGTCCTATGCGAAAACTCGGTAAATATATACACAAATTCTACGGATACAGGAATATCTGCCTGAAATTCAAACAATATTTTTTCATCTTCCAAGATCCAAAAATATAACGATAAAATATACATCTGTCATATTGGATTTCGCTGCCCCGTGCGAAATATTTTTGACGTATATATGACGTACGAAGCTGAACCCAGTGACATTTCTTTGTGAAAGGAAACGCTTTAGACACCATACGTCCTGGAACTAATATTCCTTCTTATTTTCTTGCCTATTCGCTGTTATGGTAACCGTTGCTATGAAAACCAGCGCATGGTGAAATGTTTGTGGACATCGTTTTAATAGATGTATCTTTCTTTTATTTATGATGAAAAGGACACTGTTGCTATACAATTAAAACAAAATGATGGCACTTATTATGTTTTTTATGCATGCAACAGATGGCAAGAAGTCTGGACAAATGCCGTAATAAGTTTATTTGTTTGTTTATTTTTAGATAACGCTGTCGTTTATTTATTTGGAAACAGATAAATACACTCCAGTGTTTTTAGTGAATGACTCGAATTTATACTAAAAGAAGTTTTTCATTAAAGGATAAATTATTGTGAAGAGGTTTTTATGCGCCTTGGGATTTGTTATCACTAATAAAATGTAATAATAATAATTATTTTCCAAATTTACACAATAATTAAGCTGGATAAAAACACATAATTTAACGGAAAACAGTTACCTATGAGAAAGTGAGAGAATTTAATCAGTTAAAACTTCTGATCGCGTGAGATAGCAAAATTTTGTTACATTGTTTCAAAATGTATTTTTGTTTCGAAAAATCTTATTTTCCATATTGCTTTGCTTTAAATCAATCGATGTATTTAACATTCTGGAATTCCGATTCATTCTGTGATTTTATATACGTGATACCGTTTATGTTAAAGTGAAATAATTACCGAGGAATATTTGCAAATAAAATTAAAAAATATATATTCTTTTATGCGTGTGACGCATGCCAAATAATGTAGTTTATCTCTGTATTGAGTCATTTAATGATTTATGAAGAATTTACAATTATGATTTTAAAATGAAGAAGAGGGTGTCGCAAATAATAGATAATTTACGGCTACCAATAAGTAGAAGTTGACATACATGATTATATCACTGGGGAAGATCTGAATAATCGGGACAAAACTACGTTTTTAGGGGTTTTAAGAAAATTGAGAAAAATTGTCGTACGTTTGAAACGCGGTACTGCGCTTGCTTTTGAGTATATAAAAAAGTTTTAAGCATGAAAGTTGTAGCGAATTTTAAGTTTGTAACTAACTAATAATACGCTACGACAATGGGTCTCGAGATATTTCAAAAAAAGCAAAAAAAGTCCCAAAATTTTGTTGTTTTTTGGCAACAGATAATTCTCCCAAGGGAAATTTTGTTGGACAATTCGTTTTTTCCATGCTGGCCTCTGTATATACAAGTCAGAAAAAAAATTCCACCCAAGCTTTTGCAAAGTAACATATACATTTCTCCTGGACTATATTGATAGTCAAAGGAGTTTATCTTGTCTTGCAGAAAACCAAACTTGTTTTACCTTTAGCATTAAAGCCTGCCTTAATCATCACTGAGCTACCACCTTCTACACGTTTTGAAAGCAGATATCGCTCGGTTCGTAAATTATATCAGTAATATCTTAAACCAACTGGTGATTCAAAGTCAATTTTTTTAATTAGTAAAAACCAATTTTCTCCACAGATTGAATTTTAAAACATTGGACAATGTGAATTTCAGTCTTACATAAATTGGATGCTTTTGTAATTTTTGTTTGTGTTCTAATTTAGCATAATTCAAGTATTTGGCCCTTTTTAGCTCATTTCTAGCAGTTCTGAACGTTACTGAAAGTTCTACAGCAGATTTTATAGTACAAGAATAGCACAATTTTGAACTACCATTCTAATAATGCCCGGTTTACAGCGGACTGATAAGGAAGGTCTCCTTATTGGGCATACCTAGAATATTTTGAAAAAAATATTAATTAAACTAGTTATGTATGTAATAAAGGATCAGTCAAATTGAGCAGCAGAATTACAGTAGAAGGTCTGTAAAAAATAAAATACTTTCGAGTATTTGGCGCGAAAAGACGAAAACATCACGCGATTTGGCAAGCAGTACTTTTCCTCACCAAAAGCAAACGATTTTAATGCACCTGAAAATTGCTTGTTAATTGATTTTTAGAATGCGAGTAAATAGTATTTAATGAATTTAAACTTAACTAATCAGATAATAAATTAATTTTTTGTTTACATATTTATGTTGGTTGTTATTTAATTTTATTACTTTAAAATCAATTTTATATATAAAAAATATTTTCATATACTTAAGCGTATTCCAAAATAAAGGCAAGATGAAGAGTGCTACAGTTATTCATTTAAATATCAAAGAAGTCGTTATTTCCATAGCAACAAAATTGAAACGACAATGCTCAATTGGACTTAATTTTGAGATTGAAACAATTTTAATTAATTTAAATTTTGTTTTAATTCATAAAATTTGATGGTTAACTTTCATTATAAATATATCTATATGACAAAACTGCAGTTAAATCAAACTAAAACTGACAAACTAAAGTTATTTACATTAAATTTATTTAAACAATTCAATATGAAACATTTTTATCTTAAAGATTATTTGATATAAAAAAGTACTTCCTGAATTTTTATTCCATCGCCAACCGGTGATAAATCGCCAGATATCAAAATTTTCATTATTTTTTTACGGAAGCCAACGAGTTTCCGCCAAAAAAAAAAAAACATAAACATATCTATCCTCATGAGTACAACATTCTATAATTTTTTTCAGATTTTTCGGAGTATGTCCGTATGGAGACCTTCCTTGTGAGAGTTTTGATGGCCGTCAGCTTCTTTTATTTCTTCCATGACGCCATCTCATTTTGCTAGATTTCAAAGAAGCTACTGGTCGTAAACTTATTTTCATTTGTTAATATTACACGATTTTAACACTTGTAGATAAAAATACTTTTTAACACTTTCCAACAAAG
The DNA here is from genome assembly GCA_963932465.1 of Maratus speciosus. Taxonomy (NCBI): domain Eukaryota; kingdom Metazoa; phylum Arthropoda; class Arachnida; order Araneae; family Salticidae; genus Maratus; species Maratus speciosus. Next base: position 213,146,782 of record OZ010793.1, read on the forward strand.
TTGAAAATTGTTTATGACTTCGGTTTGTCTGTCCGTCTGGCCGCGCTCTAACTCTCGTAAATATAGTCGGATCGTTCTGAAATGTTCTGATGTTAGTGACCTCTACCATAGTACGATCCCTATTTCAAATAAAGTTTCTAGCATGTTTAGTTCATTTACAGGGACAGTCAAAAGTTTTCCGATTATGGCCTATGGGAAAAAATCGTTTAAAATGGTTTTTAATGATGTTACATGCTTTCAAACTTAATAAAATTCATATGCATTTATCAAGTGCACTAAAATATGCATTCTATAGAATATGCAATGCAAAGAATAGTTATTTATCATTTACAGGGCCACACAAAATAATTCCGTTACAGAACGATATAGGGGTGCATGGAATTGTTTGCGGCGTATTTTAATTATGTTAAATTATTTCATGTATAATGAAATTGATATGCATCACTGAGGTTTACTATAACTTATTTCATGTATAATACGAAGTGCATAGCATTTACAGGGACACACAAAAGATTTCAGATACTATATTGTGTCCGAAGTACTGTACTGTAGCGATGATTGCTGGAAATGCATTTTTATATATGTTATGTGCTTTTATGTTTCACTATATTTATGCATAGTATATGGTGCGTATAAATGTTGTAATTCATATACAGGGTTACACAAAATAATTCGTAATGGTTACTGGGTATGTTTGCAAATTGGTTAAAGGTGGTTTTTAAATGAGTTATGCATTTTTACGCGGAACTGCATTTGGTTTACTAAGAAATGTTTGTAGAACATAGATAAAAGTATATACAGGGTCACGCAAAGAATTGGATACATGGCCGTCTATAAACGATAATTTCTGGAAATGCGACTTCAGTAGTTTTAAAAGCGTTTTACTTTGAATTAAACTTTAGCTAAATAGTGGCTTGTAATAAAGGTACTAGGTTAACTACATGGCTGTACAAATGTATACAAGTATGTTTTGATCTATTAGTATAAACTGCTGAAAGAGAAATTTCAACCTGTTATGAGTTTTCTTGCTAAACTAAATTTTCCCATTATATATACATCAACCTACAGATCAAATACAGGGCTGTTCAAAAGAATTGGAATACATATTTGACTATATACGGTAACTGCAGAAATCAGTTTTTTAAATGTTTCATGCGTTTTCTAAAATGTTTACTTAGTTATCTTATGTACCTTATTTCACTAAATAACGAAGTTTTGTTAAAGCATTCAGGAAGTGTTGGAAAGTGTTTCTTAATCTATGCTAAACGCAGGATTTTTCTTACTTGTTTACATTTGCAGTTGAAGTAACCTCACATATTTTATCAGATATGTGTGTCTAAATTCAAGATATGTAACTCTTTTAGGAGTTTTATTCTAAACAACAAAATTAGCATGTGGTCTTAAACTTTTTTCCAGAACTGCACTGATCTCATTTTCCAGTTAACCCTTTCAGGATATTTTTTTTCGAAAAAAATTACTTTTATTTTTGAAAAATTAAGAGTTACTATCCAAATCACAAGCAAACGTTTACTGAAAGTTAACAAATATGTCATTTAATGAAAGCTAACGAATATAGTTACAGTGAAACCTCCCTGTGATACCACCTCCATTAACCGACCACCTCCCTGAACGACCATTTTTTCATGGAACGAAATTTATTCCCATAGGCACAATATTAATTTTCCTCCATTCAGAGACCATCCCAGTGGAACTCCCTCCATGAGCGACCCATTTCTTTCAAGAAAATGAAAAATATTCCGTTTTTCCCTGGTCGCTTGAAGAAGGTTTTATCAGAAAAATAATTCCGGAGGGTGCATTATTCGTCAAACTTCTAAACTAAGTTTATTTTTTTTTTATTCTGGTCATTTTTAAGTCTTTAAACCCTTTTGTGCCTTTTTAAGCAATGAATTTAACTCTGATGACAATTAAGGATGACGGTTAATAAACTCCCCTACCCTATTCTCTCAGGAAAACCTCAAAGAAATAAATTAATGAAATTGTCATTATTTTTTCCCGTCCCAAAAAAAAATTGCATTTGTTTACTGAACTTCGAAATAAAAGTTATAAAAGATAAAATCGTAAAATCAAATCAAACGTCAATGTATTCATTTTTTAAACTCTGCAGTAATTAACTTATGTTTCGATACTTAAATTTTCATTTTTTTTTCTAAAGTAAAAAATAAATTTTAGTAACATTAATTGTTACCTTTTTTCAACAATTAAAATCTAGATTTAAACATGACCTCCATTAAGAGACCACCTCTCGGAGCGACCAACTTTTATTAGAACGAAACGTAGTCGCCTTAGGGAGGTTTTACTGTATTTTGAGTTCTATTAATATGAGAGTAGGCTAAGGGAGAATTGTTTACTTCGTTTGAAAAATGTTTAAATTACCATAATATTAAATAGACTTAACAACATTTCAGTGTTTTAATTTTTTTTCATAACTTATTTGTGGGATCTATTTCAAATTTAAAGAATAAAACGTACTATGTTTAAAATAAAAGAATCACCAACGCTTGTTTCATACAAACGTTTAATTTTTGTTTTATTACTAAATTTGGAAACATAAATCATGTGGTAATAAAGTATGTATCTACATAGACATATACTATCATTACTTCATGCAGATAACAACAAAAATGATTGTTAAGACAAAAGAAAATTAATTAAAATTGACAGCTACTTTCAAGGCCCATTAGTCCTGAAAAGGTAAATGTGAATTATTAAATGCGGATCATTGTTATATATTCTATTTGTGAAAATGTTTAAATGCTCTCAGGTATGTATATATGATGTGGAGTATTTAGTCTCGGGCGATTTCGCCAACTTGAATGATGAACCAAAAATCCGCACATTGCCGTAGTAATTCTGAAATAATTCAACACTTTACACAAGCAAAACAATCTGTAAAAGGTAGTCATAAAGAAACTTTGCCGATATGTAAATGCCTTGCGGCCGTTCCGTTCAAACAAGCAAAATGAAATATGACATACACTTATTCGAAGGTATGCGATCGAGATTCTGGTGAAAAAGAACAATGCAGCCTCCACGGTTACGGGTACATTGATAAGATTTCGAAGTTTTCGAATAGAAACACCCACATCTTCCCATTCCGCGTCCAATGCACCATTCCAACTCCATTTATGGCTTTTCAGTGTGCTAACCATTTTGAGATGGAAAAAGTGAGTCTAACAATTCGAAAATTTCATTTTTTTTTTCATTCTAACCGTAACTGTACCGGTTCCATTGTTTTTATTAACCACAATCTCGAACGCATACCTTCAAATAACTATATCTCACAATCCATTTGCTTAGTTAAACGAAGGGCCGCTAGGAATTCATATATCGTTTTTTTTATGACCGCTTTGTAGATTAAAAGGAGGTGGAGCATTAGATCAAATAGAACAATATTAAAATCCTTAAATTAAATTTTAATCGACAAGTTTAATTGGAAAATGTGAATCTGAAAATATCGAATTTATCAAGAATCACACAAATAAAAAGTATTTGTCTGAACTAAAAATGACCATAAAACCGTAAACTTTATTTTACGTTTAAAATATTATATCATAATTTTATTCTACCTTTTCCATTTTTTTTTTACATCATACTCTTATGATCGTTTGTTTTCACTATTTTTTATCCTCAGTTACAAAGTATCTTTTTCTAGTTAAGCTAATTATTTATGTATGCATTTCACGTTCTTTGCTGTTTTCAGCAAACTTTTGTGACGTGGAAGATTTAAATCGATTATATATTTTTAGCACGAATTTATTCAAAAGTCGGAAATACTAAATTATTGCGTACGTGTTAAAAATTAATCTGTTGTTTTTCTTTTTTCTTTTCTTTTTTTTTTCTTTGTAACCGTTGAGGATACGTTTTCGTCAAGAAAATCATAAGATATCTGTAAAGTGTATATTATCCAGTTTATTGTTTCAAGAAGTTTTTTCAATCACAAAAAAAAAAAAAAAAAAAAAAATCATAGACGGACAGATTCAGTGATGGAACAGTGTAGCAGCAGAGAATCAATTGACACCGCAAAATTTTATTAGTATTCTTTATTTAACTTCAGAATCTCTAAGAATTTGAAGGCGAAGAATACTATAAAAATTTTAGTGATGACAATCGCTCAACTGCTGCGCCACTGTTCCATCACTGCAGATTCGTAAAAATAGTTCTTTAACATTTTCTCCTTGATAAAAAAAAATGTATGGCTGACATTAATTTTTGAAAGATTATGACTATTCCTCTACTTTTGTAATATCTAGAATAGAAAGCTATTTAGTTATCTATTTAATTTTTATATATTAATGAAGGATGGGTTCAAACAAATTGGTAATGTTGCAGAACAAAAGTCGCCAATCGATAGTCGGTGGACTACCAATCGCTAACGGAAAAATTTCAGTGGAACATTAACAGAAACTTCTAGACATTATTTTTATTTTTTTTAAATTGTGAATCTGAAACTATCAAATGTATAAACAATCATATGAATAAAAAGTATTTGTCTGTACTAAAAATAACGATAAAAACATAAATTTTATTTCCCTTTTAAAAATATTATTTTATAATTCTTAATTTAATTGTACCGTTTTAACTCGAAATGTTTAATTAAGAGCTGTTTTCAATAAATAACAAAACTAAATGTCATAAAATACGACAATACTCTAAAAAACAATGTTTTAAATAAAAAAGTATCTCTTAATGAAATCTCTTAGAATTTGCCAAAAAATCTGTTTTCGAAGACATCTTAGAAAATAAACAAATGCACTCAAGAAAAAAAAACTCATTTGAGGATGTTAGACAAGGGTCAGCTAGGTGGGGAGGCCTACCAAATGGCTTAAGCACTCACAAGCCCCACCCAGAGGATGTTAGTCAATCAGATTTCTTTCAGTCGTTTTCAAGAAATACATTTTGGGCTTGTTTTTAAACTATAAAAGTCAGTAACCCACTACAGATACGTGGCCACTATACGAGGGCCGTTCAATAATTATTGTGCCTAGTGTATATAAAATATTTGTACTGCAATGGTTGTTGTGGAATATCGAAGCCTAATGTCTTAGATGCCTATATGCTCAATTTCAGAACCGTAGCTGCTATATTCATATAGTTTTAGAGGGAGGAGTGAAAGCAGGGAGTGGGAGTGAAAGGCTGATTTTTAGCTTATGGGACAAGATTTGTGACAGTGGATGAGACGTAACTACTGTCGTTTGGACTCGGGATCATAGTGATGTAGCCACATCTCATCCACTGTCCAAATGTAGCCTCATAAGCTCCGAACCAGCATTTCACCCTCACCCTCCTTCTTAAAAACTCATCTAAAAATAGGCCTTTAAAACTTCACCCCTCCCTCCAAAACTATGTTAATAAAGCAGCTACGGTTCTGAAATTGAGCATATAGGCGTTTAAGAGATTAGACTTCGATATTCCACACCAACCTTCCCAGTACAAATATTTTACATACATTAGGGACAATAAATTTTGAACCACCCACGTAGGTGCATTTACCTTAGAAATTGAGAATCTAAATAAGAATTTGAGTTTTTTAAATTATTTTGGAAAAACATTTCAAAAATTAAATTGAATTTTCGTCAAAGTGATTTTGACAGTCCGTTTGGTATCTGATGACAAACAAACTAACAATTACAGCACTAATATTGTACAGATGTTTTTGAGGTACTGAATCCATCATAAATTGTTCTTCAAACATTTCAAATCAAATACTTTTTGTACTCCAGATGAGTAGTAAGATATTTGGAGCTGAATGGTTCTTTCTTGCGCAGATTTTTCAAAACCTGCGTAACTTTCATTTCTTTAAAAACAGTTATTACGCAGATAATAATTGTTTTTAAGAAACTATTAGTAATAGTCAGGCATATTTATTTAGTGTTTCGTTTAAATAAATCATTCATCAAGTAATAAAAGTTCTGCGCCAAGTTCATTTGGCTACAAAGTTTGGAGTATAAATCGAATTGGTTTAAAAAAAATTCGAAATAACATTTATACAAAATTTATGAATTAAAATGTTAACACTTTTATTTTTAATTTTCTGTTTTTTGTTCCAGATCACTGAAATTTAAAGAAACAAATTTATTTTTAACAGCCTTAACTGGCAATTTCACTGCGGAAGGACGTTTTCCTATATTCTTCCTATGTTTTTTCAGTGTTTTCATCATTGGATCTACATACAGAAAGTATGTTTATAAAAATTGTAAGGAAAAGTAATTTAAAAATGATAAAGAAATCTTCATGAATTTTGTTGACTTTTCTTGTAGCATATTTTTAAACAGCAAATATATTTATATTTTGAACTTCTAAACTTAAAAATTAAATATAGAGTGTGTAGAATAGGTACTAATGATAATCATACGTCACTTGTTAACAAATCCCAAAACGTTTTCCCACATTATGTAATCCGAATTCAACATAGAATGACTGTATAAATTTCTTCTATGTTTGCGTGCGTATATGTTTATCAATAATATCAAAACAAAAACTTAAAAATCATTAATGCATTATCAGTAGAGTTTCAAAATACATTTGCTGATTAATTGCAATATATACGCACACCTAAAAACAACTGTTCATTTTACAGAATGATGCAGGCGTCAAAGCTGATTGTAAAAGCATGCCACATGCGATTTTTTTTTATAATTCTGTTTCGCTCCACTTTTTCAGAACAAAAACCTTTTACATACGCATTGACAATATTTGCAAGAGAAATAAACTACAAAATGTATTTTTTTTTAATAGCGGTGGGAACAGAATATTAAAATAGTCACCTGTGGCAGCCTTGTAAAAGACCTTTTATTTTACTTAGAAATCTGGTGTTTGTAAGATTTATTTTCTGTCTTAAAAGTAAAATATTGTATTTTACTGGTGAAAGCAGGAATTTTTCTAGTAAAAGAAAAGTTTTCATACTGTTCGCTTGGGCGACAGTATTTTTCTCTAAAATTATCTTATTCTTTTGCAATGCAATGAGTATTGATTCGTGGTTAAAATATACAATATCTTCTAAAAAATTTTAATTTGAACATTTTTTCATACTTTTTTTTGTTTTTTTTTTTACAGGCGACCACGAGGAGTATCCGCAAGCCACACGACCCACCCCTTCCCTTTACTTGCTGCACCGACGATCTCGGGCGCTGGCCCTCAGCAATCTCAGCATTCCTGTCAGCAGTAGCAGTAACTTGGAAGATCCTCTCTGGTCCTCCTCGCCCACAATACACAACCCACAAGCCTCCATGTCATCATCTAGCTCAGCGCATTCACCTCCAGCAGCCCTGACAATAGTACCTCTTACGAAACCATCGGGCGAAGTGGAGACTGATAAACCCCTGTCCTCTGCATGGCAGCAAGCCTTGGGAGCCGCCACAGGTAAAGGGCCGCCGGCCATCGAAAGACAGGGGCCTGTCAATCTTCCCCCAGCCGTACCAGTACCCCCAGCCGTCAAAAACAGAAAAAGGACTCACAGACCTAAGGTGCTTGAAAGGCCGACTAAAGCTTTATATTGCCTGACACTTGAAAATCCGTTGCGGAAACTTTGTATAAGCATAGTTGAGTGGAAATATCCTTTTCTGACTATATTTTCATTCTCTGTATTATTTAAATCTATTTGGTAAATACAGGGTGTTTACAAAGTCTCAATATATTTTTGAGATATGGCTTCTAAACTCCAAATTCTTTTCAGGAAATCTAATACAAGGCTTTCAACGGAAGGTAGAATAAGCATTGTTTGTGTACGTCTACGCGTATTAATGAATGAATAGGTAGTGGAAGACTTCAATTCTCCTAAAGTTCCCATTCTTCACAAACTTCGAGCAATTTACAACAGTTCTTGCCGAGCTAGGTAGCTCACAGCTTGAAGCTTATGTATAATTTAAATGTGGGCGGAATGTTTGTTTAAATAATAATGCAGAGTTTCTCAAGCAGTAGAAAGCGGAATAGCAAACTCCCGGTTAAATCTTCAAGAAGTTTGGAGCTATACGTAACCACTTCTTGTACTCTTTGCACATCTGGCTTTCTCGGAAGGTCTTCATGAACTATCTTTAACACTACCAGATCGGTTATATTTGTTTACCAAAATTTTTAAAAATTTCTCTGGAAATAGCTGATTTTCTGAATTTGTGGATAAAGGATTTCTCAATTGTTCATGAATTGATTACACGCACACTCGTACACAGAATGGCTGTTCTTCCTCCTATTGAAAGCTTCTACATGATCACAATAAAAAAAATTAATTTAAACCTATTTCTCAAACATACATAGTGACTTTATAAACAGCTTATAGTGTAAAAACGTACAATGTCTTCAGAATCGAAGTAGATCAAGTCTATTTTTTCGTTGAACTATTCTTGCCCAATAAACAATAATTTGTTCAATGCCATAACAAACAAAGTCCTAGGTAAAAAATGGGAAAAACAGGTTGTGCTTGTTTCCTATGATTATCAATGAAATGCAATGGCGCCCATTAATTTTAGCTCCAAATATCTCTGGAAGTTTTATGGGCCTGATAGATTTTGATGCTGAACTCCCATATGTTGCAAGTATTGTTCAAATCTCATATAAGCTATTTAAGTCTAATGATAATGATGGTAAGTATAAGCTTAATTCAATTGAAGCAAAAACAAAGTGAGTTAAACTAAATGCTGCTCTTGTAATACAATTATAAACATACATATTTCACTTCCATTTAATTGTTTATTATTATTTTTATTATTACTATTAGTAAGAAACATGTCATTCTAATCATTTTCAGCAATTTTTAGTAAAATCAATGCTTCATTATTTTGTTTAGAAAGACCGTGCGCATTTTTCGTTTAATAATTTTCGTTCGATAAAGGGCACTCTATGGCAGAAATCATAACGATATTTCAAAAATTAAGCTGTTAATCATAAAGATATGCGCACTTTGATCTGGAAACTTTTGATCTGGAAATACTGTATGCATTTTTTGCATTTCTGTTCTATTGCCACGTATAGTGGGCCTACGAAAAATACTAAATTACGAAAATAATCTCAATATATAGTGCAAAAACTTCACATAATCCAATAAAATATTAAGAAGTCAAACACAGTTTAAGGTCTTATATTTTTTAAAGATTGAAAATTTATGTCTTAATTAGTACCAGTATTTTAACTATACACTGCCTAGTGATGCATATGTGAATATCAATTAAAATTTTATCTTATACTAAATATTAAAAAAAAACATTTTGCATCCATTTCAAACTGATTCATATATGAAAAGTCCCCAACATATGTTAGCCTAAATAAATTGGGGGGGGGGGGGCAACCAGTTACATTTCAAAAAGAGATTTAGAGAAACCATTTGCATTTAAAAAGGAAGCTAAGAAGTATACACATTTGGATAAAAAAAAAAGTTTCTATAAATGTACAAGCATCTTCTTAAAACGTTTTCCTGAAAAAATTTTAGTTGATTACAATTTACAAGATTTCATTAATCAATTTGTATACAACAGCATTTGATTTAAACATAATTAAATATCCTATTGCAAGGTAGTAATTATCCAAATATTTAGCACCTATGATTTTTTTTTTTTTTTTTTTTTAAACATTGACCTTATACACTTTTAATTCAAATTGCTGTTTCGTAGATCTTTAGTAATAGATGTCGGTTCAGTATTTTTTTTTACACGTTCAAAAAAAACAAAAACAACAAAAAAAAAAACCTTACCCAGTGTAAGGTTAACTAACATAAGTTTGATTAGCAAGAAATTTTATTCTAATAATAATTCCATATGCAAGGCAATTTAGAGTTGTATATGTAACTGTAGAGGTTAGGTTTTTCTATTCTTGAAAGGTTTCAAGTCAATTTGGAATATTATAAAATTTAGAATTTCGAGTTTTTCTTGACTTCATAGAATAAATCACTGTTTCCAGTCTATTTTTTTTTTAAGTATGAGAAGAAAGAATTTTCAGTTAAAAGCTTTAGGCCACCAAATTTTAGCGGTTGATTGATTGGTTAACCATTGTGTTTTACTGTACCCAAATGTATAAAAACATGGAGGATTGGGTGCAGAAAAACACAATGGGACTGCCAATAAACCACTAAAATCGTTTCTGCAGGTGGTTTCCCCCAAGATATGACTTGACAGACCAGTTCCATTTTAATATGCTAATCGAGTTTTAACTAATCTTGGAATTCTAGCTGTGTACTCGATGACGTAATGGTTTGTGTAATTGCTAACAGCATCTATAGCAAAAATTGGATAAAAACTCGTGCAACAAAGGTACTTATACAAATGTAAACACCTATTAGGAAACTTGTATCATACAACGTTTTTATAATTTTCGTTTGGAAAAACCATTTTATTGACCATTCAATACTATTTAAACGAGTGCCGATCCAAATAAAACCCAGATTACTTCAACAGGAAAAGCATATTAAAATCATCCGAAAATAAACTGTTTTGCTAAAAAAATTATAGTAGCAAAATAGCGCGATTTTCTTTTCTGTTTTTAACACTTTTCAACAAAGTTGAAAAGTGTTTATGCATTCGGTTTGTTTGGCCGTCTGTCCACGCTCTAATTCCTGTAATTTTACTCGGATTCTTATACAATTGATAATCCATATTTAGGGTCACCTAACCTTGTTTGGTATTGCATATGAAGTATGTGGGATTAATATTTTTAACACTTTTCAACAAAGTTGAAAAGTGTTTATGCATTCGGTTTGTTTGTCCGTCTGTCCGTCTGGCCGTCTGTCCACGCTCTAACTCCGGCAATTTTACTCGGATTCTTATGCAATTGATAATCCATATTTAGGGTCACCTAACCTTGTTTGGTATTGCATATGAAGTATGTGGGATTAATATTTCATTTACAGAGCTACCCAAAAGAATTCCATTACATTATGGCATATGGGGAAAAATCGTTTGCAGAGTATTTTAATGACATTACGCTGTTTCAAATGTATTGAAACTGATACAAATCACTGAATTTCACTACAAGATGATTACGACCGAATTTGGTATTATCATTTGTCGCTCATTTACAGGGACACACAAAAGAAAACGGTTACAATACTATCTTTGAGTACTAATTGCTGAAGTGCGTTTTCAATTTCGGCTTGCGCTTTTAAATTTAACTGTTTTAATCCTATACAGTGCTGCTCAAAGTATTCGAATAATTTTCCGATTGTAGATGGGAACAGCCGAAATTGTGTTTTCAATTGTGTTATGAGTTTCCATATGGTTGAATTAGACATAATATTTTAACTTATTAAAAGGTGAAGTTTTGTTACATTATTCTGAATGTGTTGGGAAGTGTTTCAGAATCTATGCTTGACGCGTGGTGATTTTTCTTTCTTGATTATATATATATACGCTTTGGAATACAGTTGCTAAGCAACGGTTAAATGAAAGTTAGAAAAAAAGAAATGCATCGGAAAAGAAGTAAGAAATAAGAAAGTACTTTTTTTTTTGTATTTCTCGAACTGATGCATAAAACTTCCCAATAACTTAAACAATTAATTTCGAAATTCTAATAAATCTATTGGCGTAAATTAGCATTAATAATTTTACGTTTAAATCAATCATTCAAATGTTTGATTTTCTTTTCAGTGAATAACGAAATTTTAAAATCGCCTGAATTACATAGAAAAGCATTATCACATGTAAGGAAATGATCCATATTTTCGAACAAATGAATCAAATTCAACCATAACCTATGCAGCTGAATCCGGGTAGCTCACCGACATATATGCCTAGTTACAAACTAATCGGATCCTTTTTGCTGCAGTTTTTGAGGATAAGACAGACAGAAAGCAAAAATTTTCCGGATGTCCGCAATAAGTCTCAGCTGTCATTTCATGAATAAAGTTCGGGTGATTCCTTTCCGTTACATTCCGTAGATTCCGTTTCGTAATAGACACTCTCTTCTACCAGGTCTTCCACGTCTACCTAGGTTTTTCTTGTTTGGATTCCATCAAAGTAAACGCAGTCAAAATGTAATAGCAGTAAATTAGATTGTAGTAGCAGGAAACATGAAATAGCAGCAAATGGTTGTATACGAAGAACAGTCAAAATTATGAAGCAACTACTACTTCTGACGGTTTGACGAGGAGCCCGGGACATCAGCCCCACATCCCCGTGCCATAACAACTGGATAGGTAAGAGGAAAAACAGTCAGCAGCGACGTGTGAGATGGTGAATTCGGAGTGGTTGGGGCAAGCCCCGCCCATCCAAACATGCCAGGACGATCAGAACGAAAGGGGGGGGGGGGTAAAGCTGTAACTCCACTAAAAAAAAAAGACCCTTTTCAGGGACCATACATTTTTACATAATACTAAACAATTTTGCCTACACAATAAAAATTATGAAGCAATAATGGAACACTTTATGATTGCCAATTAATTATTTCCAAACAATACAATTTTAATTCCTGCTAGCACCATCAGTTAAAGTAAAAAACAATTTTTCAATCCGTCACGAAAAATCGCTCCAAAAAAGGAAAAGAAAAAAATAATTTTATTTTCCGACGATTATATCAGAAATTATTACACTTTTTCGCGCGAATAGAGGAACAAATATTTATCATTTCCTTTTTGGAAATTTTAGCTTGCATATTCAATTAACGCCATTAAATATTGAAAACATGAACATTTATATTTTATTCTACCTCGGAGGCTCAAGACTGTTCTATTAAGTTATAAAACGGGCAGAACTATGAAGTAGTTTTCTTGCAATTTTGAAATAACTTTTCCTTAATTAATTATATATTTATAGATATAGTCATTGGAAATTGAAACTGAACCTTTGCTATTGAATAATCAAGATCATAAGGATAGTTTAAAACAGAATTATTAAAAGCAAGATTTCATAAAACAGTATTTAGAAATTATTTCATTTCCCAATTACATCAATTTACTTACAGAAGTGTGGTCTTTTATGATGTCATTTTCATGTTTTTATTGTATTATATGTTGAATGTACATTTTAATTAAATAATGTACAGTAACATGCAGGAAAAGTGCCCCTTTATACAGTGCCAAACATTATCAGTCTAAAAAGGAAGAAAATGTGAAAATTTCTAAAACTTTTTATTAAATCATTGTTGTTCTGGCGTGTGCATACCAGGATAATGTTTCAAACAGCAGGATAATATTTTGCACTGATAATATTTATTTCGACAATGAATATCAATGAGACAGTTAGAAACAATTTAAAGCAAACATAAATTGTCAACATTTTAAAGCAATTTTAATTTAAAAAGTATCTCATTTTGAAATTTTCATGTTTCACCAATATCTTCCAGCTACATACTGACCAAGTCTCAATAATTTCTTAATGAAATGCTTTCAAACGTTTAACTAATAAAGTGCTTTCTCTGAACGGGATCGGACATTCTTATTTTCAATTCTCTTTCAAAATATGAAGATTTCTTAACAATATTCCCATGATGTTAGAAAATGATTTGTAATCTATGTACGATTTTTCTTTCTTTATTTATTTACTTCGAAAGGGAGATAGAACTTGAGAAATTTTCAAACTGCTATATGCTTATTTTTAACGTATTTACTTGTATTTTTTGTACTTTTTAATTCATAATTATTATCATCATACCATTAAGTTCTTTTTTGCTTAAATTTTTGTTTCACCGTATATTTTCAAAAGACTCATGACTTATCGATTTCGGAAAAAAAAATCTAAATACACATGCAATATCCTTCAAATTATTAGCGCCTTTTAAATCACTTGGTTAAATGTATAAAATTATGTTTTGAAAGGCAAATATAAAAACGGTTGGAGAGGCTGCCTAAAGTAAAAAATTACAAAAAGTACAATGCATGTATGAAATAACAAGTGCTAGGTAATGCATATTATACAAGACAGAACAACATAAAAATATGAGTATATGAGAAAAAAAGAAGCACATTCGAATGCTTATTTACGTATATTTTTTCGGACGGAATCGCAGTTTACGTAGCAAATCATCCTTACAGGAAAAAAAAATTTCTTGAAAGCAATTCCCTAAAGTAACTCACTCTTAGTTAGAAAAATATCCTGTTTTCTTGTAGTGTTTTTGTGTTTGTTTGTTTGTTTTTATTTTGTTTTGTTTTGGTTTTTGTATGGCTAATTCCGCGAAAGTCTCTTTTCCATAAAAAATTTCTTTTGCTGCTGAAAAGAATTTAATTAGATAAAAAGAGCATTTTTTTGTGATGATTTTAACATGTAAAAATGTGAAAGAAAATAGCTAAAATACATATCATAGAACAAAAGATCTTATGTTTTAATTAATTTCTATGACAAAAACTTATTTGGAAGTACAACATAATTTTTTTTTATATAATTGCCAAATAAAACTCGATGGATGGAAATCGTGCTACCGTGATATATGAAACATTTTTCTTTTGTATAGAAAGAGATTAAATAAATAAATAAGTTGAATTGTGCTTTAATATATTTTTTTAAGAGTAGTTTTTATAGTAAATCTAAAAGTTATACAAATGGAATTTTTGTTTTAATATTGTCATAAATAACTAATAGATAGGAGAGGTTCTATAATATTATTGTAAAAGAAAACACAGACAAATACCTAAGTTTGTCAACTAGTGATCTTGATCATTAACTATATTTATTACATATGCAATTTATTACTACAGATTTATTATTATAACTATTTAGTATTGAACAAGAAGTCCATTTTTTAATAAAAATGTGTTACGACTGATTATTTAGTTTTAATCACATTTAATTATTTTAAGTTTATTTTAAGATATTTTGCAATGATAATATTTATTTTGATAATGAATATCAAGGGGACAGTTAGAAACAAATTAAAGCAAGCATACATGGCTAACATTTTAAAGCATTTTTAATTTTAAAAGTCTCTCATTTTCAAATTTTTATGTTTCATCAGCATCACACCCAGCTAGTATATACGGGGCATGTCTTAATCATTTCGTAATAAAGTGCTTTCAAACATTTTTTATCAAGCATTTACCTAATAATCTGCTTGCTCTGATCAGATTTTTTTATTTTTAATTCCCCCTTCAAAATATGAAAATTTCGTAAGAATATTCCCGCGGTGTTAGAAAGTGTTTTGCAATCTATGTATAATTTTTCTTGCTTTAATTTTATACTCCGAACTTCAGAAATCTTGAAACTGTTACATGCTTATTTTTAACTTATTTACTTGTGTTTCTTTTTTGTACTGATTAATTTCAAATTATTATCATCATACCATTAGGTTCTTTTTTGATAAAATTTTTGTTTCATTGTATATTTTCAAAAAACGTATGCCTTATCAATTTCTGAAAAAACATCTAAATATTCATGCAATATCCTTCAAATTATTAGCACCTTTTAAATCACGTGACGAAATATATAAAATCAGGTTCTGAAAGACACATATAAAAACTGTTGGAGAGGCTGCCCAACGTCAAAAATTACAACATACAATCAATGTATAAAATAACAAATGTCTGGTAATGCATATTAGATAAGACAGAACAACATATAAATATACATATACAAGAAAAAAGAAGTACATTCGACGGCTTATTTACGTATTTTTTTAGACGGAATTGCAATTTACTTAGCAAACTATCCTTACAGAAAAAAAAATAATTTTCTTGAAAGCAAATCCCTAAAGTAACTCACTCTTAGTTAGAAAAATATCCCATTTTCTTGTAGTGTATTTTTTTTTTTTTTTTTTTTTTTTTTTTGTCTAATTCCGCGAAAGCTCCTTTTCCATAAAAAAAAAAAAAATTCTTTTGCTGCTGAAAGGAATTTAATTAAATAAGAAGAAAGTTTTTCTGTGATGATTTTAACATCTAAAAATGCAAAAGAGAATAACTAAAATGTATCTCATAGAACAAATAATTTTATGTTTTATTTAATTTCTATGACAAAGGCTTATTTGGAAGTACAACTTCAAGCATATATTTTGCGAAATAAAACTCGATGGGCGGAAATCGTGCAACCGTGATATATGAAGCATTTTTTTTTTTTTTTTTTTTTTTGGTATAGAAAGATAATAAATAAATTAAATTGTGATTTAATATATTTTTTAAGAATATTTTTATGGCAAATCTAACAGTTATACAAATGGAATTTTTGTTTTAATATTGTCATATATAACTAATACAAAGAAGTTCTATAATATTATTGTAAAAGAAAACACAAACAAATACCTAAGAATGCCAACTAGTGATCTTGATCATTAACTATATTTATTACATATGTAATTTATTACTACAAATTTATTATTATAACTATTCAGTGTTAAACAAGAAGTAAATTTTTTAATAAAAAGGTGTTACAGCTGATTATTTAGTTTTAATGACATTTAATTATTTCAAGATTATTTCAAGATTATTTTAATATTATTTTAAGATATTTTGCAATGAAAAAAATTATTTTGAAAATGAATATCAAGGGGACAGTTATTAAGAAATTAAAGCAAGCATACATGGCTAACATTTTAAAGCATTTTTAATTTTAAAAGTCTCTCATTTTCAAATTTTCATGTTTCGCCAGTATCACACCCAACTACATACTGGGCATCTTTCAATCATTTATTAATAAAGTGCTTTCAAACATTTTTTTATCAAGTATTTACCTAATAATCTGCTTTCTCTGATCAGATTTTTTTATTTTTAATTCCCCTTCAAAATATGAAGATTACGTAAGAATATTCCAGCGATGTTAGAAAATGTTTTGCAATCTACGTACAATTTTTTTCTTTAATTTTATACTCCGAACTTCAGAAATCTTCAAACTGTTACATGCTTATTTTTAACTTATTTATTTGTGTTTCTTTTTTGTACTGATTAATTTCAAATTATTATTGTATTATTATTACCATTAAGTTCTTTTTTGATTCAATTTTTGTGTCACTGTGTATTTTCAAAAGACGTATACCTTATAAATTTCTAAAAAAAAAAAAAAATCTAAATATTCATGCAGTATCCTTCATATTATCAGAACCTTTTAAATCACGTCACTAAATGTACAAAATCGTGCTTTGAAAGACACATATAAAAACTGTTGGAGAGGCTGCCTTAAGTCAAAAGTTATAACAAGTACAATCAATGTATGAAATATCAAATGCCTGGTAATGCATATTAGATAAGACAGAACAACATAAAAATATACATATACAAGAAAAAAGAAGTATATTCGACTGCTTATTTATGTTTTTTTGGCGGAATCGCAATTTACTTAGCAAACCATCCTATCCTTACAGAAAAAAAAAATAATTTTCTTGAAAGCAATTCCCTAAAGTAACTCACTCTTAAAAAAATATGCTGTTTTCTTGTAGTGTATTCTTTTTTATATGTCTAATTCCGCAAAAGCTCCTTTACCATAAAAAAATTCTTTTAGACTTTAATTTAATAAGAAGAGCATTTTTCTGTAATGATTTTAACATGTAAAAATGCACAAGAAAATCACTAAAATACATCTCGTGGAACATGAAATGTTATGTTTTAATTTCTATGACAAAAACTTATTTGGAAGTGCAACTTCAAACATGGATTTTTTTATATAATTGCGAAATAAAATTCGATGGATGGAAAGCGTGCTACTGTGATATATGATGCATTTTTTTTTCTTTTGTACAGAAAGATAATAAATAAATTGAATTGTGTTTTAATACATTTTTTAAGAATAGTTTTTATGGTAAATTTAACAGTTATATAAATGGAATTTTTGTTTAAATATTTTTATTTATTTACAGAAGATAGGAGAAGTTCTATAATATTATTGTAAAAGTACAGTAAAACCTCCCTAAAGAGACCACGTTCCGTTCCAATAAAAATTGGTCGCTCCAAGAGGTGGTCTCTTAATGGAGGTCATGTTTAAATCTAGATTTTAATTGTTGATAAAAGGTAAAAATTAATATTACTAAAGTTTATTTTTCACATTAGGAAAAACTATAAAAATTTAAGTATCAAACAAAAGTCAATTACATAAGTTAATTAGTGCAGAGTTTAGAAAATGAATACATTGATGTTTGCTTTGATTTTACGGTTTTATCTTATATAACTTTTATTTCGAAGTCCTTTCGAAGTTCAGTGAATAAACGCATTTTTTTTTTTTTTTTTTTGGATGGAAACAAATAATGACGATTTCATTAATTTATCTATTTCTTTGAGAGTTTCCAGACAGAATAGGGCAAGGGAGTTTATTGACCGTCATTCTTAATTTGCCATCAGAGTTAAATTCATTGCCTAAAAAGGCACAAAGTGTTTTAAACACTTAAAAGTTACCGGAATAAAAAAAATCTAAACTTAGAAGTTCGATGAATAATGCGCTCTCCGGAATTATTTTTCTAATAAAACCGTCTTCAAGCGATCAGGAAAAAACGGAATTTGTTTCACTTTCTTCAAAGGAATGGGTCGCTCATGGAGGGAGTTCAACTGGGATGGTCTCTGAATGGAGGTAAAATTAATATTGAGCCTATGGGAATAAATTTCGTTCCATGAAAAAATGGTCGTTCAGGGAGGTGGTCCCTTAATGGAGGTGGTAGCACAGAGAGGTTTCACTGTAAACACAAACATATACCTAAGATTGTCAACTCGTGATCTTCATCATTAACTATATTTGTTACATATGTAATTTATTACTACAAATTTATTATTATAACTATTTAGTATTGAACAATAAGTCAATTTTTGAAGAAATTGTGTCACAACTGATTATTTAGTTTTAATCACGTTTAATTATTTTAATATCTTATAAATAAGAAAAATATTTTAAAGATAAAATTTGTAAATAATGAAGTGTACGTTAACAATTTCTGGAAAAATATAGTTATTCTCAATATTTTACCACTACCTTTTAGATTGCTACATCCTTTTAAAGCGCGCTGATTAGTGTGCACAAATATGTTTTTAAATGCCTAGAAAAATATACATAAAGAAATGGCCTAACTTCGACGTTACAACAAGTTTAATGCATGGCTGATGTAAGAAATGTTTCTAAATGCATGTTCGATAAGCCAGAACAACATAAAAATATGTAATATACGAGAAAAAAGGACATTCTGCTATTTACTTATGCATATTTTTTCAGATGGAATTGTAATTAACTTAGTAAACCATCCTTACAGAAAGAAAAATTTATTTTCATGGAAGCAATTTTCTAAAGTAAATTATTCTTAGTTATAAAAATATCCTGTTTTCTTGAAATATATTCTGTTTTTTTTTTTCTACGTATAATTCCTCAAAAGCTCCTTTTTTTTTATTAAAAAAAAGATTCTTCTGCTGCTGAAAAGATTATAATTAAATAAGAAGAGTATTTTTCACAGATGATCTTAACGTGCAAAAATGTAAAAGATAATAGCTGAAATACATATCAAACGAACAAAAAATGTTATTTTTTATCTAATTTCTAAGCAAAAATATTTAGAAGTACAACTTTAAATATAGATGCTTTTATATAATTACAAAATAAATTCTGGAATATGGAGAGCTTATTACTGATATATATGTAATGTATTTTTTTATTTCGTGTATAAAGATAATAACGAAAACAATGTATATTTAAATTGGGTTTTTTTTTCATTCCAAGAATGTTTTTATGTCAGAAGTAGAAGCTTTAGAGGGACTAAGCACCTTTCTTCTTATTGGTGTAATGCACATCAGTGAATAACAATAATAATATTTTTTCTCAAACCAGGTGATTGCAAATTGGGCCTTTGCTTGAAATCCCATTTCTACCCGGATGGCAGAAAAATCCTTAGATTACGATCTACGTAATTAGAAGCAGAGAGAGCGCGTTGTACAAGTATCATAGGACACAAACATTTCGAAGAAAAAACACTTCAGGATATCGTTAAGCTGGAATGACATCCCAACTTGGTAGGCTAAATCTATGGTTCCAGGAACCTGACTCCATATCCTTAGCCATATCCAGCACGACGCTGTCATATTCGAGATTCATTACTTCGTGTTACTCAGCTCTAATCCTCAATAGTCCACTCACGGTATTCCCTGTCTCACGTAAGATGTTGAGCGTGGTACTATGCAGTGAGAAGTTGTATTCAGGTGCATCTTCTGCTTCTAAATTTCAATTGGTGGAATGATTGCTGCAAAACTTGTCTGCTGACTGTCTGTATGACCCATGAGCTAAGTCTTCTTGTCACTGTATATGTACGATACAGCTGAATCTTGAAAATTCGAGTTCATTCAAACTCTCTCTTTCCTTTGAAATACAACTCCCTTTTCCATTATCCAAGTATTCTCAAGCTAATCTTTATATTAGTAGTGCGGTTGGAGGCCGCACAAATCATCATCTCATAGAGTTCACGGCTGAAATTCCAGAATTAGATAAAACTCAATTGGCATCTTAAAATAAAACTGGTCACTAAGTCATATCTTGGTAAACCACCTGCAGACCCAATTTTAGTGTCTGATCGCTAGATTCCCATTGAATTTTCCAATAAAATTCCTGCATCATATGCATATTAGCATAGAAAGATGCAGGAATTTCATTGGAAAACTTGTTGGGTATCTACCAATCAACCGCTAAAATTGGGTCTGCAGGTGTTTTCGACGAAGTTATGACTTGGCTGAACAGTTCCATTTAACTATGTTAATCGAATACTATCTAATCCTGGAATTCCAGCCGTGAACTCGATGAGTTGATGGTTTGCACAGCCGCCGCCTGGTCGAATCTGAACGAGAAAATCGTGTTGTCGAGGTGTTTCTGAAATTAAATGTGACGAGCACCTGTTATTTTTTTTTCAATTAAAACATCTGAATCATGAGTTTTTTCCATCATTTAACCTTTAACTGATGTTTATAGAAGCCTATACACCAGAGGTCGGCAAGTACTTTTATGTGGGGTCCGAATACTTTTGAAAACTTTTATCGAGGTCCAGAGAAAAAAAAACACATAAATAATACACGCCCTTATTACTTTTAAATTTTTATTTTATAAAATAGAATAGTCAGGTATTCTTTCGGAACAATTACTACGTACACAGGTATTCTTTCGGAACAATTTCTACGTACACAGGTATACGCGATGAAAAATTTTGCATACAAATAATAAAATAGAAATGACAAGTATTCGTTGAAATATGAATGTGAAAAATTACACTTAAAAATATTTTTGTCGCGTATAACTGTTCACGCGGTGAATAGCTAATGCGAAGAGTGTCTTCAAGATGGGCGTCCGTTAATCTCGAACGATATTTGATTTTTTCTGCAAAAAATTCACTTTGGAAAAAGCTGATTCACATACATCTGTGGAGCCAAACATAGTAGCAAGTTAATAGCTAGTTTTTTTTTTTAATTTTCATACTTTTCTGAGACATGTTTGCGTTCCAACGCAGCCGACCAGTCCCACTGCCGCCCATGCGCACCAACGCAGTATTTTGCGTTTCACATCATAGCAACTATGCATTATCATTAAAAAATCAAATTAGTCGCGCCATTACTTGTAAAATATAAGAAACATTGATAAAGCTATCGCTCAAACTTATCAATTATATGTAAATAGTATTAATAAATTATTTATTCAAATTGAAAATTCTTTGGCGGTCCAGGCTTCGACCTTCTGCGGTCCGGATGTGGACCGCGTTCCGCCTGTTGCCGACCGTGGCTATACACCCATCTACATACATCATAAGGTAGAGTCCGCGCATGAGTGGAATAAGGTAGCACCACCTTTTTCATAAGACTGTATATCTCTAATTCAATCGCATTTCAGTTTATATCACCCGCGGATAAGAGAACTACATTTAATGAACAGACAAACATATTTGACAGTTAGTGAAATCACTTATTAAATACGTACACGTTATACAACACTTCTTCTTTTGCAGTAAAAGTTTGTAAGAACAATTTCAAAATGATAAATAAAATTTGAAAGAAATTGTGTTAAAATTGATTTTATTTTTATTGTTGTTTCATTATTTTTAAAATTCCCCAATCTGGCGTCGTTACCTTTCATCTCAGATATTTGAATAAGCAGTTAAAAGAAACTACTTCAAAAGCAGTTACGCATAACGCAAAACTACAGATGATAATATGAAAAGTTAAACCTCTTCGATCCCTACTTACACATTATTTTTAATTTTTCAGTTAGTTACTGCCAATGCAAACATCCAACACTTGTAAAATAAAAATTATTGGCTGCTGATGTCATAGGTAACTATGACATCATTACGCTGCCATTCACAGTGAACCATGTAGCCAGTGAATATTCTGTCAATGTTACTTAACATAATAAAATAGCACCTTTCACTGCATTACAAATGACATTTTTCAGGGTAAATATGACGAACATTTGACTAACGTAAGTTTCAGCAAATCACTAGATTACCTGGTGTAATGTGAAGTGAAATCATAATTCTATTTTTTAAGAAGTAGATTACCCTAATATGGAGAAAGAAAGAGTAAAAATTTGAATTCCCCTCGTTTCAAGGCCATAATTTCTTCGTAGTTATAGAACAAAAAAATTGTTGCATCGGCTTAGCACGCAATGCTATTTTTCTACATAGGTTCGGCACAACACAGGAACTAAGACAAATCCCACATACACTATGTCACAAAAAAAAATTCTGGTATGATCTGGTATGATCTGGTATGATGTTACTCAATGTTTAATGTATTTTCTAAAGGTTTAGTCTTATGCATTTAATAATATAGTAACGAAGAATATGTGTACGGAGGATACAAATACCCAATGTTTTTGTTGGATAAAAAAACCCCTCAGTATAAGTACCTTTATTTTACAAACCTCAGTACCTTTATTTAATAAAAACTTATTTTTATTAAATAAAGGATGCTTGCTTTTCAAATCAAGAAAGGATACATAAAGTTCATGTCAATTTCTAGTTCAGTGATAATATTTTAAAATTAATGAAAAACGATAATATGCACATTTACGGTTAACAAGTGAAATTAAAAAGGGATTTCCCCTGTCATTAAATATTTCATTAGTTGACGGATGCTGTTATATTTTGGAAATTATTGCACAAAATTGCATTGGGACGGATGATACAAGAAAGGCTTGTAAGAGTAGCTCAAACATGATTAAAAAAAATCATAATAAAATTAATTATCCATGTAGAGGTGTTTACAGAGAGAAACAAATAGATTATTGAACGAATAATATATTTATTATATACACAAAATAAGTGAAGATGCTAATAGAGGAAATATGTATAACATGTAACGGAGGCATACATCAATACCTCCCTGCATTCAAAAAATTTATAAATCCTCAATCGTCATAAATCTTCATTACTTTTAATATGTTCTTTTATGTTAAACCTCAAGAACATCTAAAACACATAAATTCTATCAAAATATACTATTTTGTACTGAAAAGGTAAATTTTTGTGCAATAACCCATGTCTAAAAAATACAGTTTGGAAAGTTTTATTAAATAATATAATAATCTTTCTTTTATAATTCAATTCAGAATCTATTTAACCCTTTATATCCTGAAATATTAATAAAAATTTTAAATAAAAAGTTAATAAAAAATTTGCTTCACCTGAATACTTATTTGCGTTAATGTCTAAGATATCCAGAACAACATGTATAATAATAATGTGATTTGTAGATATTTTTTAAATTAGGAACTGATTTAATAAATCGATAGTTACAGCTAATTTTGAAAAACATTGACAAGAATAATTAGATTCATTAACAAAAATCTAGGGGGCTCTGCCCTATGAGCTACGCTCGCCAACCCTCTTTCAGACACCGCAAACTCTCAAAGCACGCTAATTTGATAGGCTTTAAAAAAAAATTCAGAAGAATGAATTATAATTTAAAAAAAACAGTGGCGATCTCCTTCTTAACGCATTGTTTTCGTCTTTGATTAAATCAGATCAGTAAAACATGTGAAAATAAGATAATATGAAATGTATTAAGTAAACAGAGTCTTTCTCTCCTGGTATTTTTTAACAAAAAATACCAGGAATACGAAAGCTTTTTTAAGTAAGACATTTTAAATGCATCGTTTTAAATCTAACATAATTTTCACCAAAGTTTTCTTTCTCTTTTTGATATTCACGTGAAAATACTTTTGTTGTTAGAAAGGAAATATTATTTGCGCTGTCTTAGAATTCTCAACAATAGTTTTAAAAGATTATCTCAAAATATGAAATAAATGTATCGCGCAAATATATTTTTAAATTTAAACTGTTTGGCAATGTTATGGTTTGGCAATTTTCAATATGACGTAATTTCCTCCATTTGCGACTTTTAACGCATATTAATGAATTTATTATTCTACAATTTTCTTTCTCTTTTAAAATTCAATATTCTTTTCTAAATATCTTATTCTCTAATATATACAATTCTTTAATATCTTATTCTAATTTTCTCTTATTCTAAAATTTTTTTAAAATATAGTTTTTATGACATAACTATCAGTATTTTCCTGCTTTTAATACGTAATCATTTAAGACTCATTTGAAAGTTTTTTTTTCTTTTTAAAGTAGATACGTCTAAATAAATTTTTAATTTGAAGGAAATATTACTCATGATTTTAAATTTGCCAAAAATTTTAAATAATACCCTTTTCTAAAAGTTGTAAAAACTATCTCTCGAAATGCTTAAAATTTGAATTTAAAATAGAAATAAAACCTAAAAAAATGAATCAAATTGAAAAAATAAATGCAGTCTGCACACCGTGAACTTCTAATGTATAAAATGATCTAAAAATGATTAAATTCCTATGTATAGTTTTTGCTCCTATAAAACTTTAATAGAACGATTTTGACCAACTTTAACATAAAATATCTCTTAAAATAATTCTTCGATTTGAAAACTGTCTGCATCAGCGTGTTTATGAAACATTTCTCTATAATACCACCGATTTTCATATTTTTGTATGCAATATTTTTTATTAATGTTTACGAAAAGAGACCTCCTGTCACAAAAAATTCAAAACCGGCGGCGGTGACAGCGTTAGTTACTTTTTTTTAGAATAGAAAGATACTGTTATGGAAGTCGCACAATTCTTTTAAGAACAGTGTAAATAAATGTATTGTGATCCTATCTGTGACAGAGAAAAAAAATATTCAGTTTCGACTGTTTCACAGTGTTTTCTAACTATGATTATTTAATGG
Source organism: Maratus speciosus (assembly GCA_963932465.1). Classification (NCBI taxonomy): domain Eukaryota; kingdom Metazoa; phylum Arthropoda; class Arachnida; order Araneae; family Salticidae; genus Maratus; species Maratus speciosus. Next base: position 213,171,850 of record OZ010793.1, read on the forward strand.
TATTTAAATGTACAGTCAGGATATAAAGGGTTAATGCTACTGTATAAATTTCATTCCATGGTCTTTAAAACAAAAATCACTGTGGTTTATTTTCAATCAATGGATAAATGCAACATAGGCCAGTAAAATTAATCATTTTGTTTATTATTAAAATAATAGTTTTTAAAATGTATGAAAAATCACGGAAATACAAAGTAATTACTATTTTTCATATTGAAACCTGCGATAATTCCATTGCAATTCATCTTAGACTATTTGAACTCTCAAATAGAAATTTACAGGATAAACTTTCTCATTACTATATTTCAAATGAAAATCAAATTTCAAAGTAATTGCTTAATAGGCGCAAAGGCCAACATAGTGAAAAAGATTCCAAGCCGGGACTCGAACCCGGGCCATCAGTATAGCGCACGGACGTTCTACCGACTAAACCACTTGGAACGATACCCAGCAAGGAAAATTTCTCACTATTATATGTTGGCAAGGCTACAAACGCAGCACAAGATGGAATATTTACCGTGAGCCACCAACCTGAGGCAAACACGGAATATAATTAAATCCAGCATCGATAGAACCTATACTAATACATGGAAATTATTCCAGAGGGAAACATTCGCCTTGGATACAATATCCCTCTGGAATAATTTCCATGTATTAATATTTCTCATTACTGCCTGAATTAGTACTATAAAAGGATTGTATGTAAATTTTAAAGTTGTTGCTTTTCTAAAATAAAATTATGAAACTGCAACAAGTTATCGTTATCTAATAATTCTTTTTTTTACATTTGTTTGTAAACGTTATTACATTAATTAATGTTCTTAATTTTATATTTAAATGACATTGATGATATTGTACTAAGAAACTGCACAAATTTATCTTTCTTTACTTTTTCTTGTTTTAAATTTATGTTTACAATATATTACAATTTATTCCTTAACAACTTTTCACGCCTTTCGAATATCTCATCCTTTTTACCATATTTTGCAACTGCGTAGCCTTAGCGATCTACACACCTCATCCTTGCATGGATTCTAATGTTCTTAATCATTATTTGGTAAGTACATTTTAATATCCATTTTAATTTCCATTTAAATATTTTTTATTTGAATTGATTGGTGTAAGTGATAAATAATTACACAGTGTTTGCCTTGCTGTTAAAATGTTTTTTAAGAAATCCAACAGGATATGAAATCTCTATACAAGTACTTGGAAGTACAGTCGTGAAAAAAAGGAAACATCCCCTACTAACTCTGCAATAAACTATTATAGAAGAAAGTTACTGGTACCAAACGACTGGAAATAAAGTCAACTTTTAAATGATGTACATAAAATATGCTTAGGGGGGCATCTACATATCAAAACATATCAAACATAATTAATCTTTTTTTTTCCAATAGCAATACCCAAGTTTGACAGCATAAATAAATTTTACACCCTTCAATTAGCCTAAATACAAATTTTCATGAGATTCGTGCGATTTGTTTCAGAGAAATTAATTATTTTAAAATGAGCATATTTTTAGGGATTATATCCAAATTGAAGTTCGGTACTCGGTTGTTGAAATGCTAAGAGAATGACTGTGTCGCTTCTTTTAATGTATTATTGTATACGTACGACGTATCGTATTGTACCAATACGACCATTACACTCGATTAATATTTTTCGACTATTGCCAGCCCAAATGTTTAGAAAAAAAAAGTAAAATGCATTGCTATTCAAATTATTATTTTCTGTATATCATAGACGGCAACGTAAACCATCATTTTGGCGTTTTTAAACATAATTCGAAAAGTACTTGGAAGAACATTTTGAAATTGAGAATTCGCATAAAGAAATAAATACATACATAAATACATACATACATACATAATAAATATAAATCTATAAAAAAAAAAATGTAGGTTGTAATTCATATTTTTTCGAATATTAATTCCATAATTCATAAATCAAATTATAATTTTTTAATTACAAATTCAATATATTTATGTTTGGTTTTTAGGAGTGTTCGTAACTATACAGGGTGTCCGGTCTCAACGGTGTCCAATGGCTAATTCCTAAACCGTTAGTCATAGACATGTAATTCCAATTACAAAAATGTTTTAAATCAGGTAAAGAAATATTTTAAAAGCGATTTGGGTCAATAAAAACATGTCTTAAAAAATTACGAAATTTAAATTTTTATACGGTCCCCCGGTCCTATATGTTATATTTAGTAAAATTTTCCTGTTACACTGACAAGTAAGGCAAAAAAGTCCCGTTATTGTACGATTAAAATTGACCGAGTAATAGCTGTTTAAAGTTGGAGCATATTTTTTGCTGCAAATTGGGGGTCATTCACAAATTTAGTCGAAATATAATTTCGTCAGATATATTAAAAAATGGTTGAGAGTAAAATTAACATTGCAATATAAATTTGAAATCTTTAATCATTCTGACATATTAATTCAAAATATACTATTTGTAATAAACATTTAAGAAGAAAGAAAAAACAGAATTTTTGTTAAATAAAATTATGCTAAATTAACAGCCTCAATTCTTTACAAAATGATACGTATTTTTAAATATTATTAGATTACACTAGCCTGCAAAAGTTGGTTATGTCATGTTTTTTAGCTTCTGATAATTGATTCTTATGTATTCTGTAGTGCTGAATCCGAAATTGACCTTCATTTTTAATCATCACATCAGGATTTTCCACAAATTGCAAATTTCAAAGTTAAAAAATTCCAAGTTCAAATTGAATCTCCTCCCCCATCTCATCGCACCACTCAGCTGTTTAGCTGTAAGAATCCCAGGATAAGCAAAAATATCGAATAAATTATTGAATAAAGTAAAATTAAATAAAATTAAATTAATTAACTTTTACATATGTTAATACATATGTAAAAGTTTGAGATTTTCGCTATATTTTAACTTACGCACATTTACGATTTGCAAAAAAGATTCTAACGTGATGGTTAAAAATGAAGGTCATTTTCAGATTCAGTGCTAAAAAGTACGTAAAAATCAATTACGAAAAATTAAAAAACACAACCATCTCCTCTACTTTATAGCATCCGATTTTTGTTATCCTTTAAATTTAACAATTTATGATTTGCGAAGTATCCTGACATGATGGTTAAAAATTAAGGTAATTTTCGGATTCAATGCTAAAATATACATAAAAGTTAAAATAACCCCAACAATCGCAGTCTTGTATTATCTAAACTAAAACTTTTTCTTAAACTGCTTGTTGATAATCTATCCGAAATTTTTTGCGTTATCCTGTAAAATAATTATAAATGGTAAGCACCGAAAATCATAATAATGTTAGATTGTTATCGGATTTGCGCCAGTATGTAAAATGTAATCTTGATCGGATATTTGAAAGTCAGTTAAAGTTCGAGTACAAATTTTGAACTGGAAAAGTTGAAGTAATATTAAACTTATAAAAATAACATAATTTTTGTTAAAAGAAATCATAAAAGAAACAATCTCAAATCCTGACAAAATAAAACATATGTTATTTTAGCCAATTTGAAACTTAATAAATGTTAACTTTATCGTAATGCATGTATGATTTTTTTCAAAGAGCAGATACACATGAAATAAGATCTTCGAGTAATTTAAGCACTTGTTATGTGACCCCTCAAAGCCAAGTCGAACTCATTTGTTTTCAGAGCAGAAAAGTGGTATAAGTCATGCATTTTTAAAGTTTCACAACTCGCTCAATTTTAGTGTTATATGAATGGGGCTTTGTTCGTCTTACTTGTCAGTGTAATACGAAAATTTTGCTAAATATAACTTATAGGACCGGGGAACCGTATAAAAATTTAAATTTCGTAATTTTTTAAGAAATGTTTCTATTGACCCAAATCGCTTTTAAAATATTTCTTTACCTGATTTAAAACATTTTTGTAATTGGAACTATATGTCTATGACTAACGGTTTAGGAATTAGCCATTGGACACCGTTGAGACCGGACACCCTGTATAAATAAGTAGCACCTATAGTCGTCATTCAGTCCTCTGTCCGTCCGCATATAACAGAGCAAAAACTACCCAACCGAGTGGTCTGAAATTTTAAACATATAATTGTTTCAAAGTTTTGTCGGGTCATTTCAATTTTTTAAAAAATCAGATGTATAAGTTAATTACAGGGACAGTCAAAATTTTTCTGTTACATTACGGCTAATGGGAAAAAATTATTTCAAGTGCAGTTTAATGATGTTACAGCCTTTCTAAAGGAATGAAATTGACATGCACTTATGAAGTGTACTAAAATATACATTTAGTACGATATGCGCTGTAAAAAATATTTATAAAACAAGTTATAGTACGAACGCACCTCGTTTGCCACGTTTGATAGGCAATTTCCAGCTTGTTTAGTATTATAACCACACACAAAATGATCACATTTGAATTAGAATTTCGGGCGATATTAATAAAAATATGAAAATGTAAATTTAACATTAGAATCTCTAAATTTTTAATGTTTATAATTCAAACATCATCCAAATCACTTGAAATTTCATTTCTGGACATAATTTGAACAGGAGATTTAAAATATATCGTCAAAATTGGGTGTTTCCATTAAAAAAAAAAAAAAACTTGGTCTGGTTTTGATTTGTAGATGGCCCCTTAGCAAATTTTACATACATCATTTAAAAGTAGACTTTTAACTAATCCTTAGGTACCAGTAGCTTTATTCTATTATAAATAATTGCAGAGTTAGTAGGGGTTGTTTACTTTTTTTTCCAGGACTATACATACTTTTGTTATAGAAATATTAACTCACACGAATGCGAATTCGCATCGACAAAAATTTCAAATGTCGGTGTTTTTTGAAAACATGCTTTCATTAATTTACATTTTTCATTAATAGAGTAAATTTTTTTATAGAAATAAATATTACAGTTCGATTCCACATTGAATTTCATATAGGAATCATGCATTATATTTCATCATTACTAGCATTGCTAATAAAGTTATATGAAGTTCAAGTTATGGAATCTCAAATTTCACTAGTGTTGAGTCCGCGGGTACTAAACCGACGCGACGGCGACGTGTGAAGTTCACAGGTTAAACTACGTAACAATTTCGTTGTTTTAATTTTTAATTTAAAATTTTTTCCCGTTTTAAAATAAGTAAAAACAAATTTTATCGACATATGATTATTGTTTAAAATTATGTAACTTTAATAAGTGTGAGTGCAAAGTGATCAAAATGCTATTTGTCAAAATTAAACTATATTCTGAGACGCCTAAAGCATAGACCATTCATCAGAAAGTCATAAAACTTGGTATGAGTCGAAGAGGGGTTATAATAATTACTTCTAGACCAAAGAAAGTTAGAAAACTACCATTAGAGAACATATAATATCTTTCTACAGTATATATGACATGAACTACATAATTTATCCATCTAATAAGGACAAAACATGTTTATAATGTCAGTCACACTGTAAAAAAAACGACATTTTTACAGTACAAAGTACTGTTCATCTCGCGCACAAACTCGATCACAGTTGAATGTACTGTATCTTTCTTTGGTTTCCCGACTATTTAAACATGGGAAATACAGTAGTTACGTAAAATTAACAGTACAATGTACTGGCAATTTGGACGCCAGTAGTTTGTGCTGTGGTCCAAATGCGTCCAAAATTGCCAGTACATTGTACTGTTAATTTTACGCAACTACTGTATTAGGTAGCTTTCTTTACAAAAAAGCTACCTATTGCAGCCGTTCGGAGGAAAGCGATTTCAAAAAATTTTGGTATATTTTCATCGATCATGACCCCCAGACCCCGAAACCACCCTCCGTTCAAAATTGATATATATATATATATATATCTGACCTATGTCACACTGTAACTCCCGTAATTATGAACCGATTTCGATGTAATTCGGTGTGTACATAGTACATACCAATCTCTCGACCGAGTTCGTTGGCCAGCTTCATCCGCCGTTTTGTTTCAAAATGGCGGCCATTTAAAAATTTTTTAAAAATTTAAAATTTGAAATGTGGTACAAAAAAATTGAAAATGGAAAAATATTTTTTCCTTATGTATTTGACCTTTATACAAAGATTTCGGAGCAGTTTTTGTTTCGTCTATATCTTAAAAAATGGCTGAGTTATGGCATTTTGAATTTCTAGCGTGGCTGACATTTTGAAACGTCCTGAATTTTGTCACGCGATAAAAGGTGTATTTATGAACCGATTTGGATGTAACTTCGTTTATACATAGTACATACCAATGTCTCGACCGGGTTCGTTGGCCAGCTTCATCTGCCATCTTGTTTCAAAATGGCGGCCATTTAAAAAAATTAAAAAATAAAAAAATTTAAATGAGATACCAAAAAATTGGAAAATGAAAAAGATTTTTTTTTTGTATGTGTTTGACCTTAATACAAAGATTCCGGAACAGTTTTTCTTTCGTCTATATCTAAAAAAAAAATGGTTGAGTAATAGCATTTTGAATTTCTCTTGTGGCTGACATTTTAAAACGACCTGATTTTTGTCACGCGATAACAGGCGTATTTATGAACCTATTTGGATGTAACTTGGTCTGTACATAGTACATACCAATGTCTCGACCGAGTTCGTTGGCCAGCTGAATTCACCATCTTGTTTCAAAAGGGTTGCCATTTTTAAAAAAATAAATTTAAAATTCAAAATGAGGTATTAAAAAATTGGAAAATGAAAAAGATTTTTTTTTATGTGTTTGGCCTTGATACAAAGATTCCGGAGCAGTTTTTGTTTCTGAAAATTTTGTTCTTTTGCTGATATCTTAAAGAATGGTTGATTTATAGCACTTTGAATTTCTAGCATGGCTAACATTTTGAAACGATCTTGTATTTGTCACGCGATAACACACGTATTCGCCTATTTCGATGTAAGAAGGCATGTGGATAGTATACATCAACACCTCGACCAAGTTCGCTGGCCAGATTCATCAGCCATCTTGTTTCAAAATGGCGGCTATTAAATTAAAAAATATATATATATTTAAAGTGAGGTGCAAAAAAATTAGAAATTGAAAAAGGTTTCTTTCTTAAGTATTTGATCTTGATATAAGGATTCAGGAGCATTTTTTGTTTGTCTTTACCTTAAAAAATGGCTCAGATATAGCAGTTTCAATTTCTATTGTGGGTGACATTTTGAAAAATCTGATTTTTTACATGCGACAGCACTCCTATATATTAACCGATTCCTATGTGAGTGAGCATGTGCACAGCAATTACTAAGGTCTCGACCAAGTTCACTGCTTAGCTTCATCCACCATGTTGTCTTAAAATGACAGGCACTTTAAGAAATTGCCGAATTTGGCAGCCAAATATAAGTTACTTTAAAGAAAAGCAGCTTGGATAAAGCTGACTAATTTCGCGAAATTCTCCTTCATTATATTGATAAAAATTAGTATTGAATCTCCTATATTCGGTTTCCACTAAATTGAGCTTCGTGTGTTTGCATGATATAAGTTGGCTTTTTTTAAATAAGGATTATGAAAGCTACCTCTTCCTCCCGGCACTGGCCGGAAGGACTTTTTTTCATGTTTAAATAGTCGGGAAACCAAAGAAAGATACAGTACATTCAACTGTGATCGAGTTGTGCTGGCAAATTTACAGTGTTTTTTTTATAGCGCACAAATTTCCAAATATGCAGGGTGTTCGAAAATTCGACCGACAAATTAAGAGAGATGATAGAAAGCATCAAGAAGATGATAAATTACCATGGAACATGGGGTCGCAAATCACGTATTTAATCAAAAACGCAGGGTATTCTGCCGTAATTCAATTTGTATTGAAGGCAATAACTTTCAGAAAACTGAATTATATTACTTTTAATAAACAATTTTTTAACAAAGCTTTTAATAGACATTCTCACCTTTGTAGTAAATGTAATAATATCGAAAAAAGTGGTAGAAGTTTCCATTATGTGCGCCAGCAGCAGCCCTCCCCATCTTAGACTGTGACATACTATCATTGATTACTTGAGCTACCTGTTTTTCTCGAACTTTTCGTAATGTTATGGCATTTCACATAAAATAAGGTACATATCGTTGCATTTTCATTGTAATGTTTTGATTTTTCTCAAAATTATTACCGTTAACGCAAGTTCAGTTCGGATAAAACACCCTGTATTTTTGACAAAATACATGGTTTGCGATCCCATTTCTATGGTAATTTTTCATCTTCTTGATGCCTTCTATCGTGCCTCTTAATTTGCCGGTCGAATTTTTGAACACCCTGTATATTTTGTTAATTTAAATAATTAATATATTCAAATATTACTTGTTATTTAACTTGTGTAAGACAATGTCTAGGCGATTAATATATAAAAATCGTTTCATATAGATCCAACATAGGGGAAAATATAGTTCTTGGAGCAACATTCATTTAAAAAACAAATCACTTGCCCACGTGTATAATTTAAGCGAATTTCTATTTAAGTCGATAAAATGTTTTTTGATGGATTATATTGATCACAGTTTCGAGTAGTGTCATTTTAACAGAATCTATAAAACTAAAACGTGCGTAACTAATACTAAAATTTAAAAAATATATATAAGTATTAAAAAAAAGAAAATATCTGTCTGTTTTTTTTAAATGAAAAACACATTTTAGTGAAGCAATACTGAATAAAGTATTCTTTTGATGTTAATTCCTGTAAAACTACTGGTTAGTACTTTTTTAATTACACAGCAAAACAACTAGAATGCATTAAAAGCTCTTTACAAATACGTACTTCTAAGCTCTAAAAATTTTTTTAACTTTGATTTCTTTTTCAATTCTGAAGTATTTTGATTAATTATAAAACTAATGACTTTAAATAAAATTTTTTAAACTTAAATAGTGAATTTCAATTTATATGCATAATTTAGAAGTGCTATGTGTTGAAGTTATTGTTTCTAATAGCTACATTAAACTGCTAAACAAAGTATCTATTTTTTATGAAATAAGTAGTATTTTTTTTATTTTAGAGGGTGTCTAAAAAGAATACGGCATTGAAAGTTTCCAACAACTACAGGTTTTAAAAAAAATGCTGAATTTAATATATTTTTGCAATGGACAATATTGTTAAATTAAGGTAAACCGTACAGCTGTGTAAAAACTGGACATCTCAGTTTGACTCAATTCAAGCAGCCCTGTAACGAATAATGCTTTAAACTCTAGTTCTAGGCGGAAAAAAGAAGCATATCCCTATATTATCATTTGAGTAGTTTCTGTGCTGCAGATTTTCCTTTATTATTTTTTGTTTTAAAATTTCCTAGTTTTCAAAATTCATAAATGTGAAGGCGTTTAAAATTGCTTTATTTATTCTATTGCGTGTAGCATAATAACTAAGAATTTATTTTCGACTATGAAACTGCTGCGAGTATTTATAGGTGCAATTTTTTATTTGCTTTGCGACTTTAGTTTTCTTAGAGTTAAACAGGGTATCCTACCTGGTATTTACAAAAAAGGATATTAAAAAATAAATAATTGAAGAGCCTGTAAAGAAGAGCCTGTGTTCGAAGAAAATACAATCTTTTTTCTACTTTCATTTTACATCTGATTTATTCAGTCAAAATATGCGTTTGTAAATTAAACGCAATTGACAGGATACACAGTTAAAAATATCGTGAAAAATTACCTCTGTTTTTAACGGCTATCTAATTTTTGACCAATGAGAACGCTACATAAACACCTATGGAGCGATCTCATTGGTCAGAAAATAAATAGCTTTTAAAAACAGAGGTAATTTTTCACGATATTTTTAACAGTATAATGTAGGAAGAGGCGCAACAACGCTGGGATTACTCAATTAAATATAGAAAAGAAAATTTATTGAGACAGTGCGGATGCAGACATAAACAGAAATTACGCATTGGGAACACTTGTGACCATTGTCGATTCAGTAAAATATAAACAAAGATCCTTATTTCGCATCAAATAATTCAACTGTGGCTTATACGTCTTTAACCTGGGATTACACGCGCAGGATATGACATATCTACTATGGGTAATGTATTAAATTTCTCACCACTAATTTTTGAAAAGTAATTTTGTAATAATTTTATCTGAGAATTTATAAGCAATCTCAACAATTAAATAACATGACGATTTTTGTTTGAATTTATTGGTGGCAAAGTATAATTCGTACATATCCTGGATATGCGCGAGCATTTCCGGGTTAAATTAGCCATTTGATAACATCAAAAAAGGTTTTCATCACATAACCATGTCGGAAGCGAAGTCCCATTCCATTCTATTCCATTCTGTTCTCGCTTTAACCTAGAAGCAGATGTCATCGTATTGCAGCGGGACTCTAGCGCCGTCTATACTTCGTATTCATGTGCAGTATCGAGACCCCACAACGATGCCATTTTAATATAACTCCTAAACAAATTCCCATATAGTCCGAAAATTAAGATGAAATTTCGTAAATATGAGGGGTAATAGGAAATTGTTGACTTTTTTTAGCCCTCTAAAATCTATGGTGAAATATGCAATGCATATTATTTTGAAAATTCGATAAAATTTATTGAATTTTTATCTGAAAGCTGCAGAAACGAAACTATTACTACGCAAACGTCCATAGTCGTCTTCCTCTAGTAATTTTAGAAATATCTCCGATAATATTTTCCATTTGTCTCTGTCATAAATATTTTTTTTTTTTTTTTTTTTGCTTTTTAACAATTGCTGAAGAAAAAGATTGGTACACAAAAACTTTTTAAAGTTATATATTTTTATCGTCTGTGTTTTAATCCCTCACAATTTTTTAGCAACTGGAGATACTCATGTCAAAAAGTTCTGGCACTAAGAATGCAAATTGCATTCAAGTGGCAACAGAAGATTTTGATGTCAATAATACTGCATTACAAAAAAAAAGTTTTATTTTCAAAGACATTTAAATTTTTTTTATGGCGATTGCTCAGTTTGACTGTTTGGTTTTGCATGAAGTGTTTTTAACAGCAGTTTGTTTGAGCAATTTTCCCCCAGACAAATTTATGAAGATAAATTTTATTTAAATGCAAAAGAATAAAAAACTTATAAGGAATTGTATTCAAATTTAAATTTCTTAATTATGCACTATATTGTAAAAAAGTTCATCAGAAATCGGGAAAAAACTGTCACTCTGGATGCTAGTAAAAAACTTTTATATTTCCCGGGATTTTTTTTTTTTTTAACAATTTGATTGAGATTTCAAATGACAGATACTTGAAATAAGGGAGGCTTCATAAAAATCACCAGTTTGTATTAAAGTTTTGCAGTTAATTCAGAAAATTATATAATATTTTATGGGAGGGAAAATGTGTTACTAATAATCAAATATAACTGTATTTAATTTTTAAATAACAGAATTTTTTTTTAAATTACAGATTTTTCTGTGAAATGAACAATTATTTCATAGCAAAAAAATGTTTCTTAATGTATGAAAATATAAGTACAAACATACTTGCTAAATTCCAACTTAACTCCCGTAAAATGTGAGTTAATTTATACGAGGTGAAACAGGTTTCAAACCGGGAAATATTTTAAATGTATTATTATTAATTTAATTTCCAGTTTCTACGATAAAATTATTTCATATCATTTCTTTTAAAAATTTTGTGGCTCGAAACATGTTTAATCTGTTTTAAATTAACTCACATTTTACGGAAGTTAAGTCGGAAGTTGGCAAGTATGCACATACAAAAATATACAGTATCCTCTTCCGAGTTACTCACTATTCCGGAAAGCGTTCTTTATCTTTAGAAACCTCAGAATAAACCTAGAATACACTGCAATGAAAAAAATATACATACCCTTCGAATTTGACAATTCTGAAAAATGTGTTGACTTTTGTGAAAAGAGAAAGACATTAGATGAATGTAAGTGGTAAATGAAACAGAAGAAAATGTAAAAATTCATATTTAATTAATAACATTGAAAAGAAAATGCAGAAAATGTGGTCTCTTGCCAATGCAAAAATATACGTACCCTTTGTAATGTCGTGACATTAAGCCACAATCAGTTCTTGTGTAATGTACTATTCAGCACATTAAAACTGATGATTAACATTATGCTCTTTATTTTCATTATATATACACAACAGCAACACAAAAACATATTTTAAAACAATTCCTCCGACAACACTTAGTTCATATAAATATCTGCTACTGAAAACACCGTCTTGCATCATCTCTTTCGTTACCCGCATATCGAAACATCCACCCCCGAGACGATAGCGAAACCAGGCAGTCGCAAGAAAGTAGACTCAAATTCAGGAACAAGTTCTGCTTTCACATCTTACAGAATAGCATATAGTATCCCGTATTTATTTAGGGTTTTGCATCTTACGGAATAGTATGAAGTCCAGGCTTTATTCAGGGTCGTTACACCTTACTAATGAGTCATTTAAAAGTTGTGGATGAGGGATAAACGCATTTAGAATTCGACGCAGCAATCATGCCACGCGGAACGGAACTTTCTGATTTTGAAAAAGGACAAATCACAGTATTTCTAGCCAATTATATAGGGTATAGTAAGTATATTGCAAAACAATTAAAAAGTTCTGTCTGTGTAATCCAAAATTTTGTGACGAAACAACAAAATTATGGACTTAAAAAGCAAACAAAACTTCACCGGAAAATTTCAAAACGTGAAGAACGGCAAAATGTTAGGGCTGTATCAAATAAAATGAAAAGTATAAAGGAAGTGAAGGCAGAACTACAGCTTAATGTTTCACGAGATATCGTTCTTCGAACAATTAAACGTAATTCAAATCTTGTTTTTTCATAAATGAAACCTGCTCCACGTCTGAAATCCAAGAAGCATGATTGAAATTTTGTCGTAGTAACATGGCCGTAAAACGGAAAGACTTAAGTTCTATTTTTTCTCTTCGTAAATTAAGGATTAAAAAAACTTTACATATGAATCTTTTATGTTTCAGATTACTTTTAGTAACGAAAGGAAATTCAATCTCAACGGACCTGATGGTTTTGCATATTGCTGGCGATATTTAAGAAAAGAATAGACGTACTTTTTCAAAAGAAACTTTACAGGAGGTAGCTTAATGGTATGGGAAGCTTTCACAACTCGTAGTAAGCTTCAGCTGGCCTTCACAACAAAAAAAAATGGATTGTATTGAGTACCAATAGATATTGCAAGACCACTTTATCCGGTATCTCCGGCGATTACGTAAACTAAAGTTCACTTTTCAGCACGACAATGGTACAGTAGGGGAGACCGTGGCTAGTTGGCTACAGGGGTAAGTAGGCACAGTCCTCATAAATAGCCTGTTTGTGGATAGATTGCGCAACCAGCCACAGAGTACCTTTCTTCTTGCTTTTTACAATCATCATTGTAATTTTGCAGCGTTACCTACGTGCAGTGGACATTTATTACGATTTTTCTGGGTTTTTTTGCACTCATAAGTAATTTTTTGTTGCTTCATTCTTTTTCTAATTTCTAATACTTATCTTAATAATTGCGATTTAACTTGTGCAGTTTTTATTAGTGTATGATTAACTGTACCTATTCCATATGTGATTTACTTGTATTATTTATGCATAGATGATTACGTGTCCCTTTTGTGAAGAAATTTTTTTATGGGGCTAGTAGGCGCATTGAACACGGGGCAAGTTGTCTCGGTGTCTGGTGTGTGCTGGTAGCTTAAAAAACAGCAAACACCGAGAAAAGTGGTTGCAATGCAAGATTTTGGGCACACGAGGCTTGCCGAAACGGAGACACTCAATTTTTTATTCGTGACAACTGTAACTCTGATGCTGATAACGAGTAGGATAGAAGTTACCCAATGTTAATGTTTTATTTATTATTTTTATGTCTGTATAATTTAGAATTCACATTGTACGGTGATAACGCCTTTGTTTAAACTTACTGATAATAATTAAACTGATTTATCTTAACTGGGTGTCTTATTTGAGTTTCATTTAAATTTTTATAAATCGTGTGCCAACTTACCCCAAAGGTATAGGCAACTTGCCCTGTAACGGGGTAGGTTGGCGCACAATTTCCCTTTTACTTTAAGCTTCCGCTAAACATAAACTACAAAAGCTACGAACTCAAAACTCCGGATATTTATAGCCCAATGCCTGTTCTTTAAAAGTACAGTTAAAGTTTCCTAAAAAAACTTAAATAAAAAATTAATAAAAATCAATAACTAAAAACTGCGCCTACTAGCACCGGTCTCCCCTACATAGGAGTCGCAGTACATGTGATTGGTTGAAGAAATATCAAGTTAGTGTTTTGAAGTGGCCACCTTGTTCTTCCGATTGCAATCCTATGGAGAAGCTGTGAGAAATTTTAGTTCGCAAAATCTATGCCCGCAACAAACAATACGAAGCAGACGATCTCCGTGAATTAATATTACTACCCTGGGATGAAATAGACAAAAATACGCGGATATATCTTAGTGAAAGCATGCCATCCCAGATCTATGACGTCCTCCGACATGACGGACATCCTCGCAATTATTAGTTTCCTTCTGTAACCACAAAAACAAACATTAATGCTTTTTTTTATAACAGTATTTATACTTTTGCATTGGCAAGAAACCGCATATTCTGTATTTTTTCATATGTTATCAATAAAATATACATTTTTCCCTTTTGTGCTGTTTATACTTTTGCATTAGCAAGAAACCGCATATTCTGCATTTTTTCATATGTTATTAATAAAATATGCATTTTTCCCTTTTGTGCTGTTTATACTTTTGCATTGGCAAGAAACCGCATATTCTGCATTTTTTCCTATACTATTAATAAAATATGTATTTTTCCCTTTTGTATTGTTTCAATTACCACTTACATTCATCTAATGTACTTCTCTTATCACAAAAGCCAACATATTTTTCTGAATTGTCAAATAAATTCTAAGGGGTAGGTATATTTTTGCATTGCAGTGTATATTTTTGAGATTTAAAGAAGCATTTATAAAAGCAAAGTTTCATTTGCTGCCACTGATCTTTGAAAACGTTTCCAAGTTGTTTTATGGTGTGTTAATCAGTTTTCTCAACCCGGAAATAGTTTTTTATGATGCTATCAGTTCTCAATTAAACATTTTTGGCTGAATAACTGAATTTGTGCATTAAGGAGTAAAAAAAATATTATTAACTGTAATGTCAATGTTAATGCTGTTAATTTATCTTGGTTAGCTGTAAAATATGTTTGTTGAACCTGTAAATGTTTGCTTGAAAATTAATAGCATTCGAAATACCTCTGTTTTGGGTTGAGAAGACTGAACTTTACAAAAATCACTGGGAAGCGTTTCCGAAAACAATTGGCAGGGAAAGAAACTATCTTTTTATAAATGATTCTTTGAATCTTGAAAATATACTGGTTTCTGGGGTTGACAAAAAAAATACTTTTGGGAATCGTGTGTTACTCGGAAGAGGTTATTATGTATTTTTCGTTCGTGGTTATATTTTCCTAGGTTTAGAAACAATTGTCTTTTTTTACAATACAGTTAGAGCACCAATATTTTTCGGTAAAAGTGATATTTTTGTAGTATATTTTCCCATTTGAAAAGTTTAATATATTCCAATGTACATATTCTATACTGAAGTACATCATTTAAACTTAAAACCATTTGAAACACACTGATGTCCAAAATTAACGACCAATCACAAAATGCTAATTTTCAAGTACGCGAATACTCAAAAGGAAATAATATAATTCGGATAATTACTATCTCTACAGCACAGCAAGTCCATATAACATCTCATTCATGTCACACATGGTCACAAGTGTCACAGTCACTGCGGTGAAGCAAAAAAAATAAGAAATTCCATATATCTTATTATGAGTCTCAAATGATCACTATATGTGACTCCACTGAGACGTCACTGTGATTGCTGCTTAGTGACGAGCCACCATGTGACTTTACAATGTAGTTACATTGTGACTTTCATGTGACTGTCATCTGCAGACTCAATTTCAAAGTCATCGTGAACGCTGCATTGTGATAAGTTACCAAATAATGTCACATTAAAGTCACATGATGACTTTCAGGTGACAGAGAGACTACTGTGAAGTCACCATTGTGCTCTTTTGTGAAAGTCACCATGTGACTATAATGTGATATTATTTGGTGACTTATCATAATGCAACGTTCATGATGACTTTGAAATTGAGTCTAAAAATGATAGTCACACGAGAGTCATAATGTACCTACATTGTAAAGTCACCTGGTGACTCGTCACAAAGCAGCAGTCACATTGACGTCTCAGTGGAGTCACATATAGTGATCATTTGAGACTCATAATGAAACGTGTGGAATTTCCTATTTTTTGTTTCACCGTAGTGACTGTGACACTTGTGATCATGTGTGACATGAATGAGATGCTATATGGACTAGCTGTGCTGTAGGGATAGTAATTATTTGAATTATATTATTTCCTTTTGAGTATTCGCTTACTTAAAAATTAGCATTTTGTGACTGGTCCTTAATTTTGGACACCAGTGTAGAATGATATTACGCAAGAAAATGTTCTAACGCTTCTTTAATTTATATATACTAATAGTTAATGGACATTTTTGTGTCAAACAACTTAAACTAATTTTTCTGCGAACGAACGAAAACGGTTCACTTGTCCATGTCCAGTGCATCTGTGAAAAACTGTTCATAAATTCTACACGAATAGTGTATAATATAATTGAATGCAGCTGATAGTAACGACACTTTTACTTGTTCTCTTTCAGGAGAAAACGGAGTATGTGTTTTTAGTGATTTTTATGATCGAATGCATTATGAAAATTATCGCTTACGGCTTCTTGTTCCACCCTGGTGCCTACTTACGCAGTGGATGGAACTTTCTTGACTTTATCATCGTCATTATTGGGTAAGTGAGGACTATTATTTGCATTAATTTACTGTGTGACTTTCGCTGTCTTTGATTTTGTTGTACAAGTTGTCTTATGAACTACTAACACTGCAGTTTTATGCATACATTTCGGAGAAAATGTACAAAGCAAGCGAATAAAAGGGATAATTAAAACTTTAAATAAAATAATTTTCAGATGACGTAATGAATAGAAAATATAGTACATGATTTTATTATGCATTGAAGCTCATTATCTGTATAATCAAGCATTTGCAAAAAAAAAAAAAAAAAAAAAAAATTAAACAAACTTTGCATTTTACTGTTATTTACTATTCATTATACTATACTAGACAAAGTTTCTTGTTTATGTCTTATGAATTTTAAAACTTTCAACAAACTGATTGTTTTTTAATCTCTTATTCAAACGATACAGCTTTCATAAATCAAGTGTCGGAGCATTTTTTTTTTTTAATGAGCTTTTAATTTTGAATTTTAAATATTCAAGTTTGCTGTTAAATTCTGTTAAGTATTGTTTAGCTCTTGCAAAAAGGCACCTGACCTTGAAATAGATACGTTAAGTTAGGTGGAAAGTGAAGTTAACCCGAGGAAGCTAAAGAGTAGCTAACATGATCATAGCTACTGACACACTAATTTCATCCAAAATCTGATCCAAGTCAAATTAACATATTTGAACTAGAAAAAATATTTAATAAAACGTGTCTTGTTTCTATGTTATACATATTTTAGTTAATTTTTTTAAATAAATATTTTGGGTTGAAAACATGATAATTAGATCAAACTTTGAAAAAATACCGAAATGCTGACACCTGTGCATAATATATTTGGAAAAAAGAAGCATTGCATAATGAATACCTAGATTCTGCGTGTTAATGTTTAATTCATGTGGCTCACATGCTGTCTATTTTAGGTTAATAGCACGTTATTACGCATCTAAATTTCATAAATATATAATTGTTGCATTTGTGAGAAATCCCATAGTACTTTTTTTTAATGCAATACTTGCTTCCACACCTTTCTGATGTGATTAGAAAAGTTTATATCTTCTTTGGCGCTAAAGAACCTATATTTAACCTGTAATATCTATTATATTTCGCAGTATGATCTCACAATTTTTTAAACATATAAAATTAATTTACAAGAAAATATTCTGGCAGAAAGTACTAATAATTGTAAGTGGTAAAAAATATCTGCTCAATCAAATGCTATCCAGTTAAAATAGGGGAAAAAAATTGTGAGAAAGAAGTCTGTATTGCCAATTGGGTTTAAATAAAAATATCATCAATTCTACTTGTAATTCTTCCAAACGGTATTGAAAGGTAAATTTATCAAATATTTCACTTTTGTGTATTTATTTTCTAATTGGATCCTTTAATTATTTTCAGCTTATTGTTGCATGCACTAAACTTGTATCTTTTCCATATAATTTTCTTTCTTAAGCTTCAGATATTGCACTGCCAGTCCCATGTAAAACATGATGAATAAGTAATCAAAGAAAATTTGAAACAGCAGCAGCAAAAAAGAAATGGCCGGTATATCAATTTTACTTTTGTTTGGTATCATTTTGAAAAAGAAAATACGCTTTACGTTGCACCTTTTCATAAGATGTTTTTTCTTCGTTATTTCTTTTTCAAAAAAATTACTGTACAGTAAAACTTCAATTATCCAGATTTCCAGATTTGAGTCATATTATGTAACAATCAAAAAAAAAATCACTTGTATTTAAAAGACGCGTTAGGAATAAATTAAAAAAAAATGATCAGAAAACTCTAAAACGCATTAAGTTTCAAGCTACACTGTAAAAAAAAAAAAAATTGTAAAGTTACTAAAATTTTTCTAGGAAACTGGGATTCCAGGAACTTTTTATGTAACGGCAACAAGAAAAATTCCTGTAACAGATGCTGTTACAGAAATTTTTGCTGTTGCCGTTACATAAAAAGTTCCTGGAATCCCAGTATCCTAGAAAAATTTTAGTAACGTTACAGATTTTTTTTACAGTGTACGACAAAACAATTATCCTTGTTTGAAATATTAAAATAGCACCTCTGTAGGCATATATAAGTTACTCTACTCTATATTTGTTATTGTTTGTGGTAAAAGGAATTTTAATTTTAACATACATCTTTTTTCAACAAAAGCGATTTGCAAGAAATTTACATTTCAGAACATAAGTTTTAGTTTTCATGACTAACCAATTATCCCAATTTCTGATAGCCGAACTGGGTTCAGAACACATTAGTCTGTATAATTAGATATCGCTGTACTATTATTATCGTAAAAGAATTCAGTTTCCGTTTTGTCTTCGTTCGTTTTG
The DNA here is from genome assembly GCA_963932465.1 of Maratus speciosus. Taxonomy (NCBI): domain Eukaryota; kingdom Metazoa; phylum Arthropoda; class Arachnida; order Araneae; family Salticidae; genus Maratus; species Maratus speciosus. Next base: position 213,190,972 of record OZ010793.1, read on the forward strand.
TATAGTTTCATCATGATATTCTTATATTTAATCTGACTTATAAATTTTTATCTCTTTGTTTTTTAATTGGAATGCAGCACCTTTGCCAATTTTTTTTTTCATCACAGTAGATTTTTGTTTTTTATTCGAAAAAAAATGCAATTAGCATTTTTATTCAAACTAATTTAATGAAGATCTTCTTCATCTCTAGAAGGGATCTAGAGTTCTTTTAACATGTTTTTCGAGGAAATCAATCAGATTTACGAATGTAACATTCTTTTATACTGTAATAACTTCGTTAATTTCAAAGTAATTCCAAACCTTTTCCCCGTTTCTGTTTAATAGAAGAAGGCATACAAATGACCTTGCAATTGCATTAAACTTAACAATTTTTTTATATTTAGAAAAAAAGGCATTCAATAAATAAATTTATGGAAACACAAAAAAAAATGTAAGGAAAAAAGATAAAAATAATAATAATGTAATAACTGCCCTAACAAAATACAAAAAAAACTGTTTTAATTATAATAAGCAATTAGAACTTCGTTAGAGCGATGTAGAAAGAGTAACATATATTTGATTTAAAATAAAAAATGTTCCCATGTTACCAACAGAAAACCATAGCGATAGTTCGCATGACATGATCTGCGACCTAAAACATCTAAAAATAGTGTGATCTTAATCAGAAAAATAAATTTTGAAATTAGTATCTTTATTCTGAAATTATACATGAATGTGCATAAATATCAGGGATGCAGATTTATCTTTAAAAAAAAACAAGTTTTTACTGAGAATTCTTTATTTTAGTTTTATCACAATACATATTTTTTACATCCTATTAAATTATGTTCAATGTTCGAGTAATGTCTAGAAGTAATGTTCGAGTAATAAAAACATTTAAAAAATTAGTATTTTAACTAATAGTAATTGTTATTATACTGCTTTTGTATTGTATTATTATCTTAATAACTGTTTAGCTGATTTTTCAGCCACATTTCACTCTATGAGTGAAACATTAATCTCGCACCAGAAAAATATAAAAGTATCTAAATATTTAGTAATGTTCATGATAGTCCTAAGTCTAAAGCTGCAGTAACCTACGCACCGCAAAAGTTTTTTATTTAGAAATAAAAGAATAATAAAAAGATAATTAAAAACAAACAAAACATTAAAACAAGATAAAGGTGTAGTAAATTTTAAAAAAAAGTAATGTATATGCATTTACAGTCTGTAATAATGTTAAGTTTATGTAGCCAAGCATTAATAAAATACTAATCAGTCTTACAAGGAAGGTCTCCATACCGTGCATACTCAGAATATTTTAGAAAAAAAATACTGATTAAACTACTTATGTATGTAATAAAGGATCAGTCAAATTTAGCAGCGAAATTACAGTAGAAAGTCCGTAAAAAAATAAAATACTTTCGAGTATTTACTGCGAAAAGACGAAAGAGTCACGCGATTTGGCGAGCAGTACTTTTCCTTGCCAAAAACGAACTATTTTAATGCACCTGAAAATTGCTTGTTAATTGATTTTTAGAGTACTTGTAAGTATTTAATGAATTTGAACTTAAACAATGAGAGATTTTAATAAATACATTTTTGTATTACATATTTATGTTGCTTGTTATTTAATTTTATTACTTTAAAAACAATTTCATACATAAAAAATATTTTCATATATTATTTAAGCGTATTCAAAACTGGAAAGATTCATTTAGCAGTTATTCATGTCAATATCAAATAAGTCGTTGTCTCCATAGCAACAAAATTGAATCGACAGTGCTCAATTGGACTTAATTTTGAGATTGAAACAATTTTAATTAATTTAAATTTTGTTTCAATTCATAAAATTTCATAGTTAACTTTAGTTTTGTCAAAAAGTATGAAAATCATGAAATTTATGAAAAGAGGGTGTAAAACGTATCTCATACTTAGTCCATATAGGAGCTGCGTTGCGCCTGATGCGCTGGGCTTGTTTTCTTATTACACCTTTTAAAAGCATTATACATATATATACTATGTTTGAAAATGTTATGTGGTAATGTTCGAAATTACTATTGGGATTTTTTAACTATATATATATGACAACACTATAGTTAAATCAAGCTAAAACTGACAAAACTATAGTTAAATCAAACTAAAACTGACAAAACTAAAGTTATTTACATTACATTTATTCAAGTTCAATATGAATCATTTTTATCTTAAAGAGTATTTGACATAAAAAAGTATTTTTCGAAATTTTATTCCATTCCATTTTATTCCAACCGGTGATAAATCGCCAAATATCGAAATGTTCATTATTTTTTTACGGTCACTCTATCGAGTTTCAGCCAATTTTTTTTTTTTAATAAATATGTCTATCTTCATAAGTACAGCATTCTAAAAATTTTCAGATTTTTCGGAGTATGCCCGTATGGAGACCTTCTTTGTTAGTATTTCAAATATCCGTAGTCCCAAACGGAAAAATTCTTCCTTCCGTATAATGAGCATGCACATCAAAATTGCAAAAATGCTTCAAAATTAAAATTTTTGAAGCAAACTGAAAATGTAAAAGAGACAAATAGTGTAAAAGTCAGCCATAATAAAATGTATGCATAAAAAATGTGCCAATAGAAATTAAATTTGCGCTTCTTAATTTTAAGTTTTTTTAGTATCTGCCAAATACTGAAAATATGTAAAATCTAGTATTAAAAACTATCACGGAAAATGAGATGCATTGTTTTGTTGATTGAAATCCATCTAGAATTAAACTGTCGTTTTCCATTAGAATACATCAAATATATGTTACACTTTAAACACGTCCAATAAAACAAAAAGAATTTTGACATTGTTTGTACACGCATCCATAGCATCTGCAATGAAAAGGAATTAAAATAAATTATAATTAAACTTTTACTGTAATAAACAAAATTTTTTTATTTCTGTGGCATATCTAATTTTCGAGTAAAATTAGAAACGCAGACGAATTATATTTGGTCTACAGCTGCTTTCAAATGTTAAATACTGTTTAGATTAATATTATATGGATATCTATTATTTTATTATTATAAAACAATATTCCAATGTATTTAATTTAATGCATTTGTGTTAATTTTTAAGTCAGTATATTCAATATTATAAAATGTATCATAAAATAATACATTTCGATAGTAAACATCTGGGTAAATATGTGTTAGAGTGGTTTGATTAAATTTTTAATGAGAGTGTAATGTGAAATAAATTCAAGATGGTATATACGTTTCTCCTAACTTAATTTCGTTGCACTAATTGCTTGAATGTGTTACATGAAATTTAGACTGGTCGAATAAAATGTTTTCAAACTTGCGGTGATTTATTGTGGGCTAAATCCTCATTCCTGTTTGCCTTTCACTCTACAAGTAAAACTATTTTAGGCGTTTTGTAGAATAATCACTCCGCTTTTAAATTCAAAAACTCTATAATCTTTTTGATAGGTTTTTTGTTTTTCAAAATTTTAAAATCTCAATACTTGCATACTATCTTTGGTTTGTGTTAAAAAGATACAGGCTGGTCAAGAAAGTAATTTGTTTGAAACAGCTGATTGTAATTTGAAGCGTTTATCTAAGGAAACTTCTGATATGGAATTCAATATCATCACATGGCGTTTTTGGCGGACCTTTTTATCAGCAACATGATGATATTACATGTCATAGGAAAGTTACCTCAGACAATCACTTAAATCTACAGTCATTTAAAATTTTCCTTTTTACAGTAGCTTTAAACTCATTTGTTCAAGCAAGAAGTTTAGAGAAGTCAGTCAATAAAATATGCCTTTGGCATCAGCAATTGCACCATTATGAAAATCACTTGCACAACTTGTGATTTAACTCTCTCATATCTGACAGCATCGCTTAAGGCTCTTTGCAATCATTGTGTTCTGGGCCACTCCGTAATTCAGGAATTTACAGTGACTAATAAGGGTTAAAATGCTCCAGTAAAGTTTGGAAAGGTTTTAAGTAATTAGTTAATAGGTGAAGTTTCAACCGTTTATATTATTAAAACTGTATTCTCACCTTTATTTTACGAACTACATCACAAAATATTCAATTTCTATGACAGACCTTTTTGAACTGTGTAAATACACTGTGAATGAGAAAATTTTCTCTTGAAAATATATTATCAGAAAAATTGAAAAATGCATAGACCATTCACCAACATTGCGAAAAATTCCTAACCATTTTTACATAAAATTTAGCCATGTCAAACAAAATGTTCTCAACCGCAGGACAGTTTATTCTGTGTTAAATCCACTCTCATTTTCTTTTCACTCTATATGTAAAATGGTTTGAGGTATTTTTGAAGAATATGCACTTCATTTCAAAATGTGAAATCTGTACAATTCTTTTGATAGCTTTTCTACATAATTTTTAATTCTCAGAAGTTCCGAATTCTCTTCAACGTAGTTTATAGAGATAATTCAGAAATCTACAAAGATATTTTAGAAATACTGCATAATAAAATTCTTATGCAGTATATGCATATTATGCTTATTATGCATATGCTTATTATGCAGTATATGCTTATTATGCAGTATATGCTTATTATGCAGTATATGCTTATTATGCATAATAAAATTCTTATGCTTCTACCAGTAAAATTTAAAACAATTATAATAAGTTACTCGGTCGATGAAATAAATACAAAATCATAAAAGTTCTTATAAAAAAATTTAACTTTAAAAAAAAAAAAAAATATATATATATATATATATATATATATATATATTTTATTTTAACACTTCAGTGTTGAAAGATTGGGGATTTTGTCCCCATTTTGGGGGGATAAGTAGTTCGTGGGGAAATTGTAGAGGCCTATCAACATTTTTTGGGGAAAACTTGGTGAATTTTGTCACTATTTTACATAAAATTTACTTTTAGTTATTTGGCAAAACTGGATCTGTCTCGAACAAGATTTTGATTTGAAAAACAAAAATACAATACAGAAATCAGAAATATCAATCATTACTCTTGGTTGTGGTCGTGTTTGCCGTTTACTACATTACAGTTTTATATATATTAGAGGTACATCAGGCTCCGCCTTGGACTATCCAACCTAAATTTCCAGACCTCTACACGTGGTGGGTTTTCTTAGTCATCATGGACAGACACACACACACACACTTTTCTTTTATTATTATAGATTAATTCAACAAAAACAGAAAAAAAAATTTTTTTTGTTTAAGGTTGATTAATTTGTGCTTCTGGGAATGATGGTAGAGCTTTTTGTAAGACATGCAGTTTCATATTACAATCACATCAGAAAGATATCCGAAAGCATTCAAACTACAGCTATAAACGTAATGACACATTTAAAAGATCCATAGTAATAAACGATTCTAAGAAAATAACTGAATTCTCACGCTGGAGAAAGAAAGATTGTCGAATGAAAAATTGCTGCGCTTATTACTGAACATTGGTCAATGAATACAGTGGATAACTTTGTTCTACTTATAAAAAACTTGAAAAAAAACTGCAATTTAAACCTTCACATGACTAAATCTGCAGGACATTTCCGAAACATTCTTTTGCCATGCTTTAAAAATAATAATAAAGATGTGGAATGCAGCTATTTTTATCTTATGATAGAAAAAAGCACAGCGAAATAGCATTCCATTATGATTAGATACTTCAGTAGGGATGATAAAAAAAAATGAAAGCAGAGTACCATCTCGGATTCATTCATATCCCGATTAGAGTAGGTCTAAAGTTTGGAAACGTTATACGCATAAGTGTAGATGGAGATAATGCAATGATAGACCAACATTATTAATTTGCAATACTTTTAAAAACAAGCGTAAAAAAACTTGTCGTTGCAAAATTCATTTAGCTACCGAATATGCAAACAAAAATTCTGCCGAGTTTAAATATTTATTTTTTGTAAATGGGAAATTCTTTCAAAAAAAAGCTTGATTTGGTGAAAATGTTTGAGCTTAAATTAGTTAAATATTATTTTATAGTGGTAAATTGGAAATTCAAAAACTACTTTTTTGAGTAAAAACTGGGTTGGGGGCTTTTTCGGAAAAAAACGCCAATTTGGGGAGAAATTGACTTTCGACTGTATGGCAATGCTGGCTCTACTTAACCTTCCTTCTTAGCATTTTTATTTTTCTATGAGTTCTTTTCCCCAGCATTTCGTTACTTTTTTTATACTTGCCCTCCCTTCCCATTGCTACCAGCTGTGAATTGCTCTAACAGTTAACTTCCATTACCTTCTGCATTGGGGATGTGGGACAGAGGTAACGGGCTCCTCGAGTAAATTGTCTTCGAAACTCTATCGAATGTTATTGAGACTACATTTTCATTTAATTTTTTAAATGTTATTCGAAATAATATGTTTCGATAATAAACCTTTTTGATTAAGGTAAAAATTCGTACGAAGAGTACACGTTGCATGGAATTGTGTTAAATGAAGAATACGAAAACATATACGAGGTCTGTCTCATAACTATCCAACCTTGATTTCTCCCGCACAGTAGTGATTCTAAGGCTTCACTGTACACATGGGAAGAAGAAAGCTTAATGCGCATGCTTGAAATTTTTTCCTAATTCCAGTGAGCCAGTCGTTGTCTGCTTGCTGCTGAGGGACGAGCTGTCATACGTATTCGTCGGATTTTGATTTTTCTGAAGATGACTGAACGGGTTGATCAACGGTACTGCATCAAATTTTATCAAAGATTGATGATTCTCAAAGCGAAGCAATTCGTAAGATTCATCAGGTGTCGTAAGATTCATCAATGCTCCAGCTCTGTCATCGCACCTGATTCAGATTTTCTTGGAGAAACATGGAATTCCTATCATTCGCCAACCTCGAAACTCTGAAGACATCATTCCCTGCAACTTCTGGTTGTTTCCGAAATCGAAGGCGTCATTGAAAGTATCTCATTTTGAGAGTAGAAATGAGATATGCAGAACACGACTGCGGAGTTCTACACCATTCCAAAAGAAGCCTTTCGAAGTGTTTTCAGCAGAGGAAACAACGGTGGCCTAAGTGTGTGGAGACGCAAGGGGCATACTTTGAATGGGATTAGAGCAAGTGTCGGCAAGTAATTTTAAGTGGGCTCCGAATACTTTTGAAAAATTTTATCGGGGTCCAGAGGAAAAAACACATAAGTAATATATGTACTTATTACTTTTAAAATTTTGTTTTTACGTACAAATGCATATAATATAAAAAAGACAAGTCAGGTATTCTTTTTGAAAAATTTCTACATACACTGATATACGTTCTGAAAATTTTTACATACACATAACAAAATAAAAAATGCAGGTATTCATTGACAAATTAATGCGAAAAACTGCACTTGCGTCTTGGGCCAGTTTTTTATAGTTTGGTTCACGTCGTGAATAGTTAATGCGAAGAGTGTCTTAGTTAATGCGAAGAGAAAGGTGAGCTTCCGTTAATCTTGACGACATTTTTGTTCTTCAAAAAATTCATTTTGAAGAATGTTGCTTCACATACATATGTAGAGTCAACGCAGCCCGCCAGTCCCACCGCCGCGCGCGCGCACTAACGCAACCGGTCAGTTTACTCCTTCCCACCTCCGCGCCTTACGCATTATTTTGCGTTTCACTTCATAGCAACTGTGTATCACTATTAAAAAATCAAATTAATCGCGCTGTTACTTGTAAAATATAAGAAACATTGATAAACTTATCGCTCAAACTTATCTACTATGTATAAATATTAATAAATTATTTATTCAAGTTGAAAATTTTTGACGGTCCAGGCTTCAACCTTTCAGATGTGGACCGCGGTCCGCCTGCTGCCGATTGTGGGATTAGAGTCCCAATTCCGTCAGGTAACTTTTTTTTTTTTCGGCCAAAGGTTCAATACTTTTCAGACAGGCCACGTATACGTATTCTCCTAAGTTTAATTCATTATGAAAATTACATAACATTTTGCATGAAAATCTAGATTTATCAAATAAAGTGTTTTTGCTTTAGTTTACTCTGGAGTAAACCCACATTCCTATTCGATTTTCATTCTACACCTAAAGAATTTCAGGACGAGCATTCTGTTACTAAATACAAAACTTTCATAACCATTTTTCATAGCTTTTCTATGTAGCTTTAAAACGTGAACACATAACTGAAAAAAATTCGAGAACATATATACCTTTGCTAATACATTTAATTCATTATGAAAATTACATAACATTTTGTATGAAAATCTAGATTTATCAAATAAAGTGTTTTTGTTTTAGTTTACTCTGGAGTAAACCCACATTCCTATTCGATTTTCATTCTACACCTAAAGAATTTCAGGGCGAGCATTCTGTTTCTAAATACAAAACTTTCATAACCATTTTTCGTAGCTTTTCTATATAGCTTTAAAACGTGAACACATAACTGAAAAAAATTCGAGAACATAAAACCTTAGTTCCTTAAATCCTTTGCTGCTAAATTTAATTCATTATGAAAATTGCATAACAATTTACAGGAAAATCTAGATTTGTCAAATAAAGTGCTTTTCCATTGTTTACTCTGGGGTAAATCCAGAATCCTATTTAGTTTTCACTTTGCACCTAAAGAATTTCAGGATAAGCATTCATTTTTTAAATGCAAAACTTTTAAATACAAAACCATTTTTCATAGCTTTTCTACATAGTTTTAAGATCTTAACACAAAACAGATACTCTTTAGTTTAGTTTAACGTAATTCTGGAAACTATATTGGTATATCAGAGTTAAAATGTGCCAAAAAAAGTTTTAGGTATATTTTGAACAATTACTTAGTACATAAAATTTCAATTATTTATATTATTTAACACATTCACGCCGGCGTGCATCACCGGTGGGTCACGCTTGACTGCCGCATCGATCGGCGTGCATCACCGGTGGGTCACGCTTGACTGCCGCATCGATCGGCGTGCATCACCGGTGGGTCACGCTTGACTGCCGCATCGGGCGGCGTGCATCACCGGTGGGTCACACTACACTGTTCCATAGAAGACGTGTACTACAGGTGGGTCACACTCGACTATGCCATAGACGGCGTGCACTACAGGTGGATCACACTTGAATATTCGAAAATTAAGTAGTAAAAACAATTCAATATTATAAATCTTATACATTCACGACGGGAAACGAGAACTCTCGTTTTCATTCAAAAGATATCATTAACTAAGGGCGTGGCTTCTACCTTACAGAAAATGCATTTATATGATGTTGTCCATATTTCTTTAGATTTTAAGGCATTTTATATTAAATTCGTACATATGCAGTCAATAAAATCATGTCTCTAATTAATTTGCTTACTCCTTACGAACTTTCAGACATTCACTATCAACTCTGCTTGTTATATTTGAGTTCAATGTAATAAATATGAGGTAGACGTGTCATTACATACAGTGTCTGAATAAGCGAAAGTACCGCGCCGCCAGATGAAGCAAAAGATGAATTCAAGAGCCGCCTCACAGCGAAAAACATGAATATAGGCGCCGGCGTGAACGTGTTAAGCTACACTCAAACTTTTGAGTGATAAAGTGCATCACTAAAATTTATGTCCGCGTTGTAAACCTTTTCTATAGTAATTTTTAGGATTAAATTTCTGCTTCTAGCCATTTAACTGTGTTGCGCGAACTGCGTCCGGGCAAGAAGACTTCCCTTGCTTCGTTACTATAAACTTTTGGATACCACTAATTTGTAACTTGTCATTAATAATTGTCAGACATTTTTCGATTATATAAAGCAAATATTTTAGTACGGAAAAAGTGGTATATTGCTTCTATTTTTAGTTTATGGTGTAAAAAAAATGAAACAGGTAAGAGATCAAAAGGAAAGTTTTATAATCTCTTTGATAACTTTTCTGAAAATATTTTAAGAACTACAAGTTCTTTTTTAAATGGTTTGCAAAGAATTTCAAGAACCTGCGATGGGAAATGAAAATTAAAAAGTGACAATAAAATTTTTAAAATGAAAGAGCAATTCATTCCTAAAAGAAATTTCAACGATTTCAACAAGTTTCCTTTTGAACCTACGTTAAAAAACAAAAATAATAAAAATAAAATACTTGAAAGTATATTATAAGAAAATTTCAAATGCATAGATATATTTCACCTAAATTAACTCCTTTGCGAAAATTACCTAAGTATTTTCCCTGAAACTTTAGACATGTCAAACAAAGTGCTTTCAACTGTGCGATAGTTTACTCTGGTTAAACCCACATCTTAGTTCTGTTTGCTTTCCATTCTACACGTAAAAAGATTTTGGGTATTTGCGAAACTTGTATAATCTTTTTCATGGCTTTTCTACATAGTTTTCAATTCTTAGCACATGCAGATTTTCTTTAGCTTACTTTAAGAATGTAATTCAGAAAACTACAGGGATAAATCAGAATTATAGTACACCGATAAAATTTGAGACAATTATAAGCAAGTACTTGCGAGAATAAATTTCAACTATATACAGGATGTCCATAAAATAATGTCCCAGTTTCAATGGTGTATTATAAGAGTTTAATTTAGACTATTTACACCAGATATTACATCAAATTGAAGGAAAACTGAACTAGGTTTTTTTACAAATGTTCAATATGTAAAAACTTGGACTTACGCAAGCAAATTTAATGATTAAAAACACTTACGATACTCATCGGCGCCCTCTTAATAAAAGAATTAAACGCAGACATTTTGTAACCCCATGGGTTTCAAGCAGTAACAGGAATAATGCTATCTATCTTCATTGATTTTCTGAAAACTTTTCTTTTAAGCGATGAACCTGATTTTATAACTAAAATATCTAAAAATGGGAGGGTGTTATTGACTTCATTTTCCATGGTAAATTTAATACTGTCATCAAATTGATTTAGTTTCTCAAAAAAATGTACTAAAGCTGGTCTTTCTTCTTTCCATACTACAAAACTGCCGTCAACGTATCTTAACAATAATGTAGGTTTATGTTTGAAAGTGTTAAAAATAAATTCTCCCAAAGGTCTAAGCTTAAACTCAGCAAAAATACTTGATACAGGATGCAATGTTCCTGGTTTTGAAAGAAATACACTTGTAAAGTTAATGTCAGTTTTTTCCTAGTTTTGATAATAGTGCTATAGCCTACCAACAGATGGCGCCATATCCGATGCAATACTGTTTTTGATTTTTAATGATCTTTCATAGAAATGTTTTCAGTTTAATGTTTCTAACAGTGACTGTGATGTCTGTAACGTAAGCTCCGTAGAGGTCAAGAACCCCCCTGATGAGGGCTCATTAGAAAGAGCATGAAACGTTGGGTGTATTTTTAATGTGTTTTTAATATAGATTTTATTTATGTTATACGCTGATGAGCATCGTAAGTGTTTTTAATCGTTCTTGAACCTTTAATTATACGGCACACATCCAACCTAAAGTCCAATTCTTCGAGACTTCGGGTAACAAGTTCGGAGTAATGGCATCAATTGCCTTTTCAATTCTGTGTCGAAGCTCTGGCAAATCATTAGGTAGCGGCGTAACTAGATCTTTCATAAAGCCCCAAAGGAGCTCTAACCATAACGGTTTTTAAATCTTCAGCCCACCAATAACGCTTTACGCTCAGGAATCGTCATTTTGCGTATGTGGCACTGCAAGCGAGTTAGTAACAAAGCAGCACTCACGCATGCGCTTAGCTAAAACTGTTTGAGTTACTCTTTATTTGTGGCCTTGACCCAACACTCTGCAACACTTACAGTTGATACCATTAAAGTTTATAACTGGCACATACTTTTATAGACACCCTGCATATTGTTAAAATTACTTTCTCAGCTTTAATTTATAAAATGTATCACAAAATAATAATTGATGATATAGCTTTTTAACATGAAAAAATGTTAGAGTACACATTTCCTGAAAGGGTATTGTGAGAATCGTTGAAGAACATATATATATACCTTTCTCCTAACTTAATTTTATTGCGAAAATGGACTACGAATTTCCAAAGAAAATCTAGACGTGTTAAATAAAGTGCTTTCAACTGAGCGGTAATTTACTCCGGGTAAAAACCACATTAGTATTTTCCTTTCACTCTATAACTAAAAGGATTTTAGGAATGTATTTTTCAGAATATTCTTTTAAATGCGAAAATTTTATTACCTTTCCCATATTTTTTTTATCAAATTTTAAATTCACAACATTTACACACTCTCTTTAAATTGATTTAAGAAGTTAATTCAGAAAATTACAACGGTAAATCAGTGTTAAAATTCACCTGTAAAGTTTGGAACAATTATAATCAATTAGCTGGTAGAAGAAGCTTCGCACATTTATATTATTAAAACTGTATTCTCATCTTTATTTTACAAACTGTATCAGTCTTTGTGAAAAAACTTTTTCGAATGATTAAATTATATAAGTTTTTTTTTCAAGACAGTATAAAGCAGTGTTTCTCGAACTTTGGTCCGCGAACCACCAGTGGGCCTCGGGATCTGGCCTTGTGGACCGCAAGGTGCTCTTAGATTTCCAAAACGAAGTCAAATATGACATTCAAATAAATTGCATGTCACACAATGTAGTCGAAAGTCAGTTGGGTAATTACATTTGGCAAACGTCTTTCAATTTTTGTCTTTGAAATTTATTATCCAACCGACAACTCACTCTACTGTCTCGGTCTACAAATAGAATTTAAAGCACTGTAATCGTATAGTCGCAATGATTTTCTTCATTCTTTCTCTGAACATTCGCGCGGCACGGCTGTTGTAACCAGGGTCCACTCTGGGATACTTTACTACTTGGTGTGTCCAATAATAAGACTTCAATCTCAATTATATACTGAATATTAAAAGGCATAAAACCAACGTTTAAAAATGCACCAATAGTACACAAAAAGCAGCAAACATCTGTTTCGAATCCTCAAGCGAGATTCTTCTTCAGTGCGACAGAGAGTAAAGCACTGCCGTTATGCCCATTTTCATTAACCATACGTTACATTAACGCCAGAGACCTAACACTATATATATAATGTCAGGTATAAATTGTTTATACAGAAAACAAGAGTAAAGTGGCCTACACAATATTCTGGTTTACAAAAGTGGTCCTTACTTGAAAAATGATTTAGAAACACTTACATACACTATGCCTCGCTCCAAGCACATGAATCTCACTTAAGAACCATACACCTGTGATCAACAGATTTTTAGAAAAATGCGAAAGAAAATATTTATGTACACAATACAGCGTTTTTAGAAATATTAATATTAATTAATGCATAGTATATATTATGATATTACGGGAAAATGTTCAAAATTACTACCGTCATATCGATTAATGTTTGAGCACAAAGCGTAATAGCAAATGAATACAAATCATCATCCTAGTGTCTACGAAAGCCCGTCAATGCGTACCTCTAATTGTGCTCTTATGTCACTTTTTGTTAATCATTCAACGACGAATGTTAGTACGTTTCAGAACGAGTAAAGGTTATTTTGATCATCTGCTCATGTAAACATAATATCATAATACAAGGACCGATATTCATGTTTCCAATAATGCTTTTTTTAGTTGTACCGGTTATGACGACACACGTTTTCTTAAGCATTTTACTCGAAAAAGATGCGTCGCACAGTAGACCATTTGAAGCAAAATCCTGACCAAAATTATTTTTCATGTGTTTCACAGTTAAAATCGTTGCTGTTGACTTACTATTCGTAAATACACTTACATAATGTTATAGGGTAAGCTGGGGTAACTGGACCCACGAGGTAACTGGGCCATAGGCTGTTTTATAAAAAAAAACGCTGATGTCTTTTAAGGTTTAGCTTTTGTCAAAATTGCACCCCCATCTCTACTTCTTAAAGCAACGTGTGCCAGTTCAATCATAACTCTGTCTTTGCTGTTATACGTTGCCGAAATTTTAGGTTTCTTCTTTTAAAACAAACTTCGATTTGGTTGAACTTCCCCGGCTTTTTATTAAAATATGGTAAGTACTTTTATTAAACAATCATTTTTTTTTAAGATTAGACACATAAATACACATTAATATTACCAGATATTTATACATATTTGCTTCATGTTTCAAATATAAGGCCGGTGTTCCAGTTACCCCATAATTTTTTCCAGAATGGGGTTACTGGGACATGTATCAGGGGTAAGTGGACCATGTGAGATTCAGTTACCCCAACAGTTTTAAATATTTTTTGAGTTTCTCTTACTACGAGAAATTAATTTCTCCATTTTTTTGTTTGCAATAAAGAAAATTACATAATACCTTATTAAAATTACATAATAAAATTTTTAAAAAGTAGGTTGGGAGTATCAAACCAAATTTGTTAAGTGTGATAGCTATAGCTCGAAATTTTACGATACATATCAAAAGGCGTACATAAGGCAAAGTGAGATTATTAGAAAATTATCGAAACTAATAAAAAATAGCTCTGTTCGATATAACTATATGGTTACATGCCCCACAGGTTTATTGGACATATCGAAATATTATTGTGGTAAATATAAAAGAGAATGAGATACTTAAGTACTTACGTAGCCGTTTGTTCATAGATTTACCTTGTTATTTTTTCCCTTAAAATGCCCACCTAACTTTTATACTTACTACCCAACTAAAGTACATTTACTTAATTTTTATGTTTTTTGTATAAAAAATCTAATATTTTCACTTTTAGTGCTTTTTTAGCTACATTGACAGCAAATGTTTCCCTTATAACGCTCTTTAGTTGATATATAATTTACATGATCTGCCTGATTTAATTTTTTTAACTGTTTATACTTTTTCAAACAGGATACCCTATATTAAAAAAAATAAACGCGTGTGTAACATAGACCCTCCTGGTCCACTTGCCCCATTTTTATAGGAAAACTGGACCCATGAGAAAAGAAAGATATAATATATATATATATATATATATATATATATATATATATTATTTTTAGATATTAAAATGTAATTTTGAACATTTCTGTCTGATAGAGGGAACCTAACTGAACACATTTACAAAAGTTCAGATTTTAATTCAAATGAAAATTAGCTTTTTTAAGCTGAATTGCCAGAATCTCCAGAGTCACGCTGTAAAATCATGGCCCAGTTGCCCCACGTAACCCTATACATGTAAAAGGATGACATTTACTTTAAAAAATCAATATAAAATTCAAAGTTCACTTCACTTTTTACTATTTATAGAAGGAAATAAATATTTGATAGAGTTGTTTTACTTACAAGTAATGTTCAATTACACGTGGTTAATTATAGAATATAATTTTTCTTAATTATTTATATAAACTAAGCATAGTGCTGCACAACCTTTTTGACAGAAAATTGTTTCCCACCACAAAAAATTTAAAAGTAACATTTAAATTATTTAATAGCAAAATTTCTGTCAATTAATTAGGAAAAATTTTCTGTATAATAATAGTGGTATTCGGGGTGGCCCGCGGGCCACAGGTTGTGATGTGCACCCCTAAACTAACAAGGGAACCACTTTTGGTGTTGCTCGCACCTAGCAACGAGATCTGGTGCATTTTGTAGTCCTATACATAAAAGTTAGAGAACCGACAAAATTTCTCTGTTAAAGTAATATTTTATATACTTTTTTATACTTTAAATTTTTTATTATTACATTGTTATTTGTTTATTTCACGCGAAAAGTGAGTTAAGTCGCCAAATGTGGCGATACAATTTTTCCGCCCGCTTTATCCGATGAGTAAATGTACAGTACATTGCTATTTTTTTAAATAATTGATATCATAAGAAGCAAATATTGGGTTTTTCTTTTTTTTCTATGCAGACGATAAATACTAAAAAGTAAACATAATTCTATAAAAGCTTCCAAGATCATTGAAAACTATTTTTTAGTGAAATACAGAATAAGCAAACTATTTTTGAAATCGAATGGAATAAAGTTTCGAATGTTTAAAATGAAATGTTGCTGTATTAAATGGTCCTTTGGTAAAAGTCATTATAAAGTAAATTAATATTTTTACACAATTTTGAAAAATTACTGTGACTAATTAGGTAACATCGGACATTACAATTTCTACTGAAGTCCAAACCACTCCTCACACAAGACAAACAGCTATGACATTTGGCTAGGGTTGCCGGAAAGCTCTACTTTTGAAAAAAAGCGCCAACTATTTCCCCGCCAAGAATGTGAATATAATGTTGCAATTTTTCAAAATCAAATCCGTGGGTTCTTGAAGGAATTTTTAAACTCTTTTCAATATTTTATACTTATTATTAACTAACTTTTGTCTGTAAATTCTTTTTTTTTTTAAATCTTCGATGTTAATAGTCCGATAAGTGGTCTCGAAAATTACATTTTCAGAAAGTTATGCTGCTCTAAAATCAAGAAATATTATTTTAACAGAAAAATTTTACCGATTCTCAAACTTCGTAATATAGGGCTTTAAAATGCACCAGGTCTCAATGCTAGGTGCGAGCAACACCAAAAGTGGTTCCCTTGTAAGGTAATATATATAGTATTTCCATTCAGTATTTAACAAAGTTGAGCCTCCAAAGTTGAGTTGTAGTATAGAGATTCTGTTTTTTTTTTTTTTTTTCAGTGTTATTAACATGTTCACTGCCAAAACTATAAAGTAAGAATTTTCAAATTTCTTATTGAAAGTCGTTTGCCATCCCAAATTCAGAAAGGTATATTTTGCTTTAGTAATACAGCGAAATTTCTGCCAATAAATAAGGCAATTTTTTTAATTCTAAAATAGTGGTGACAAAGTAATTATTAAATTAAAGCCACGAGTATACTCGTGGTTGACAGCGTATGAATTAATAGATTACAAAACAATTTATATTTAAAAATTGCAACTGTATGCGGAAGATATTATTTAAAAAATTGAAATTCAAAACTATAAGAAATACGACTATACTTCAAAAATGATCCAGCAAACCCCGGCACAAGCTATTTAATTTTAAATCAATAAACCTAAATTAGAGCTAAAAAGGTTTTTAAAGAACGCATTTTTATTTTTATTGTTTTTACATTAAAATAAGGATTTTGAATTCAACAATTCACGAAGCCACAAAAAATATACATTTAAACATAATTAAACGTAATAATAAAGTTGAAACGTAGCAATAAAGCACGTATTCTAGCAAAGAAACCTCCTCTTCAACTGAGTTTACGAGCCGTTGGATATGACTTATGTTCCTGGTATAGACATAGAACAATAAACCAGCTAATCAGCTATTATAAAATATGCCGTTTGCTGTTGTTGAGCAAATTTTAATTTTTGCATTTTTCGCCAGGTTTTTGCATCAAATACCCCACTGTGCGTCGTAGAGATATGGTTTTATAATCAATTTTATTGTACTCCGGATGAGGATTTTCATTCTGCACAGATTATCTGATCTTTATAGAACACCTTCTATGCTGAATAAGAAAATATTTCTTCAAAGGATATTACGAGAAAAATTTAAGAACATGCCATATAACATACGTTTAATTTATCTCCACGGCGAAAACTACCGAAGTATTTTTATGAAATTTATTAGACCTATTAAACGAAGTGGTTTCAAGCATGTGATAGTTTGTTAACTCTAGTTAAGTATCATCTCTGTTTTCATTTCATTCCGCATCTGAAAAGACTTCTGCGTACTTTTCAGGATATGCATTTTGTTTTTAAATGCAAGATCTTAATATTTTTTCTGATATTATGTTTTGTGGTAATTCTGAAAGCTACAATGATAAATCAGAATTATACTACACCAGTAAAATTTGACAGCAATTATATGCTACATTAAATTTCATCTACTTATACTTATATTATTAAAGTTACATTCTCAGATTTAATTTATAAAATGTATCACAAAATAATGTCATTTGATGGTAAAATCTTTTCGATCTGACAAGGAGAGAACCAACCTTGGTAATCACAGATTTGAACTATTTTAATATATGTTGTAGGGTAGAGACCCCTTAGTCTCAGGTTCAACGGATTTTATACAACGCTCTTTAGTTCTTGAGAAACAGGGGGGATCTAATATTATAACACATCTTAAAGACTTACTTTGTAATGAGCTGATTATGTTGGTCGTAGCTCAGTTGGTACGGCGTTTTCCCGTTGGACTGTGAGCTCGGGTTCGATACCGGAGCGCGCTGCTTTTGTTTTTCTCATTTTTTGTCTTATAAGTATACATGTAATTATAATTTAATTGTCTCAATTAAAAATTTTGATATCGTTCGTTAATTATAATGGTAACATATTTAAATTTTAATTTAGCATTTTTTTAACCATTATTTCTCATCCTTCAAAGAAATTTAAAAAGGAATTTGATCTATTATTGAAAAATAAAAATTCTAAAATCGTTACAAAATCTCATGTGGCGCCACATAGTCATGATAAAATAAAGCATATTCAAATAAAGATAAAGGGGAAAGCAAAATAATTCAAAACGCAATCATACGTATTACAAATTTAAAAATCTTTAATATGCAAAAAATCGGTTGTAATTTAATTCTGATGCTAATTTTTAATATAATTATGCTTGCTACTTTAAAAACAAAGTAATATTATAATAGTATTCACTTCCCTTGTTAAGGCAATACATAAATGATGTTTCTTTAAAATCACGAATTGACACAAATGTTCGATATCAAATCATCGATATAGACTATATGAAAGACATTTTAAAAGTGATTTTTTAAAAAAATTAACAGTTTTATGATATTTTATACAACTTTTTAGTTAAAAGTAAAAAATTAAATAGGTTAAAATTATAATTGATATACAGTATTATAATTTTTAATTTGACAATGAGATTATTAAGTTATAATTACAAGTACAATTTTAAAACAAAAAATGAGAAAAACAAATGTGGCGCGCTCGGGTATCGAACCCGAGCCCACTGAATAACGAACCGACGCCGTACCAACTGTGCTACGACTAACATAGCCCTCCCGTTACAAAGTAAGTATTTGAGTTGATTTATAATATTAGACCCCCCCCCACCCTGTTTCTCAAGAACTAAGGAGCATTGTAAAAAATCTGTTGAACCTGAGACTAAGAGGTCTCTACCCTACAACATATATTAAAATAATCAAAATCTGTAATTACCAAGGTTAGGCCTCTCCTTGTGAGTAAATAAATTTTATTTTAGCTCATAGTTCTTTAATACATTAAAGACTGACGTTGCATTTTCGCAACATTATATTTGTGATTTAAAAAAATAACTTATACCAGTGAAAGAGAAAAGTAAAATTTATTTTATTTAATTAACACATTTCAGTACCTCTTAAAATAAAAGTAAATTTTTAACAAAAAATGGTGTGAATTGAATAAAATTCCTGTAAAACATGCTGGTCCTTAATGGGTTAAATTGTAATGTGAGAAGCATCAGAAAACACATAAACCTTACTACTAACTTAATTTAATTGCAAAAATTCCCTAAACATTTTTCTTACAAAATGTACATGCATCAAATAAAGTGCTTTCAACAGAGCAGTTGTTTACTCTGGGCTAAATCCACATTCCTGTTTGCTTTTCACTTCATAAGTAAAAGGATTTCGGGTATTTTCAGAATAAGTATTCCGTTTTTAAATGAGAAAACTTTATAATCCTTTAAATAGTATTACCACAAAACCTTAAATTATTAACTCTGTTTAGATGCTCTTTATCTTCATTTAACAAGATGATTCAGGAAACAACAGCGGTAAATCAGACTTAACGCAGGTACAGTTTGGAGAATTCTTAACAGTTACTTGCTATATAAAATTCCCACATTTTATACCAATAAAGTGTATTCTCTCTTTTGATTTTTTTAAATGTATCACCAAAAATTACGTTCCTATGATAATTCTTTTCGATCTGAGTAAATATGTGATGGATGAATATATATATATATATATATATATTTTGAAAAGGTATCGCGAATAGAGTTCAAATACTATGTCCTTTTCTCTTAACTTAATTTCCTCTCGAAAATTACTTAAGCCTTTTTTCGTGAGAAGGTAGACGTGTTAAATAAAGTGCTTTCAGCCGTTCTATGTTTTTCTTTTTCTTTTTTTTTGTGCTAAATCCAGATCCCTGTTTGCATTTAGTTCTACAAGGAATACGACTGTAGGTACTTTTTACAATGAGCATTCGACTTTTAAATATGAAAATTTTATAATATTTTTATAACTGTTCTTCGAAGTTCTAAATCTTTAACATTTGCAGGATTTTTTATTTTCTATACTTTTAGTGGAATTAGGAAAGTATTTGAGGAAATTATGACGTTAAATCAGAATTAAAATTTGATGGTAAATTGAAGCAATTTAAAGCAGTTAGTTACTACATGGAATTTAAACTATTTATTATATTTTTCAACTATATCATCGCCTTTATTTTATAAAGTGTATCTAAAAAAATGGATTTCAATATAAAACTTTTTTGCTTTATTTAAATATGTTTGGGAGGAATGAATTTTACTTTAGAGTAGGAGTCTTCAGACCTTGTCCCACGGGCCACAGGTGCCCCGCCGAGAATATATTTGTGGCCCACCGTTTCATTGCATCTATTAAGTGTTCTTCGTCATCGAGAGAACTTTTGAAGGTCCTAATTGATATAAATAGATTTTTTAAATAAGAAATTACCAAAAATGTAGGGTAAAAGTAACTCGGAATTCATAATTTGTGCCTATATCAACATACACTGGTACTGTGAATTTTACCGTCAAAAACTGGAACTTTCCGTACCGTTACACTGCGTGCTTAGACAGTAGTGTTTAGTGCTAATATCTTACAATAGCATATACTGTACATTCCGGCTTATAAAGCGTACCTATACTTTCAGACCTTTTTTTTCTGTTTCAAGGTACATTCACCGTATAACGCAAACTTCCATCTTTGAAAAAAAACTTTCACGAAAAATATGGAAAAAAAATAAAATGAAGATTTTTTGTAAAGTATAATAACCATTGATTTTCATGTAACGTGATAATTATATTTCTTATTCAAATAGCATATTCATATCATTAGAAATCTTAGTTCTTATGACCATCCTTTTTTCGAATATTAAAGCAGTGAATTATCACTTTGCTAACAAGACGTAAACTGACATAGTGAAAAATGTCATCTATAGAAGAAAATGTCAATAAATAGTAGAAAATGTCATTATTTCAAGCGTATTTTCACTGCTGAAAAGTAGTTGAATAATTAATTAAAATTGTATATTCATCCTTTTTTCATTCAATTTTATAACCGACTTATAACGCGCATTTGTAAATTATTATTATTTTTCTTGTATCAAATAAACGCGTGAACAGGATGATACTAGCGTCGTTTGCTCTCTTGATTTCTGCCGAGTGATACTTTTTTATTATTTCTCAATATTACAACTGCTTCTTCCGCTATTTCTAAATAAAATTAGTACATAGAATGTCTGGTACCAAAAGATAGGTTAAATACAGGGTGTACACTGTACGTAAATGAATATACCAACTTTAGAGGGCTATTAAGAAATAAACGGTCGAGTACGAGTATCACTCGCGCTCAGAGGGTTCCGTACAATAAATATATGAATTCTTAACTGTATTATTAAAATAAATCGTTGCTAAAAGAATAATAAGATTTTGTAAAAATATGTACAACGTAGGGTTGGGTATAGCTGTATATGCTAGAAAAGTATGAATGGGTATACCATAAAGGTTCAAAGAGATATGAAGCCCAAATAATATCGAATATTGCTATTCTGTACAACTTTTTTTTTTAATCTCATCCAAATCTGCTTATGATGACCTTAATTCGGAACTGACAATAAAGGTTTGACAATATTTGAACTTCAATTGGCATTTCATAAAACTAAATTCAACGTAGTAATAATATTTTCTTTTTACAGTGTAGCTAAAACAAAACTCTTGTTGAAAGATTAAACTTGGCATTGCGCTAAGCACGCTTCGAAAGAAGATCACAAAGTTGAACGCCGACTTTGGCCATGCAGATAGTTTTTTAATTAACATTTAAAGGCATGGGAGGCGTATTGAGAGATTCACTCAATGGAAACTAGTCGCGAATCCATAGCATTTTTGTGATTAATTCTAATTAAATTCGTCTGTTTTTAACAATTTGGCATTTATGGCTTTTATGCTGCTACTGGATATTAAATTACACAAATATATCATTAAACGTTGTGATCTAGGCTTTAAAAGCCGATGGTATATAGAGTACACTGCCCCCGTCATTATGCAGGTCCAAACCGTCTGTATCTTTAAGGGTTAATATCTCGGCAAATTATCAATGATTCTTTTTCAAAAATCATTTTCAATAATGCTTTTATACTTCTGCTACGATAGGTACCTCCAACGCTCCTCAACACCTTTGCTGAATGCCCGCAATTTGAAATTTGTATGCAACGAACAAATTAGCTTTTCTCTAAAACTACGTTACCTAGGGTAATCGCTATAATTTTCCTGCAAGGTTTAAATATACGTCTACTACCTCTAATTTTTTCATAATTTTAGTTTCAGTAGATTAGGAAATAGATGGGGGGTAACATATTTTGGCACTACATTTTGGACGGTATCTCTGAAAATATAATACCTAAAATTAAAAGAAATGCATTTTTGAGTGCACGAAAGCTTTCTCACGATACCCCACACGATATATATATAAAAGGATGAATTTTTTCAAGTAACTTAATTAGCCCCTCTACAATTTTCTAAAATATATTTGTGAATGTTTCATAATCTGAAAATATGTGGGTCAATAGCATTTATTACTTCCCTCAGTTTGAACTTTAAACGTTCCATAACTTACGAGTAAAATGGCTGTGACAGACAGACCAAAGCCTTCTCAAGACTATCAAGCCAGACACGATTTCATTCCCCCACATATGTGATGTAACGACCCGGGGCTGGCGCCAATACCGAGCATTTGAAAGTTGTATCTGGTTGTTTAGAATTAAAATGTAACGTATGCACGTGCTGTTTATTTAAAAGAATAGAACATATTCTTTTGAAGGTAAGTTTTATTTTCAAATTAACTACTTATATTTTATTAGTACGAGCTCTATTCTTTGTGTTCAGAATATCTTTTATTTTTTAACTTCTTTAAAATAAATTAACTATTAAAGCACAGTATCGTATTGTAAATAATCCCGTGTGCGAGACTCAAAACAAAACGATATGTTCATAACGAAAATTTCTGTTTCATTTCAAAAACAGCAGTAATTTAAAGTGGCAAAAACCACTAAATCGTATCGAGACTTATATCATTCCCTGTCTCTCGTAATTTTGCTAAAAATTGGTGCTTGAACGGTGTGAATCGGTGAATTATCTCAAAAGTTATTAATTAATAGTTTTCATTGTTTAATTATATTCTTTATAAATATGTAAAAATAGCTTCATTTTAATATGTGCTAGAGCTAGACAGTTCTGTTGGGGCCAACACATTTCTCCTTATAATTTGGAAGCTATACGGCCAATTCAGTTTGAAATTTTAATGACATATTTTTCCATCTCAACTATTATATTTTCAAGTGGAAATTTTAATTAGTTCTTTTAATTTAAACAAATTAATAAAAAAAACTTTAAGATCATTATTACTCGGTAATTTATCACTGAAAACTGGTGAAATTTTGTCTATAGTACAGTACAAATATTATTATTTAAATTTTACATTTTGGTATTAGCTATTTGCAACATTACCTTTCTTGCTATTCAAAAATTTCGGTTAAAACTTCTGAATTTTATTTACTCGGAAATATTGGCACCAGACAGCTGAAACTTATGTCAGACTGGGTTCTTTGGGTACTAATCCTACTCAAAAATGTTCAGACAAAAGTCTTAGTTACAAGCCTAATTATTTAGTAATTTCTAACTTTTCACACCTTCCCTTTTTAATTTGTTCTGTTTTTTCTCATTAAAGTGACTTTTAATAAACGTCTATTTATTAGAAAACGCTTGTCGTGTGTATAATAACTAATTATTTTGTAAGCAGAATTGATTGGGATTTAATATGATATAAAATATATGTATTTTTATGGGTATTTTCATACTAAAAATTTAAATATACTAGAAATTTTCAGCAAAGTCGCTATGGGCACATATTATATTGTTTACTTCTTTTAAAGTCCAGTCAATACACGCAGGGCCGCCACAGGCGACAATTTTTTTATTCTGACTTGCACCACTTTCTCAAAACAAAAATCTTTGACATACAGTTTGACAACATTTGCAAGAGAAATATACTACAAAATTTATTTATTTATTTTTTTTTTTTTAAATAGCGGTGCGAATAGAATAGAAAAATATTCGCCGGTGGCAGCCCTGTATACGTACCAATTTATTGTTGTGTTTTAATCTTAAACTCTTAATATCTTGATAAAAATTCCTTTTGTAATATTTGTTACATAAACCATGCTTATACGTGAAAACTGGAGATATGGGGATAATGTGTTTGAATATCTCTATTTTTGCAACCACTGTAAACAATTAATTCATAAGACTTGGAAGGCAAAACAGATGTTGGCGAGCCCCCCCCCCCCCCCCCACACACACACACACACCTCTTCGAAAAAATTGTGTGTGTTTTTATATACATTTTAATGTTTAATTAAAAATAACAATAAATAAAATAATTTTTCTGTAATTATAAATTTGCTTTTCGATCTAGTCATGGCCCTTTATACTTTTCATCTCATAAATATTGATTATTTTAAGCTTAAAACATGTGAACAATCATTTAAACAGCCCACACAACATTATTTTTGGAAATGAAATATTTTCGTGGAAGGATTTGGGTTTCTCTATGTTTTTGTAGCAGTTAAATCTCAAATATCCGAGAAAAATGAACATAAGTTAGGAAAATTGTAATTTGGATCGATGAAAGTGTCTTCTTTCTTCTCTCTCACCCCCCCCCCCCCACCACCACCCTCTGGCATGTTTCAGTAGACTTTAAAAAAATCTATTGCTTGTACCTTGCATAATATGTTAAACTAACACAAAATTAAAATAATAATAATAATTTTCTGTTTCATGACCTTGTTTTGTTTTATTATGAGAGTTTTATGTTTCTCAATTCTAATGGATTTTATGGGAAAATAACCCATTTCTGATAAGTAAAGTTTGCAGTAGGTACGAAAAATTTATCTGTATGAATATTTAATTTCATATATCCTTTAATTTTACTATTTATTTATGCTAAATTTGTTATATGAAGGTTTCAAATCACTAAATATTTAATAGAATATTTACTGTATAATTTCAGGCCACAATAAATAATAAAAATAGCACACAAATGGAATTTGTTTTTATTTGACATTCACTTTGCTTTCACTTTAACCTAATTTTAAATGTGGGTTTTGATTTTGCTCACTTATTAGTATTTATTTATTTTTGAAAGTGAAATAACTGAAAGCAAAATAATTCAGCTGATATGTATTTAAACTGAAAATTTATATATGTATATATATATTAATGTCTTGTTTTTGAATATATAGAAAGTAGATAATTGATATTGTTTCTAAATTTCAAAGTAGAATAAATATAATAAAAACTGTTCACTAAAATAAATTTAATACTTGTTTTTTTTTTTGTTGTTTTTTTTTTTTTTTTCGTTATTAACGATCCAGTTTTCTTTCATGTACTCTTAACTTTAATACTGAGGCACAATTTCATTGATACAGTGATATTATTTCATAAATATTAGTATCTTTATTTTTACTGTTGAGGAGTAATCGAAATTGAATGAAAAGCGCTTAATTAGCGTCTTTAAACTACAAGTACGTATATAATTTTTTTCGTATGCTGTGATAATTAAGTTGGAATGGTGAGGGAAGTATTTATAAGTTTTAAATAAGTCTGTGCTCTTCTCTGCTGGCTTAAGCCCCGCGAAGTGACCGTCACGAAACCTTGTGTTTGGCTTGTAGTCTTTAGGCGGGTTTGGACAGACACAGGAGTGATCTTATAATGGTTCCGTTTTCACTTTTTAAGTTCGGAACCCTAAAAAACAAAAAAAAATTACAACCTTCTTGTTCATCGAAATCAAAAATAACATTTGAAAGTTTACGAAGAAGGAGACGATCGCTGAGCATCCCAGGACCTTGCTCTTTGTTAATGGCCTCTTCGCAGCTCTGTCATCACTCCGTGTAATTTTGTTTTGTGGGGCCTCTTCAAAGATTACGTGTTTGTGCCGCCGCTATCAACTGACGTTGACGAATTTAGGACACGCCTATTTGCAGCCATTCAGAGAGTTACACCGGACATGCTGAAAAAAGTGTCGGATGAGTTACGTACCGCATCTATATCGTTCGGGTTTCTGGAGGGTCTTATATTGAACACTTATAACTGTGTAAAATTTAAAGTTTCAACTGTTATTTTTGATTTCTGATGAACAACAAGTTTGAATATTTTTAATAGCCCTGTAAAGTTGGGATATTCATTTATGTGCATCCTGCACTACTTTCAAATATAAATAAATACATTTTTTATGACTCAAAACGAAATTGATGATTCTGCAGTTCTACAGCGCGACCCATTCCTGTTACCTACAGTTGAATACATTTGTTTATTGTGTTATGTATGATCCAGGGAGCTTAATCTTTTATCTACTGTCGGTACTTATAAGTACCATTAAAATAACTTGTTATAAAATTCAGTTAATACATCAATTAGTTGTAATACAGTTTATAATGAGTTATAGATACCTTACTTTATCTTGTTCCAAAAGCATTATTGGTTACACAAAACAAAAATAATTTTAAAAGGATGATTTCTTTTGCCTTTGCATCTTTTCATCTTTCTTGGTATTGGGGGGGAGGGGGGGGGGGGATTTTTCAATTCGGAAATATTTCTATAGCAAGAACATTATATTTGTAAATTTCCTAATTCTACAAAATACTAAGAAAAATATTTAAAATACATGATTTGAGTGGGGTTATAAATATTGCACAAAATCCCTATAAATTCAAATTTAATCCTTCTGAAATTTATTAAATGCTTATGTAAATCTTCTAATGTAGTTTAAAAAAATTCACGAAAAATGCTTTAGAAGATAAATTTTTCATGAATTTATAATTCAGTATATAAAAGGTTAAGGAAAATAATTATGTAGCTTTCAAAGCGTGAAAGGTTGAAGACCCCTTCTTTAAAGGCTATTACGTGAAAAATAAACTGATATATATCCTTTTCTACTAACTTAATTTCGTACCGAAAATTACCTTAACATTTTCACAGAAAATGTAAACGCGTCAAACAAAATCCTTTCAGCTGTGCTGTAGTTTACTCTGGGTTAAATCCACATTTCTGTTTGCAGTTCACTCTACACACAAAAGGATTTTAGCTGTGTTTCAGAATAAGCATTTTCTTTTACATATAAAATTGTATAAGCTTTTTGATAGATTTTCAACAAAGTTTTAAATTCTCAACATTTATATACTTTCTTTAATTGGGTTTAAAAAGGGTAATTCAAACTACAACAATAAAGCACAGTTAAAATACCTCGTTAAAGTTTGAGATATTTATAGGGAGTTGTTTGCTAGATGAAATTTTAATCATTTTTAATTTATGTTTTAAAGCTGTACGTTAAATTTAATTTTATAAAATACATAATAGATTTCGATGATAAGCTTTTTTGTTCAACACGTATGTGTTGAATGAATAGAGTTTTATTGAATGCGTAGTATGGGAAGAATTTAAGAACATACACAGGATGGTTTGCTACCGCATTTACAAACTTCTGGGAAAAGTAAGTTAATCAAAGGCAAATCGGCATCAGATATGAATGCATTGTTGAAAAAAAGGAGTTATGAATAAAGAGGAGGGGACATATAGTATACTCTCTACCAGTTGCGAGTGAAGTAACTTAGGAGGTTGTCACAAGATGGCGGCTGCTTTTTTAAAATTGGATCCACAGTTTCAAAATACCGCCGGGGGCAAACTTCACACCACTATAATTGGATAGAAAATTTTGTCTTATTTAAATTTCTTATTCATGGAAATATTTTCTCACCAATATTTTCTGGTGTCAGTTTGGCAGGTAAAACAGATTGCATTACCGGTTGTCACAATATGGCAGAAACGAAGGACCTGACTACCGCAAAAGTAAACTTACACAAGTTAAAATTGAAATCTTTCTCTGCCATTATTTATGACTGAAAGTTTGCATTAATAACGCCTTTAAATACGGAGAAAATTTCTATATAAATTTACTGGTGGAAGCTTCGACCGGAGGTAATCAGCCTTTAAGAAAGCGATTACAGTTGAAGCTTCACTATTTTAAGAATGGAGTTATGAATAAAGAGGAGGAGACATATAGCGTACTGTCTACCAGTTGTGAGTGAAGTAACTGAGGAGGTTGTCACAAGATGGCGGCTGCTTTTTTTAAATCGGATCTTCAGTTTCTGATTACCGCCAAGGCAAACATCCCACCAGTAAAATTGAATAGAAAATTCCGTCTTAATTAAGCGTCTTATTCTTGGAAATTTTTCTCAAAAAATATCGTAAAAATTTCTACTTGTTTTTACTGGTGTCAGTATGCCTTGTAAAACTGTCAGTTTGTTTCCCTGGTTGTCATAATAACTCCTACCAGTAAAAATGAAAACCTCTTTCTACCATTATTTATGACTGAAATTTTGTAATAACAAGGCGTTTAAATAAGTTGAAAAATTTTATATAAATCTATTGGTGGAAGATTCTACCGGCGGTAAACAACTCCTGCGATAGCGGTTACAGTTGAAGCTTCACTATTTTAAGGATATGTCAGTTCCTTTTTATTAATAGTTCCATGATTTTAAGAACTCAGTTCTCTTTTACTGATAGTTCCATGGTCGAAAATGCTATCCTTATGTACTCGTGTGCTGAGAAAAGAAAACTAGAAATGAAAGAATGAGTAAAATGAAGGGCATTATTATATTCATTAACACTATTTCTACCAAAAGGTGTCAAAAGACACCTTTCAGATTTTAACTTAAAATTACTCTTTAAGTTTAACCATTTCTCCACAATTAATTTTTTTTTGACATTTCGTACAATAGATGTTAAATTAATTCAGTGATATTATTTTCCTCCAGCTCATCCTGGATATAAAAATATGCATATGGTATACCTATTTCTACCACGAGATGTCTTTTGACACCTTAAAGTTTTCATAATGTCCAAAGAATTCATAATTTCTAAGTTTAAACAATTTTACACATAAATATGAATACCATTTTACCGCATCATATCAGTTATAATCAGATTAGAGAATCACGATTTCAGTTGTAACGGGAAATACAAAAGTTGCTGCAAAACTCTGATATTCCCTTTTTTTCCGCCGTGTTGGATTTTAGTGTAGATTATTGCAGTGACTAGTTCTAAGAACTGAATAACGCGTTTTTTTCTCCAGTTCTGGTAGTGAGTTCAATACGCATGAATTTTGTTTTTATTCTTGTAAAAACTGTGGTATTGAATAAGGAAGGAATTTTATTACACCGCTGTCTTTATGATCACTGTTGTTGTTACAAAGATTGAAATTTTATACATGAGACTGAAAGTTTGTTAAGTTAGTAATATTAAAAGGTTTAATTTTCAAATAAAAATTTAAAATAATGAAGAAGATAATATTTTGTAATTGTTGTCTTTGTTGACGTAGAACTTGTTTCATTACATTTATGTATATTTGTATTTTGTAAATAGTTGAATTAAACTAGAATTTATAACCTAAAATAAATTTAAAATTAAATATTAATTAAATAATCTCTAATAAATACGCGTCAATGAATAAATATATTGCTTAAATTATTTATATTTAACTGATAATTTGAAATCCCAACACTTTTTTTTGCATTGAAACGCATTTATTCAATTCCTACTATTAGTTCACACTCTCCCTATATTTATTTATATATCTTGTTCAAATTTTCAATCGTTAATAAAATACTTATTATTCATCCTATCATGTTGAAATAATTTTTTTTAAACTTGTACTGGATGACAATTGATGTTAATACAATTTTTTCAAATATTAATTCATTAATTAAATTTTAATTTATTAATTTTAGTTTTATATGGGAGACAAAAGGGCGGCCATTGGTTATTGAACAGCATTTAATGCATCTTCATATCTATAAGGGGGGTTACCATAGGGGGGACCGTGTTCTGTCGCCAAATACCGTCAAGTTTGTCGGCAACTTGGCGATATATCACCAAATTTTTCGACCAAAATGAGTCACCAAAAGTGACGTCAACTTGGCGATATCTCTAATATTTCGCCAAATTCCCATAAACTTCCATTGTAAACCTACTTCCTTATATAAAATCAACAAATTGAGATATTTTAATGCAACCAAAGCTAATATTAGCTTAAGGGATTATATTAAATTTTTCTTTGATGACCTAAGTAGGAATTGACTTTAAAAACAAAATTTTTATATTTCTTGTTTGCATTGAAACGCAAAGGTGTCAAAAGATACCTTTTGGTAGAAATAAGTATACACAAAATCATGGTAGAAATAGTGTTAAACATAACAATTGCTATAGTAAGAGAAGTGACAAAATGTATTCCAAATTTCGACCATCAACAGCAACACAAGCTTGGTTTCGGCTATGGACAGATCGGGATATTTTTATCTATACTAGACGTCTCTCGGATGGCTATGGCAGCTATCGTGATTCGTGGGACAAGATCAAGTGGTTGTTTCGTACGCTAGAGCTTTCACATGACACAAGAAAATAAAATCTAAATAAAATAAAACAGAATTGAAAAACATAATATTATAACAAGCATTTTAGCGGTTCCCTATCTACGCCAGGGCTGCCAGTTTAGCATAATCTTTTACTGGGAAATTTCGGTTTCATACCATGAATTCCAAACGAACAATTTTTACTTTATGTTATCACGCAATTTCTGTCATAAAATAAAATACAAATTTAAATTCTGAATTTCTGGTATGAATTGAGGATTTCTGAAAAAAAAACAGACCTTGAACTGAAAAAAAACTGGGAACCTTGATCTACGCCCTCTATCTCGTTACGGTTGCGTTTCCTGCACTGTTATCCGATTCCGATTCGTCTTCTAGTAACATAATTAATCCCTCCCAGACATCTTTTCACGCGTTAGCGAATCATTCTGTATACCTTTTCTTTAGCTTAATTTCGTTGATTAAATCCACATTCCTGCTTCATTTTCAGTCTACAGATAAAAAGATTTTAGACATTTTTCAGAATAAACACTCTGCTATTACATCAAACATTTCCTTTTTTTTTCTTTAGTTTTGATTTCTTTTGGATTTTCAGATCCTGTTTATCTTAGTTTAACAAAGTAATTCAGAAAACAACAACAGTGCATTAAAGTTGAAATGCGTTTCAAAAACTTTAAACAATAATGAAGTAATTAGTTGGTAGACAAATTCTCAACTATTTTTATTCAACAGGGATGAGAGCGTTCCGACCCAAATCGTTGATTTTCATCACAAAATTTTAACAGTATTCTTTGCTTTATACAATCTCAGAAAATCTGTCGTTAAATACGGCACAAAATTCTATTAGAATTAAGTGGTAGGAATCGGTCAATTGGGTCGGAGCGCTTTCATCCTTGATCCAAACTCTGCAATCAAATATAATTTCGGATTTTTTAACTTATACTAAACTCAGTCCGTCATCCGCAATATATTGTTTTTAATCTCCTGTCTAAACGTAAAATAAAATTTATATAAATTATTATTTTTTAATCAAAACTGTTTAAGGAATATTCTATTCTATTATTTTATTTTCCTTTGAAATACGTTTTTATTTCATGAAAGTTGTGATAAATAAAGAAATGAAATAATCCAAATGACAGATAAAAACGCTTTTCCTTTTCATTATTTATTCCAAATTACAGTATGCAAAATGTGAATCCTAGCCCTATTCCACTTATATCTATGGTCGTCAACTAGCGCGGTTTAATGTGCGTGATTTCCATGTAAATAAATTTCCATTACGATCTGACTGCCACTTCTTTCTATTTGCTAAGTATATAAAGCAATCGTCTATGAGGACAAGATTGTATCTGGGATTGATTTTGAGAATTTTGCAGCATCATTATTTGTAGTAATTTTAAAGTAATATAAATATTTTCTTTGTATTTATTCTGGTGCAGCAAACTTTTAGAAGATATTATTATTATTATTATTATTTATGAATAGATTATGGTTCTATATTTAATATATGAACATTTTGTTTAATTAGACAGATTGATCCTTAAAATATATTTCATATGCCTACTATCATCCAAACCTGAATCAGATTCGAATCTGTCACCTATCGCTCAGAGCATTCCAGATGAATTTTTCAAAATATTGGCCAAAACCCGGAAGCAAAAGTTACGCACAACTTACAGTAATTGTACATCAGTGTCCTTAAAATATGTTTAGTTCACCTTTGTTGCGCAAAGAAAAAACATTACAGTTAATTTAGCTCAAGCTATTGCGATATTCAATATTTTAAAAATTAATTAATCTTCCTTGTTCAAAACGATACACCGAAAATTAATCTTTTCTCTTTCTGGTGATAAATTGTAGTGTTTTGTGATGGACTGTGACGCAGTAAAGATGTATAAGTACAGTAGGAATCTTACGACTTTTTTAACAACCACAGATTGAGCAATTTCATATTTCTGTATGTATACAAGCTCCAATATCTGGCGTTGACCGGGTCAGATTATATCGCACGCTTAATCGCGTGAGGACCAGTCTCCCTATCTCAGATATATACAGACGTATATTCCATTAAATGTACGATGTATATAGTGTACACAAAATTAATCAATCAACGATGCGATAAAATTTTAGTATTTAAATAAAACACAGGTCAGAATCAAAAGTTACTTAATTTAATAAGAAATTTATTTTTTATTGTATATACATATTTAATTTATATATATATACAGTTTTTTTCTTCTCACAGCACTTACTTCTACACTATGTATTTAGTTTTATTGTTCAGACTATAAATTAACAAATTTTGATGTGATCCAACTCGTGAGCACGCTTCGTACAATTGGCCGTGCTAAAAGCATGATCCTTTAAGTTAACGCCACAATATTGGAATGTTTGGCCCTGTGCTTTGTTGGTGGTCATGCTGTAAGCCAACTTTACTGGGAATTGTAATCTCTTAAAACTGAAGGGCAATCCAGTTGATATTAAAGGTATTCGTAGTATAAATACCGTCTGCCCTTTTTCTTTGCCAGTCACTATACTGGCTTTGATGATGTTATTCTGCAGTTTTTTTTATGCAGAGTCTTGTACCAGTACACAGTTTCGGCGAATTCTGATTCCGTAGTAAAATAACTGTCGAACCAACTTTCAATTTGAGGCAGTGTAACGGCATTCCTGGAACATTCAACGACTTTAAAAATGCAGCAGAAAAATTTACACTTTCATTTTCATCAGTTATGGTTCTCATGGAGCTGATTCACGGTCTCTAATTGAACTTACTCTAATTCGAGCCTCCCTCTTCATTAATGTTTGCTCTTTGTTCTTCACTTTGACTTTCTCTTATTTGTTGCACTACGTCTCGAGTTTACGTAAGTTGTGTTTCTCTTTTTCTTCTGTTTCGTTTCTACGTGCTGCTTTTCTCCTTTGTAAATTCACATAAGATTTTTTAAAGACTCTCTTACACTTTGGCATTTTATCTGTAACAAAAACTATAATTACGAAACTATACTACGAAAAATAAATCAATAAATAAAAGTAAATCATTAGCAATATATATTAAAAGTAAAAAAAGTTGTGTACTCACTTGGGTAAAATTTTTAAGAAAACAATTGAATACAAAAGAAAGAGAAAAGAATAAAAAAAGAAAGAAAACAAAACAAAATATTTTTCTAGAAATCACTTAAATTTATCGTTTGAATATTCACTTTTGACTTTTAGGTATTTTTCTCTTTGATCCTCTCTTGATCGTTTCTAAAATGTGACTGACGAAAACGCGCTGAGCGTTTTATATACAATTGACTTATATACAATTGACGATCGAAATTTCGCACATTCTTGAACATTCTATATTATTCTAGATCATTTTAGAACATTTTAGAACATTTCAGATTATTTTCGAACATTTTAATTTACTCTTGATTATTGTAGAGCATTTTAGATTATTCTGGAACATTATTGATCATTAATAAATTGACTTTACAAATAGTCCATTTTGGAACGCGAGATTCACTTTTGTTTACAATATAAAAACATGAAAACATTCAAAAATACTTCATCACAAACACATTACTAATTAGATGTGATAAAATATATACAAATATTTTTCAAAATTAAAAAAACGCTAGATGTTAAAACCATAAAAAGCTACCCCAAGCGCTTTTGGCTAAATTTAAGCGATTGTTAAGCAGAAGAAAAAAATATGTAATGTGTTTAGTAATGTGTATTATAATATAGATCATTCTAGATCGTTTTAGAACATTTTAGATAATTATCGAACATCCTAGAACATTCTAGATTATTTTAGAACACTTTATATTATCTGGAACATTTTTTCATAAAACATTTTAGATTATTCTAGAACATTTTTTTACTTTCTGAAAAAAACTGGATTTTTCTAGAAAATTTTGAAACTTTCTAGAAAATTCCGAATTCGTCTTTGTTTCTCACTGACTCATGAAACGCCACTCAAAACATTTTACACTCTTTTCATAAACACAATGTTTGAGAAAAAAAAGAGATATGTCTCATTTCACATTTTTGTCCCACACTTTCACCCACCGCGAGCAAACTCCTTTACAAGCAGCAGGCGGCCAAGGGCTATCTACCACTACAACCGCGAGTGGGTGGCAGTGGGTGGTCATGCAGAAAAGCGTGTCTTTACGTACGCACACTTGCCTTTTATATATATATATATTGATATTGATTTGTGAAAACAGTTTGAGACCCAACTGAATCCAGTTGAATTAATAAATGAGAGCAACTGCTTGTAATCTCACCTTTACTACAAGATTAATTTTAACACAATAATTTTTCTACAATATTAATATTTTTTTTTCAACTGTGAAAAAAAAATATACTCATTTATTATTTAGTTATTCACTCAGTAAAGTCAGAAAATATCTTTAATTTTACACTGAAACTCACAAAATAACACTATATAGTATCTCTGAACAATGCGTTTCATAAAATTAAGATGCCCGAGTTGTTTAAGAAAGCCATTTATCATTCTGACTATTATATTGTTCTCGAAAGAAACACGGCAACGGAAAAACATGATTCGAGATTTGGGCAAAATTTCGGGGTTGTGCTGTGAAAAAAAAAAGGCAAATGTTTCTTAATCCACGAAAATATAAATTAACCACGACTGAAAATACACAATAACCTCTTCCGAAATACCCCCGACTGCGAAAAGTTTTCTTTCTAATTAGAAAACTTAGAAACAAGTACATTTTTATATTTAAAAAGGAATTTTAAAAAACAGAGTTCTTTTTGCTGTCACTGATTTTTCGAGTAGTTTTTATAGCATAATAATCAGTTTTCCCAATTCAGAATCAAGTTTTTTAGGATGTTATCAGTTCTCAATTAAAAATTATCAGTCGCGTATTTGAATTTATGCATGAATATTATGCACATAACAAAATAATAATAATAATGTTGATTTTAATGCTGTTAATTTATTATATTTGTCTGTAAAACACATTTGTTTATAATGAATATGTTTACTTGAGAATTGATGGCACCTGTAAAACGAATATCCCTTTTTTCCAAAACTGATTAACAATAAAAATTACTTGAAAAAAATTTAGAAAATCAGTGAAGGCAAAAGAAACTTTGTTTTTATTAATGCTTTTTTAAATATCGAAATTATATTGGTTTCTGGGGTTTCTAAAAATAAAGAATGCTTTTCGTAATCATGAGTAGCTTGGAAGAAATTACTTTATACTTTCATTCGTGGTTATGTTATATTTTGCTAGATTAAGAAAACTTCTCTGATGTAAAAATGATTATGTATATATTGTAACCGAATTAAAAGGAATCGTGCTTGTAAAACGAATTCACAGGATTCTAATATTCAGCAAAAATAATAGGAGGGTCACACTGAAATTTTTGAACTACGTCTAAATGGTACAAGTTAAATTTATCAATTCTTAATAGCGTTGAGAGTAGAAGCTCTCTCCAAGATCAATGCACTGTTGTAGGCGAATTTGCCAAAGTTTAAATGCTTCAAGCCCTCCATTTCTTGGAATAGATGAAAAATATGCTTTTATAGCCTCATTCTAAATGAAAGCGATAAACACGTAAATATTTTCTTTAGATTAAAAAGTAGGCAGAAGTCACACATCGCAAGATCAGATGAATAGGTTGGATTCTTTTTCACTTTGATCTCTTTTAAGTCAAGAAATTTGACTGTTATACTATCTGAATGAGAAGATGCATTCTCATGGTGAAGTATGACTCATATAGCCCTATATGACAGGGAGATATTTGGTAGAAATGAAAAGCTTTGGTGGTTTCTCCTAATTTATAGGATCATATTTGATTGAAAAAAATATTTAAAATAAACTATCTGATGTCAGGCTATGCCAAGGAAGAATCCACGCTTTTCCGAGAGTATAGGCTCGACTTTAAATCGTACAAAAGGAGGAAAGCTTTTTTTTTTTCATTAGTATCACCTACACAATTGTGTAGGTCAGGTCTTAAACGGATAACATTCACCTGTTGAAGACTGTTTGGACGATACGAGTGATGCACGACTTAACTTTGAGTGTGTTATTTTCCTCTAGCATTATGGCTTTGAACAGCCCTGTATTTCTGAAGAATGCGACATACACTACTCTTTTCATTTCTTGTTGTCCTTTTACCATTGTGGTCTGGGGTCATATTCAAAAACCTTTCTTTACTTTCTTGACGTATTGGATCGGCGAAAAGGGTATGTACATTGTACATCTCACCATCTGGTACAATTTTAGAAATAATGCGGTGCCCACCACCTTTAAGTAATTTCTTTACTGATTCTGACACGCTCCGCTTTTTGGTGTTCTGGTAAATTATAAAGGACACAAAGACAAACTAATTTTTTCATATGCAGTTCTTGTTTTGTGTGTAGCTGCGGATCCAAAATTAAATTCCTTCTGTATTATTTGGTAGGTGCGGAAATCATCATCGATTAACATCAGTCGTACAGCCGACACATTTTTGGGGGCTACAACTGACAAAGTTCTTATTGTGTTGTTCTTCATCAGAAAGATAATTTCGAACTCTTCTAAATTCTGTAAACCATCTGAATACAGTGACACAAGATAAAGCTTCATTTCTGTATGTCAACTGTAGAGATTGGAGGCATTTTTCTTAAATTCGGCCCACTTTAAAATCATAGAAAGTCATAGCTCGATGATGCTCTGGCATTAAGTCCATTTTCTCTTCTTTCAAAGTGAATTCTACGATACCTAAATTACCATTGTTGCCTCAAATTATCGTCTGCGGATATAAAAGAATTAAAAAATATACAATCAATAATTTGTTTTTAACGCTTAGTGTCTGCCCCTGTCTGAAAACTTTCAGTGTTACCCTCGTACACATGACAGTCGCTTTGCTCTCAGTGATTTACTACATAAATGAACTAATTCATTCGACACTAGTGATTCATAGCACAAAGAGCTGAGATACAGTGAGCTCGCTTTATATGTTTTCCAGTACATTCAAAATTATATTTTAATATTGTTTTAGGATAAAAATATCAATTTTCGCTTGATTTGAAGATTTGATTTTCTCAATTACTCATACGTAGGGATTAACGTTTGTCGTGGACATTTGCGGGAAATTAACTCTATTTTTTTTTTTTTTTATTGCAAAATATTCACGGAAAAGAAGAAAAATCTTATGATCTCTAATTTTTGCTTATTACAAACTTATACGCTACAAAAATATTACCGTCCTGAATAAGTAAATTTGTAACGTACCTAAAATTTCTATTTCTTTCACATTTTTAGATTTTTTTTTATGTGAACAAAACGTAAAATTCATGTAAAATATTTTCTTTGATTAAATTATTTTTGTTTTAGCTTATCATATCATACATTAACGCACTTTTATTATTTGAAAATGAAACATCAGTGACCACACTATTTTCTGGAACTAACAAACACTGGCTATTTTGGACAGTTTTGGGTATAATTCATCTCCAAAATTCTACTAATTTTTTTGCATTCATCATTAAATCTGTTGTTTTATGTTTTTATATTTTAGTTCTTTTTCTACAAACACCGAGGCTTCATTATTGTTCTGAAACCAAATTATTGTAGTGAAAGGTTATATGGGATTTGTAGTTAAATCGTTCTTTGAAACAGAAATGACGTCAAATTTATTCTTTTTACAGCAATAACAAATTATTTCTCCCAGCCATATTCAGTCTTCAAATCGGATTAACTATAATTAAGGAAATGTCCGAAGAATGCTTATTTAAAACAAGTCGGAAATTACGTATACGTCAAACAGTGCAAATGGGGTGCGTTCGAACTAGAACTAGTTTTATTAATTTCCAGAACTCGGTGCAATAGTTGGCAAAAATGTATGCAAACATGCAAAATGCATGATGCAAAAATGCACGAATACAAAATTTATTACGATTATATACATTAACTTCAGTATAACGGAAATAATATGACTCTATCTTAAATAGGACGTAATCACCAAAGCAACCTAGAATCGTTACTTATCATGGGATATCAATGAATATCATCGATTATATATATTAAATTTCAAACCATTCAGTTGGATAGTTTTTGTGCTGTTATATGCGCACAGACAGGCAGACAGACAGACGGACGGCCCAGACGATGACTATAGGTGCTACATATTTATATAATTATGAACGCACCTAATGAGATATTTCTACCTCTGAGGGAACAAAATCTCACAAAAAGAGATATTCTTAGCGCAACAGCCAATTTCAGCAGTACATTTACGGAGTTTAGATCCAGTCATATGAAATTTTCCGCTGGTGCTATTTACATATATCCAAAACTGATTTATAGCACGGCATTCGGGTCATGAAAGCCTTCGCTTTAAAAAAACATTCAAATTTTATTTTAATATAGTTTAGGAGATCTTTTTCCACAGATCTAAATCAAACCTAAATTCAAAGGCTGTTGACTTTCATTTGACAAGTTTCAGTCTCTATAAAAATACTAATGCAAGTTTTTTAGACAAATATTTAAAAATATCGAAAATTTAAATAATTTTCGCAAGAATCATATCATTTTTCAAAGCTGATTGAGTTGTGGGGGAAAAAATGAAAAGTTCGTGGAAATTCAGGCTGTGACAAATGTGTAGTGCCTAATGACGGCATTAAAAAAAGTAGTTAGACATAAGCACAAATAAATAAAATTCACTGCATAGTGTGGATAGGAGACATTTTTTAATTTCTTGTGCAATCTTTATTTCTTTATGAATTCTCATATTAAATAACGGATCATCTGTATGTTACTGTTCACAAGAAATATTTCATTAGAAAAATTTTTCGAGATAATAAAGTAATAAGAAAGGCATTTATTCTTCTTCGAGATCTGTTGATATTTTCTCAGGTTAGAATCAGATTATTTTAAAGAACTAAACATTAGACTTTCTTTCTAAATGTGTTTTTCGAATTGTTTTACGTTACTTTTTCCCTTATTGGCTAAGTGTCAAACTTAAAGTTCTTTTAAAGATTTCTGAGCCAGATAAAGGCATTTTGTAACTTTTAGTGGAAGCCATAAAATTTCTAGATTTCTAAAATCCGCGTCCAAAATATCTTCTTAATCTTATTTTAAAACTTATAAAAGAAGTTAGTTTACTTATCTTATTTTTGTTATCACGTCATTTACTTTTTCTCTTTTTAAATTTAATAGCATGATTTTCATCGTTTGTTCTTTATTTGTATTTGTTTGTTTTAGGAAATTATTATTTTACTTTTATTTCTGTAATATAGGGTTTTTTTTTTAGTTGTTTTAAGAACTGAAAAGTTTATAACTGATAAATATGTGATAAATAATATAAAACAGCTCTAGAAGATAATAGCATAATACATAAAAGATAACACATAATAGTAGTATTTTTAAGATTTTGAAAGTTCGTAAACGTACTCAATAAAAAGTTCGAATGTCTTTCATTTTTACTTCGTTCTATTTCAATAAGTATTGGGTATGTAAAAATTTTCGACTACAGGTTTTTGATGAACTTACATTTCAAGGTCTTTCTTAAAAATATTTGACTATTTTTGGATGAATGTCTGTCTATCTGGTGCACGATGTATGTCTTTTTGTTATGCAAATTTTGTGGCTAAGGTAACTTAAGAACTAATGCACAGAATTCTATGAAACTTTATATTTACTTGGACTTACGTAGAGTTGATTAGATTTTAGTGCCCCACTGGTGACATTTCTATTTCGTTCTTTTACAATTTGGGTGATAGCTATTTCGCTTAATATCTGAGATAGAATGACATCAAACCTAATATGTAAGATTCTTATTAAGAAAAAGTACGCTAATTTAATCTTGAATTTGATCATTCGACTGGAGCGCTGCTGTGCTACACTTTTTACGATGAATATTATAGCTGTATCTCACTTTCTAATGGGCAGAAACACATACAATTTTGTTTTTGAGGTTATTAATAAAATATATGTAGTTGTTGGTCCAAATTTTTTCTTTGAATACCCGATATGCAGCTCCATTCTGCTAAGTTCGTTTTTTTTTTCTTTTTTTTCTTTTTTTAAACTTATCTTTGTAATTTTATGTTAAATTAAACTTATATTCTATAATTCATATTCATATTGATATGTAACAGTGCTATTTAAATTACTATTTTTGAATTATATAAAAAAACTTTATAGCCACAACATACTTAAATTTGAAGAATTAATTTTATGATTGCTTATGTAATATTTAGCCATATATTTTTGTCCATCCAAATCTATAATATTACTGCTAGCTGATTAGTTTTTAAATACTTTTATTAAACTTTGGGGAAAATCCTAAACTCGACATCTTGATAAACATGAAGATGGGTCCAGGATTGATGATGAAATCACATAGTTATATTGCTCCACATAAAGTCTTACCTCCGATGTACCATTTGTATGAGCATATACTAGAAGTGAAAATATGCAAAAAAAAAACGATTTCTTCCAAAAAAAATTATAACATACCTCAATGTACGTGGAAAAAATTACTTATTTTCAAATAAAATTGTTCTAATTCTGTTGTCATTCAATTATTTCAACAATTTAGCACTAAAGGGGCTTTTCTTCTGAAAGGGTTAAAAGACTAGTTTTAAAAACAAGCACCTGAAAAGTTAATAAATAGAAAACGTTCTTTTTTAGGGTTTTAAGATAAATTTTGGTGCCGGGCCAAGGCTTTAATCACTTTGTCCTGTGCTTTGTTAAAATACCGAGAGTTCAAATGTTTATCAAGTGTGCCGCTTTTAATTTTTATATCATGGAGGCATTTACTTATAAAAAAGCAAAGTCATCAAATACGTACAATGATAGGAAGGGTTTTGATTAAGGTAATCCATTTGAAGGAAATTTGCCAAAAAGGCGGCCTCTTGAACGAAAAGGATGTGTTCAGAATGTTTCTAATAATAATAACAAGTAAGTTTTAAGAAAAAAATAATGAGATCATTTGGAACACCCGTGGTCACAATTTTAATGATCTGTTAAAACATTTGATATCATATTTGACACCAAAAATTACTTAAGAAGACTTTTAATTTAATAATTCAACATCATCCGTATGCTAGTATTGACATAGGTGGGAACTACACTTTTTTCCTACCACTATTTTGGAAGAGAAAAATTTATCGTAATTCATTGTCGGAAATTTAGGATTAATTAAGGTGATTCTTGCAAAAGTAGTGGTAGGAAAGAAGCATAAGACTTGGTACCTATAAGCCTTTTTAAAATCACAACATCAAGAAAGGACTGCTACTTATAGCAGTAGTAAAAGAAAACTAGTTGGATGTGCCAATCCCAAAACTCTCTTCTATCTCATATATTTTAATATTTCAAAATGTTGTTACAGATGTCAATCTTTCATTTTTATTAGTTCAATACTACATCAACTTTGACTTTCATCTAAAATGTAAATCAGTGTAAATGTATATCTTAACTGCCTTCAGTCAATTAATCGGAATAAAAACGAGTTAATATTGATCATGATATTTATTAAAATCGCGAATAGTCGGCTTATCAGGATGGGAAGTTCCCGTTGAATCACGAGCCACCGATGTACAATAGAACTACGAAAAATTAAGAAAATCACACAAAAATCGCTATTACAGTGCCCCCTTCCGGCGGAATTTTTCCACATTCAGGGAGAACCTTCTTGCCATGGCGAAAAACATACACAAAAAATTTGGTTCAATTCAATGCATAATTTCATACACTTTTCAAAGGTACAATATTGAAGATGGCACAAAAGTCGCTATTACAGCGGCCCTTTTCCGGCGGAATTTTTCCAAATTCCGCGAGTACCTTCTTGCTATAACCAAAAACATACACAAAAAATTTGGTTCAATTCTATGCATAACTTTATGCACTTTTCGACGACGGTACAATATTCAAAATGGCACAAAAATTGCTATTACAGCGCCCTCTACCGGCGGATTTTTTTCCAGATTTAGGAAGGACCTGCTTGCTATAGCCAAGAACTTTAAAAAAAAATTGGTTCAATTCTATTTATAACTTCATACACTTTTCGATGGTACAATATTCAAAATCGCACAAAAATAGCTATTACAGCTCCCTCTTGCGGCGGATTTTTTGCAAATGAAAGAAGGACCTGCTTGCCATAGCCAAAATTTTTTTTTAATTTTTGGTTCAATTCTATGCATAACTTCGTACGCTTTTTGATGGAACAATGGCGACAGACAGACAGACACACGGACAGACAGGCATTTTCTATAAACATGTTTTTTGGGA
This sequence comes from Maratus speciosus, assembly GCA_963932465.1. Lineage (NCBI taxonomy): Eukaryota > Metazoa > Arthropoda > Arachnida > Araneae > Salticidae > Maratus > Maratus speciosus. The sequence continues at coordinate 213,233,730 of OZ010793.1, forward strand.
TCTTTGACCCCTAAAGCGTGTAAATCCGTCCAAAACCGGGAGTCGAAAAAATTTCGTTACAATACTTTCTTCTATTGAAGGTAGAAGAAAGTAATAAAAAATCGATATAACTTTAGTTACAGGTTCAGATAATCGTTTTACGTTTGAAAAAAAAAATAATTAACTTAACTTGATAATAATATTATGTTCATTATAAAACGAAAATATGCCTTTTTGTAGACAGATTTTAATTTAGCGCCAAGGTGTGGTATTTTAGTATTATTATCATCTTATTATTATTATCTGCTTATTATTCTTTTAAATTTGATCTGGGCAATCGATTTCCAAATGTGGTAACTAAGCACTCGTCTCTTTACGTAGTTGTAACAATCCGTTCATTGATTAAATAGATTTCTTTTTTTTTAATCATACTTGAAAACTATTTAAATAGTCAATAAATTGGGTTACTATTTTCACACAAACTTCATTCGAAATTAAATTTTGTTACTTATTCTATGATGTTAAAAATAAAATTATACGATATTTAGAAGTTAAATAGATATTTCAAAACTCCTGATTATGGTTTAACTTTAACAATGCTTAACTTTTCAACATCCTACGGTAATATGTAACGGCCGGCCCATCAGACGAAACCGTTCCACGCACTCTCAATATGGTGCTCACGCTCAGTGCGCTGCATAGTTATGTCCGCCTGCACGTTCAGTGGTTAGAAATCAAGATCAATGTTGCCACATCTGGCTTATTTTTTATTTAGACATACCGAATTATCACTAGTAAGTTTTAAACGTTATTTTTCCTTTTTTAGACAAAAAATTTTCATAAATACAATAAAATAACATTTCTATTCAAAATTTTCTGGTGTAAATTCAATATTTCTTAATTAAAAATCCGCCAAATGCAGCAAAACTGATCAAGATACGAGTCAGTAGGTGACCAGGATAGGACTTAGACATCCAGTTGATGTTTAGGATTCCACATACAAATGAACACATCATTTCAAAAGAAGCCGGTTTGATTCAACCTTCTCGGTTTAAAATTTTGCTAGTACATGTTCAACTTGCATGAATTTAGGATTCAACAGGAATACCCAACGTTTGTACGAGGTTTTACCATCTTATGGTTTATACAAAGTTTTGCCATCTTATTATGAGAGAAGCAAACTCTCTATATACAAGGATTGGTTATTTTGTGAAAAACTTACAAACTAAAAAGAAGTCTATGGAATATTTAATCTTTAAGTTAATAACATATGATGTATAAAGATGTGTTATTTGTACTATTTTTTTCTAAAATTTCATTTAAATTTTGAACGCATTCCCCAATGCACAAAATATGCTTATGCATTATGTCATCTTTAAGCATAATTTTCCTTTTAACAAACGGATTCGCATCATTTTCAAAAATTTTAAACTATCAAAAAATTTGCTCGAGGAAAAATTCCTAATAGCTCCTAATCTTTTACTATTACAGGTAACAAATTTGAAGGTTTAATTTTAGATAAATAATGCAGATATCTGAGTTTAAAAAATTAAACTTTATTAGTTTCTAATAGAAAAGTTTTCAAAATGGTTTCCCTTAGGATTGAACTTTGTTTACCCGTAAAAAAAGAGAAGCTTCAATGCTTCTGTTCAAAACAGATAAAAGGAGATGTACAGTCGTGGAAAAAAAAAGTAAACACCCCCTACTAATTCCTCAACAAATCATCGTAGAAGAAAGTTACTGCTACCGAACGATTGGAAATAAAGTCTACTTTTAAATGATGTACATAAAATTTTCTTAGGGGGTCATCTACATATTAAAACGAATCCAAACTTCATTTTTTTCAATAGCAATGCCCAATTTTAACGAGATATTTTGAAATCTTCGGTTCAAACTATGCATAGACACCAAATTTCAAGTCATTTGAATAAGTTTTTGAATTATAAACATTCAAAATTTAGTGCTTCTAATGTTAAATTACATTTTCATATTTTTATTTATATCTCCCGAAATTATGCTCCTAATGTGCTAATTTTTTTTGTAGTAATAATACTAATATACCCAAACATAAATAAGCTGAATTTGCAATTTTTATAATTTTATGATATGAATTATGAATTATGAAATTAATATCCGAAAAAATTATGAATTGCAACCTACAATTTTTTTGATGGATTTAGATTTATTAAGTCCTGCTTTATGGAAATTCAAAAATTTCACATTTTTCTTCCAAGTAGTTTTCAAATTATGCTTAAAAAACGGCAAAATGATGGTTTAAGGGGCCGTCTATGATGGAAGTGAGTAGACATTTTGAAATTTATTCTGCTGTACTGTAATCTAACACGCTTCATTGTCTCCTTGAGTGGCGCTTAAGGTGCCTTGATCAAGAAAGGGGCTCTCTTGGTTAACAATCCAGTTCGGAACTTCAATTTGGATACAGCCCTTAAAATACGCCCGTTTTAAAATAATTAATTTCTCGGAAACTTATGGTACGAATTGCATAAAAATTCGTTTTTAGGCTAATTGAAGGGTGTAGAGTTCATTTATGCTGTCAGAATTGTGTATTGCTATTGAAAAAAACAAAGTTATGGTTCGTTTTAATATGTAGATGCCCCCCTAAGCAACTTTTATATACATCATTTAAAAGTAGAATTTATTTCCAATCGTTTGGTACCAGTAACTTTCTTCTACGATAATTTGTTGAGGAGTTAGTAGGGGGTGTTTACTTTTTTTTCCACGACTGTACATATTTATTTTTGGGGTTTCGTACTTAAAAGGTAAAAACAGAACCATTATAAGATCACTCGTGTGTCTGTATGTCCGTCTGTCACAGCCGTTTTTCTCGTAAACTCTAAAACGTGGAAAGTTGAAATTTAGTAGGCGTAATAAAGGTTTTTGACCCAAATTTATAAAAAATATTAACCATTCACAAATATATTTAGGAAAAATGTAGGGAGGGGAGGCTGATTAAATTACTTGAAAATAAAAATCTTTTTTATCTATATATCGTATGGAAGTTCTTGCAACGCCGAAATCAAAAATACATTTGTTTTAATTTTAGGTATTATATTTTCAGAAATATCATCGAAAATGTGGATGCAGAAAAATATCTCCCCCCCCCCCACCTCTATTTCCAAATCTAGTGAAACTACACCGCTCAAAAAAATTAGGGGAGCACATGGTTTTAACGAAATTACGCAAATATTTACACCGATAAGTAACGTAAAATAAAACATCCATAATTTAAAGTGCTGTAGAAAACAGATAAAGAAAACTTCACATGTAAATTAAAGTTTATGACGTCAAAAAATAGAAAAAGGAGATAAGTACAGAAATCGGGATATTGCAGAAACGTGTGTTTCACTGCCTCAGTTGTAAAATTCAATTGTTCAGCTCTTGTTTTCAGAAAAGATGGCTTGAAAATGTCACAACAACATGATTTACCGCAATCCATAGCTTGGCGTGTTATCGGGACAGTTGAATTTGGGGAAACACAACGAAGTGTAGTGGACGTTATTGGAGTCGCAAGAAGTGCCCATGAAAGGCTGTGGAATCGATTCCAAGACACGTGGAATGGTAGTCATCGACAAGTGCAAAGTCAAAAATGTGCTAACACAAAAACTGATGACCGATATATCCTGTTAACAGCTCGTCGAGACGGAACGAGCAATGCTACTCAGCTTCAAACACAGTTGTTCTTGGCCACAGGGTGAATTGTGTCCAACCAAACAATCCAAAATAGGCTTCATCAGGGTGTTCTCTATGTACGTAAGCCAATGGTCTGTATTCCGTTGACCTCAAGCCACTGTGCGGCCTAAAGAAGGTGGGCAACTGAACATCGAGTTTGGAGGCAACGTTGTTGGGGTCAATTTCTGTTTACAAACGAGTCCCGATTCAGTCTGGATGTGACATCTGATGTGTTTTGGTATGGAGAGAAAGAGGCACTCAAAATAATCCCACATTCGTTCGTGAAAGATCACATTACAGACGAGGTGGGTTGATGCGATTGGCTGGAATCAGCATAGGTGGACGTACGGGGCTGCATATCATTCGGAATGGCACTTTGACGGTCCGAAGTAATACAGACGAGATACTGAGACCTCATGTCGTATTTTATGTTGCAGTAATTGGTGATTTCTTTTTTTCAATGCATGATAATGACAGACTTCATACAGTTCGTCTTGTGGAAAACATGCTTGAAGCTAAAACAATACAACGTATGGAATGACCAGCATGCTCTCCTGACCTAAATCCGATCGAGCATGTTTGGGACATACTCAGACGACGCATTGCTGCGAGACCGAGGCCTCCTTTTACTGTCCGGGACTTGGAGATTGCAATTCTTGAGCAGTGTAACAGTATTCCCTCAAAGCCTTATCGATAACCTCATCGCATTCATGGAAAACAGGTGTGCAGCAGTCTTAGCCGTTCGAAGAGACCACACGCCATATTAAAAATCGTGCATCATTTCTAAACAATACTTTTTTGTTATCATTTACATGAAAACATTGTTGCCCTAAACCATCTTTGCATGTCCTTTTCATCTTTTCAAAGAATAAAAGCTCCCTTACAAATTTTTTTGCGTCTTTTTTTCTGTATTGCGCATTGATACACGTGTACTATCCATTTTATGCCCATACATGGCTGTCTTGCACTGTTCTCTTCACTTTTTTGCTTGCTCCCCTAATTTTTTTTTGAGCAGTGTAAAATTATGAAAAAATTAGGGATAGTAGAAGTTTATTTAAACCTTGCGTGAAAACTATAACGATTACCCTAGGTTACATAGTTTTTGAGAAAATCTCATTTTTCCGCTACACACAAATTCCGATTCACGGGCGTTCAGTAAAAGAGTTGAGGAGCGCTGGAGGTACCTATCGTCGCAGAAGTATAAAAGGACTGATGATAATGATTTTCGAAAAAAATTGTCGGTAATTAGCCGAGATATTAACCCTTACAAACACGGACAATTTGGACATACATAAAAGCACAGGCGGCGTACTCTGTGCCATCGGCTTTTAAAGCCTAGATAATAACTTTTAATGATATATTTGTGTAATGCGATTCCCAATTAATAATTAATATATTTAATGTGCAGAACCTTCTGTGTATGAGTAAAACTCGCACTTAACCGGTTATTTGACAGTGTAATAGACATTAATTATGAAATAAATGTTCTCCAACAATCATATTCAGAAAAAATGTTTTGAACCAAACTAAAATATTGCCGAATCCAGTTTTCTTGAATAACTCATGTATCCTTGAGAAACTATTTATGGACAGTCTTTCATTTTTTTAATGTATGGAGACCTGCGATAAATTTATACGTCGTAATTTCCCTTAATTTACTTTTTAAAGTCCACGAAATCTGAACAAGGGATGACAAGGGATGACCGCCCCGGGAACACAGCCTTCGCTATAAAGTATAAGTGCAATCCCGAGGGGAACACTCAAACCCAATAGAAATCTGCTTAGGAACAGTACATATACATTTTATGCAAATTTCCAAATAAAAGACTGAATGAGAAAAGTGAAATATTTTGCCAATTGTAATTTTAATTTTAAGAACGAGCTTAAAGACAAGCTTATTTTGTCATTAAATTTTTCAAACATCTATTTTTTATTTTTTTCTTGAAACTTCTTTTATATGCGGATATATATAAATATATTTTTCTCAGAGTAATAATTTCTTGGTGTAAAGTTTACACAATATATGTTTCCCTTTTTATTAATGACTTATATTATTTAGCATTTTTACTTTGCCTTATTTTTTTTTTACCGTTATAGGATAATATTCAATGTATCCAGTTTGTGGGGAAAAGCAAAAGCAAATAGCTGTTTCAGAGCGTTTATTTTTTGCATCAGAAAATTATGTTTCAGTAGTCTTTCAGTTTTTTTTTTCAAATTTGAAGTTTCTAAGTGTTTTAGTAATGTGATAGATAATGTAGGGGTTTTGTAACGTCCAACCCTTTGGTGTATAATTGTGAAATCTATTATCCCTTTTATTGAAACTATAACTATATATGCCGCGCAGTGATTTTAGATTTTGTTTAGTTATTTCTCGGCATAAACTACAAAATTTTACCACAGTTGCAGCGAACCTAGAGTATTGTGTATTTTGAACTCGTAAGTATGAATTTAGCCATCCAAGCGCTCCAAGCAAATATAAAATATCTCAAATTAATATATATGTATATATATTCTTTTAACAGTAATAATTGGAATACAAGAACCAAAAACATAAATTTTATGTTTGTCACAAACTCTTACAAAGGCAAATTTTTGAAGTAGCTGATACCAACAGCAATACATGTGTTATTGAAAAAACTCATAAAAAGATACTAAGACTTTCATATGAATATAATCACAAACCGTTGCAATCGCATCTGTCAGATCATCCCAGTTTGTGGCCATTGGCCATAGACATTGCTTTGTGGCTTTCACGGAGTTTTAGGTGTTGTCATACATCCACACCAGATCGTTTTTAAGATATCGATTTTTTGTGTGTGTCTTCTGTATACTCTTCTTAAAGAATGTTTCTTCTTTCTGTAAGCCCGCTCACTCAATGGTTAGCATACTGACCGGAAAATGAAGAGTCGGGAAATATATAAGTAATTTCCAAACCAATGCGGTCTGGATGAGGTGGCTGTACAAGGTTTTTACGGTTTGTTATGAATGAGAACAATAACTTGGGTCACATTCCCTTCAAATGTTCTCCTTAAAAGCCTTCTCTACTATAGCAAAATAGATAAAACTGGCCGATGCATAGCAAAATTCTATATTTTCGTAATTGACAAAATATTCCTAAAATCTTTATATATATAAATCAGTGTGTAAGTTCCTTATGCAAATCTACAATTTTTGACCATTTTGCATAAAACATGCTTACACATACGCTTTTGAACAAGATTAGAACTAACGGCTACTTTAAAAAAATTTCAAATCATTCTTTACCCGTTTTTCAGGCACCTGACATAATTTATTTTTCTAATAAAATCTTTTTTTAATGCATTTTTTTTCTTTCCAGTTCCCAAAAAGATAAAACGTGTATGGACAAAATTTTTATAAGCCATGAAAAATTGAGACGCGTTTCCTATATTTTCGCATCAGAAATTGATGTGGTTCTTATCAGATAATGCGCGATTTTTTCGTATATATAATTAAAACAGTATACAATAAGTGCCCTCAAATAGCGTTACAGCTTTTTAAAAACTTATTTATAGTTGAAACATCTACTATGATACAGATATTTCAATTTCAAGAAACGTATCCAGAGGAAAAAATAATCTCCCAAATATGACGTCACCTTCTATGAGACGCTTTCAGTGTGACGTCAAACTGACTCTAACCAAACAGTTTCTATGTTTAATTTCCTATTTCATTTGCATACTACAGCTATGTCTCATAGCTATACCTAATAGCCAAGTGTTTTAATATTTTAAAGTGATAACATTTTTGCATTTTTTCTTGCAGTGCAAGAGAAATTGTATATTTTTCTGTTGTTCGAGAAAAAGAAAACCTGCCCCTATTATTAACACGAACAAAGTCAAGTGATTCTGCTAGTGTAATATAGTAATTTTAAATTTTCTGTCTTAAAATCTTAGAGAAGCTGGTAATCTATGAGTGTTATTTTAACAAGAGATCGACCGAAAATTCGGTTTCGTTTTCGTTTTCGGCCCAAAATCTGAGTTTCAGCGAAAATTCATTTTCGGCGAAAATGCTGCCTAAAATTCGGTCGGACGGAAGCTCAAGCGAAACTATCTGTATCCCAAAAATCTCATGTCTTTCTTTGGAACATTATTCACTGATTTGAGTTGTATCGGCTCAAATGAGACACTGTTTATTTATTCCTATGAACTTCTCTGTTTTTAATTATCAGTCCTGTACTGACTCAAGATGCAAGTGCAAGTTACAAAGGAAGCAATTCCTATAGGAGTAAATTTTGAAGACGCTTTTCATGCACTTATTAAAAGCTGCAGACTTAACAATAATAGAAAATTTTTAGTTTGAAACCGCAGAAGTGTTTCGCAATATTGAGAAAGTTTTCGTATAACAGATCATCATTCACAAAAATCATTATAAAAGATAAATAGAGGCATGTATACCTAAAACATTTTTTAATTAGCAGAAATTTACATAATTAGAAAATCATTCTGTGTTGTTGATGAATTAATTACATTTTATTTTATATGAAAATAAAATGTTTTGGTCAAAAACCAACTTGGGGCAAACGTATAATTAATTAATAATTATGTATATTAAATAAAAAAGCATAATTAATTAATAATTATGTATATTTATGTATGTATTACTTAATTAAATATTTTTTGGACATTTTTGTTTTCGTTTCCGTTTTCGGCCGAAAATAGGAAGATTAGTAAAATTCGGTTTTTATTTCGGTTTTGGTCTTAAAAACCTGTTTTGGTCTGTCCTTTATTTTAACCCTTCAAACCAGTGAAGTAAATAAATTTAAAATATTGAGTCTACTACAAAAGGAAAAAGACCCTTTAACCCTTTATGTACTGAATTATGAATTGATGGAAATTTTATCTTCTAAAACATTTTTTTGTGAATTGTTTAAACTACATTAAAATATTTACACAGTCATTTAATAAATTTTAGGAGGATTTTAAAAGAATTGAAGGATTTAGAAGGATTAATTAAATTTGCATTTATAGGGATTTTGTGCAATATTTATAACCCCCACTCAAATCTTTTATTTCAAATATGTTTCTTAGTATTTTGTAGAATAAGGAAATGTACAAATATAATGTTCTTACAATAGAAAAATAGAAATATTTCCGAATTAACCGCCCCCCCCCCCCTCCGACTCCAACGCTAAGAAAGCCAAAAAGATGCAAAGGCAAAATAAATCATCCTTTTAAAAAATATTTTTGTTTTGTGTAATAAATAATGCTTTTGGAACAAGATAAAGTAATGTATCTATAACTCATTCTAAATTATATTACAACTAATCTACGTATTAAATTAACTTTATAACAAGTTATTTTAATGGTACTTATAAGTACCGTCAGTAGATAAAGGGTTAAGAAGTGTGTACAGACAAAATATGTTTAAAATATTAATTTTCTGGTGAGAAATTTGAAAGAAACGAATGTATTCCATATCCATAGGTTTAAAAAGTTCAAAGGAGTAGTTGAGATCTGGCTGACTAAAAGATTTAGCATCAAAATGTGCAGAATTTTATAAAGTACAGACTGTTTTGTACCGAATAGGCCGGTGTTGAATTCAGACATTTTCCTCCGGGAAAGAGGGGGGGGGGGGATTTTTGCAGCTCCTGGAAGAAAACTGTGGAGCTGTGGAGTTCGGGGAAGTGATTGCCCTTCTAGACCATTAGTATAAAATCAAACAATCTTCCGAGAGGGACATTTCCATGCTCCGAAGGGGATGTCCCACTCCTTCGTTCCAAACTCCTAAATGCAGCACTAGAATGGACTTGTCTTAACCCGAAATTATTTACTTTACTTTCAGGTTTATGCATTAAAAATAGTTTTTCCAGTGAGGTTAGTTTATTTTTATCGCTTCATAAGCAGTTAAGACATTCATTTTATCATACCTTCAGCTAATATTGTAATGTTTTAATTATTTTTACTAATTAAAAGGTTGCAAAAATCCACCAGATGAAATAGTATACTTCATTGTCATTCAGTTATTCTTAACTATGCTCATATCCATTATGCTGCAAGTTTCTAAAGTGTTAATTTAATCGGTTCAATGTGACATCATGACAGACATTTATGTCTTCGACTAACTGCCAAGTTATAAAAAGTCTGTCACATGCTCATCAACTATCCCGGTGAATAAACAAGAACTAAAAAAGAAATGCCTTTGCATTTTATCTTCATAAAACAGGTCCATTAATTATTCTGATTTTTCTCTTTAAATGAATTGCAAAATTAATAACTCTGATGAAACAGACGCAGCCAATGAATTAACGTGAAGGTAATGTGCGCAAGTTTATCGACCGCTCAAAATTGCTAACTCTGGTGTATAATGTAATATGTCAACAAAATTAATAAAACCTTGCTCTAAATATAGAGAAAGGATGCATTGATTTAGCTTATAAAGTGTTGCTATAACCCCGGAATAATTAAGCTCGTTCTGCATCTACTTTCAGTATTAGTTTTTTTTTTTTAATATGAATAATCTATTTAATTAATTTTTAGAAGCATATAAAAAGTATCCTTTGATGTTTTATTAAAGATTTATTTTTTATTCTAATGCCTTCAGTTATAACTATTTGCTAATTAAATTTGTATTGCATTTCTAGTACAACAGTACTGAGCAAAAAAGGTACAAACGTTGCTTTTGCTCGAATAAAAAATGCGTATGTTATGAAAAAAAAATTAATAAAATGGTTACATCAAATTAAACATCAAATGAAAATATATATTATCATAACTGGACATTAGTTTAATAAAAACAGCTTAATGAGTATCGCGTCATTAGGATTATAATCAGTCTTGCCAAATCTGCAGGAATCAGAAATTCCTGCTTCTTACCAGAAATTTTGAACAATTATTTCCGCTTAAATATGACCATACATATACGGAGAATAAATATAAGGAAATGTCAGAAAAGTGTCCCAGAAGAGGCAAATTTGGGGACGGGGCATGTTAGGTTCATAATATGAAAGAGTTGTCAAAGGTCTATCCAATGATATATTACATGAGGAAGTTGTAAAAATTTAGAAAAGTCTACCCTGTGGGGAATTTGGGGGGAAGGGCGACGGGAGGTTCATAATATCAAAGATCAGTCAAAAGGCTGTCCAATGATATGTCACATGAGGCGCTCGGAAAAAGTTTAAAAAGTGCCATATGAAAGAGTGTTCAAAGGGTCATCTAATAACATATCGCATGAGTGAATCGCAAAAAATCTTGTTGAAATCTGCTCCATGGAACCCAAGATAAGAATGCGCCCCCTCGCGCTGGAAGTTAGCACTAAAAACTGTAAGAGAATCGTAAGCTAAGTTCAATGAATCAATTTCCGATGAATTCGGACCAATAGAACCCGAGGAATGTTTAATTTAAATAAAGGGGAGAAACCCTTATGGACAAACGCTTAATTCTTATCAAGAAATTCTTGACACAGAACACACTAATAATCTTCTATTAAGTTAATAAAGACCTTTTAGATTATTTTCTTAGCATTTAGCAACGTTTAACATTTAATATTCTTTCATATCCCAAATTAGATAATAGGTCGGCTTATTTGCTGAAACCGATCTCTTTTTAGTTCAAATTTTAATGAATTCATGTGTCCCTGTCTCGTTCTTTCCTGCAATTTTTGTACCATTGCCGTCCGTTTTTTGAAAAAATTAAGAAAAATTACACACCGATTTTTTTTAAATTAGATATTCGGATATAAAGAAATTTTCTACATTTGCACTGAAACTTTCAAATCTACATCTTGATTTTGTTTTTTAATTTTGGCCTATTTGTAAAAACTGTCATTATCTTTCATTTTCACTTGAAAATCAAGTCCAATTCAAGCACCATTTTGTGTCGTTTCAAGAATTAAAATGCTTTTTTGATGAGTCTTTTAACACCAGAACGCACGGAAATTTTACTGAAGTTTCATAAAAATATTTGACACCAAATTTTTATTTAAAATTATTTGATAGATTTATTTAACGTCAATCCGCGTGGTTTAAATTTAACTTATTTTATGAAAAAATTTCTGGTTTCAGTTGACTTTTAATCATATGGGTGTCCATTCCGGGTGTCCTAGTGTTAATGAGTTTTTACTTAATATCTGGATTAATTGGGGGCGTATTTTTACGAAATAAACATTATTGAAAAAAGGACAAAATTTAACATATGGGGCTATAAAATTGAAACCGGATTATTTTTATTAATACAGAAAAATCGCGTCGAAATGTGAAAAAACGCTAAAAATCGCATAAAAAATCTCTCTATTCTAAAAAAAAGTAACTCCCGCTGTCACCGCCGCCGCCGCCGCCGGTTTTGAATTTTTTGTGACCGGAGGTCTTTCTTCGTTAATATTAAGAAAAATAATGCATACAAAAATATGAAAATTGGTAGTATTATACAGAAATGTTTGATAAACACGCTGATGTAGACAGTTTTCAAATCGAAGAATTATTTTAAGAGATATTTAATGCTAAAGTTGGACAAAATCGTTCCATTAAAAAAGTTTTATAGGAGCAAAAACTATACATCGGAATTTAATACTTTTTAGATCATTTTATACGTTATAATTTCCCGGTGTGCAGAAATAATTTATGTTTTTAATTTGACTCATTTTTCGAGGTTTCATTTCTATTTTAAATTCAAATTTTCAGCATTTCGAGAGATATTTTTTTACTTATTTCAGAAAATTGTACTAATTTAACCTGTTGCCAAACTGTATAAACAACGGAAACAATAATGTTTGCTTCAAATTAAAAATTTATTTACGCGTGACTATTATAAACAGAAAAGAAAAACTTTCAAATTAGAATTAAATAATTACGTATAAAAAGCAGGAACTTATTGAAAATTACTTCATCTATAATTACACGTGAATTTTAACAGAGAAAGGATATTGTAAAGTAATAAATTCATTACATGCGTTAGAAGTCTTAAATAGGAGAAATTACATCACATTTACGTCACATTACACTTATTACGTAAAATGAACAAAAAATAATATTGCAAAATAGTAGTTTAAATTTAAAAATAGCGCGAGACATTTACTTGATATTTTGAGATGAACTTTTCAACTATTTTTTTTTTTTTTTTTTTTTTTGACAGCGCAAATAATATTTCATTTCTAATAAAAGCATTTTCACGTGAATATTAAAAAGGGAAAGAAAAGTTTGGTGAAAATTACGTCAGATTAAAAACGATATATTTAAAATGTTTTATTTAAAAGGACTTTCTTTTCGCTTTGTTAAAAAATACCGGGAGACAAAGACTCTGTCAGGGTTCGCACAGACTCCTTAGACTCCTTGGAAACTCCTTAGAAATGAAAACACTCCCAAGTAGTACTTAGAACTACTTAGATAAGCAAACCACTCCTTAGAAACTCCTTAAATTGTATTGCGGCTTCGGGCGCAAGCGATATTGCTGCCGAGGAAAAAAAAAATCGTGATTGTAAAACGCACGGTAAATCCTTTATGCCCGTCATTTATGAAGCACAGCATTGATTGGTTAGGATAATCTTATAGCAGGGCTCCCACTAGGTCCTTTTTTCAATTATTAGGTTCGTAAAGTCCGTTTTTCAACACTATTAACCGATCTTTATTTTAAATTTCATCGATGTTTGGCAATTAGCCAAGAATCACGGAAAAAGCGCGTTTTTTCGCAAATATGTCTCAAAAAATACTGTCAAATTTCGTCAATCGATCGCGGAAAAAAATCGTGATTTCGTCAAACGATCGCGAAAAACACGCGGTTTCCATCAAAAGATCGCAAAAAACATCAATTTCGTCAAACGATAGAAATAAAACGCGAATTCTATTAAAATATCGCGAAACCCACGCGAATTTCCCCCAGAAGATCGCAAAATACACGCGAATTTCCTCAAAAGATTGCAAAAAATGCGAATTTCCTATAAAGATCGCAAAAACACGTGAATTTCCTCAAAAAATCGCGAAAAACACACGAATTTCGTCAAACGATCGCGAAAAACACGCGGTTTCCATCAAAAGATCGCAAAAAATGTCAATTTCGTCAAACGATCGCGAAAAACACGAGGTTTCCATCAAAAGATCGCAAAAAACGTCAATTTCGTCAAACGATAGAAATAAAACGCGAATTCTATTAAAATATCGCGAAACCCACGCGAATTTCCCCCAGAAGATCGCAAAACACACGCGAATTTCCTCAAAAGATCGCGAAACACATGCGAATTTCCTCAAAAGATCGCTAAAAACACGCGAATTTCCTCGAAAGATCGCTAAAAATACGCAAATTTCGTCAAAGGATTGCGAAAAACACGCGGTTTCCATCAAAAGATTAAAAAGAAACGTCAGTTTCGTCAAACGATCGAAATAAAAGCGAATTCCATGAAAAGATCGCGAAAAAAGCGCGAATTTCTCCCAGATCATCATGAAAAAACGCGAATTTCTGCCAGAAGATCGCAAAAAGACGCGAATTTCTGCCAGAAGATCGCAAAAAGACGCGAATTTCTGCCAGAAGATCGCGAAAGGACGCGAATTTTCCCCAGAAGATCGCGAAAAACACGAATTTCCCCCAGAAGATCGCGAAAAACACACAAATTTCGTCAAAGGATCGCGAAAAAAAACGTCAGTTTCGTCAAATGATCGAAATGAAACGCGAATTCCATTAAAAGATCGCGAAAAAACGCGAATTTCCCTCAGAAGATCGCGAAAAAACGCGAATTTCCCTCAGAAGATCGCGAAAAAACGCGAATTTCCCTCAGAAGATCGCGAAAAAACGCGAATTTCCCTCAGAAGATCGCGAAAAAATGCGAATTTCTTTCAGAAGATCGCGAAAAAATGCGAATTTCTTTCAGAAGATCGCGAAAAAACGCGAATTTCCCTCAGAAGATCGCGAAAAACAAGCGAATTTCGTCAAAGGATCGCGAAAAACACGCGGTTTCCATCAAATAATCGCGAGAAAAACGTCAGTTTCGTCAAATGATCGAAATAAAATGCGAATTCGATTAAGAGATCGCGGATTTCTCCCAGAAGATCGCGAAAAACACACGAATTTCCCCAGAAGATCGCGAAAAATACGCGAATTTCCCCCAGAAGATCGCGAAACACACGCGAATTTCATCAAAGGATCGCGAAAAAGACGCGAATTTCGTCAAAGGATCGCGAAAAACACGCGGTTTCCATCAAGTGATCGCGAGAAAAACGTCAGTTTCGTCAAATGATCGAAATAAAACACGGATTTCATTAAAAGATCGCGAAAAGCACACAAATTTGTTCCAGAAGTTCGCGAAAAAACACACAAATTTCCCCCAGAAGATCGCAAAAAACACACGAATTTCCCCCAGAAGATCGCAAAAAACACACGAATTTCCCCCAGAAGATCGCGAAAAACGCGCGAATTTCCCCCAGAAGATCGCGAAAAACACGCGAATTTCCCCAGAAGATCGCGAAAAACACGCGAATTTCCCCCAGAAGATCGCGAATTTCGTCAAAGGACGCGAAAGCACGCGGTTTCCATCAAGTGATCGCGAGAAAAACGTCAGTTTCGACTAATGATCGAAATAAAACACGAATTCCATTAAAAGATCGCGAAAAGCACACAAATTTGTTCCAGAAGTTCGCGAAAAAACACACAAATTTCCCCCAGAAGATCGCAAAAAACACACGAATTTCCCCCAGAAGATCGCAAAAAACACACGAAATTCCCCCAGAAGATCGCAAAAACACACGAATTTCCCCCAGAAGATCGCGAAAAACGAGCGAATTTCCCCCAGAAGATCGCGAAAAACACGCGAATTTCCCTCAGAAGATCGTGAAAAACACACAAATTTCGTCAAAGGATCGCAAAAAAAACGTCAGTTTCATCAAACGATCGAAATGAAACGCGAATTCCATTAATAGATCGCGAAAAAACGCGAATTTCCCGAAGAAGATCGCAAAAAGCACACGAATTTCCTCAAAAGATCGCTAAAAACACGCGAATTTCGTCAAAGGATCGCGAAAAACACGCGAATTTCATCATATGATCGGGGGAAAAAAATGCGAATTTTGTCAAAGTTTTACCTTCAAAAGAATCGATTACCACTGTTCTAAAAGAATAAAAGAAAAAACTATAACTTGTCAAATTTTTTCTTGTATGTTGCGTTTAGCATTCTTTTTTTTTTTTACCTTTTAAAATTTTCTTTAAGATGTATCATGTATGTGATATACATAATAAGTGTTTGAGATTTGATTGATCAAAATTGGAGTGTGCATACCACATAACGATGCAGCACATAAAAGCAACAACTACAAAAAAAAAAAAAAAAAAAAAGGCAAATCCTTAAAATTTTTTGGACTCCTTGGATTTTTTTCGGTACTCCTTGGATTTTTTCTTCCCAACTCTGTATGAACCCTGCTCTGTTTACTTAATTCATTTTATATTAGATGATTTTGAAATGCCATTGTATCTTTTATCGGCAGCTGATTTTTCCGTAAAATTCCCCAATCAAAGAGAAATGAATAGAAACCCGTTTATAGGGCGATCGCCTTTGTTTTTTTAATTATAATTCAATCTTCCAAAAAAATTCAATTAAAGCCGATCAAATTAGCGTGCTTTTAGAGACTGCAGTGTCTGAACGGGGGGTTGGCGAGCGTAGCTCGTAGGGGGCCGAGCCCCCTAGTTAAATAAAAAAAAGCTAATCAAAAAATACAAAATCGGGTTTTGGCGAGCAAAACCACATATATAGAAGTATCTTCTTACCAATTATGTAGCTATACGTTCAGCCGTCTCTTCAGAGCACGCACTCACACTCACACACAAACTTCTTTCCTTATTTAGATCCATTTTATTACAAACCTTATTATTATAGATAGCCTTATTGTGCTTGAAAAACGGGTATACTGTATGAAATTTAATTTTCACATTCGGTGATTTCTGCCTTGAAATTTATTTTTTTCGCTTTTAGCAAGTATTATCTTATTTTGCTGTTTTTATGTGATTTTAATACATGATTATATCAAATATCCTTCCTACCAGAGCGAAAACAAAATCGTCAAAAACTCTGAAATAAATATTTGAAAAAATTTTATCTTTAAAAATATAAACATTTTCATTAACATTTGTCGTAAATGATGTAGAGAAGTATAATAAATTTTATGAATAGGGTATTTTTGCAGTGGTACTTGTTAAAAAACTATTTTTTAACTATTTTTTAAGAAAAAGAAAGGCTATGATGATTGTTAGACAGAAAATTTTATTATATGCTATTTACAATGTTATATATATAAATTTCACGAATGCCTTTATTAACAATTACTCAGTACTATCTTAGTACAACTAAGAATCGAACAGTGATTTTGTAATTCAAGGTAAAGAAAAAAAAAAAAAAAGTAGAAAAATAATTATTTTTAAACTCATTCCAAAACGCGTTTTTCAGAAAATGGGTGATATTATTAACCATGGCTAAAAATCTTAGGAATCGATCATTGGTCAATTCCTAAATCGACCTAAAATCGATTTTGAAAAATGGACGGCGATGGTACAAAAATTCCAAGAAAGAACGAGACAGGGACACATGCATTCATTAAAATTTGAACTAAAAATTTGGTTACAAAGCTGGTTACATAATTTTTAAGACAGACATTATAGCTTACAAAAATCATTTGAAATAGAACCTCATGCATATGAAAATTCCTTTCAAATATTAACTTATAATTTCAAACTATCGGACCAAAGAGAAACAAACTGCAACTAAAATTACACTTAAGACTGACGTTTCAGCAATACTTAAGAATCTGTGAAATCAAAATACAAAAGTAGACCGCATCTTCGACAGATCACAGCAAATGTAGAAAATCGTCTTGTCCTTATTACAACACCTATTTATATGCCAACCTTCTCATCATCACCCTCCCTATGATAGTATAATCTTAAAAATAAAAACATAACTGAATAAAAAATTAAACATAAGGGGAATTTGCCTTACATCGCGTTCGAATACAGTGTGATTCAAAACGAATATAGCCCTTACAAACGGCTATAACTGTTTACTCGAAAAGAATTTATGGATAATAATTACATAGAATGTAAAAGGATGTTCAAAATTCTGTTTACATGCTTTATAATTGTTCGATGCGACTCCAGTTGTTCACACGGGCAACATCTAAACATTCATTTTGTTCAAACGTCCGATTCCATATGCGTATGTTGTTAGCATTTTGGAGCATTCTGTGTGTTAGATGATATAGGATGTTTGAGCAAAAAGGATGTTTAGATGTAGTCCGTGTTACCAAGAGGAAGCCACACAGAACATTTATAAAGTATGTAAACAAAATTTTAAACTTCCTTTTACATTCTGTGTAATTCTTATCGATAAATTATTTTCGATTAAATAGTGATAGCCGTTTGTAATCGCTATATTCATTCTGAATCACCCTTTATTTTGGATTTATATTAGCAAGATATATCTCCAACACCAAGCACTGCCTCTCCAATCAACTGTAGATTTTTTGAAAAGATGATAAAAATAGCAAAAAAACCCGAAATCTTTCATGGTGATTTGTACTACATCAATTCGTTCTGATGGTACCTCAGCTTCCTTTGAACTGAGTAGCCTGATTCATAAAAATAAATAAAAAAATAAATAAATAAATAAATAAAATTTCACGAGTAGTTATTTCATAGACAGACATATATATTTCCAATATCATTTTAATCTAAATTTACTTCAAAAACACATAGTTTGACTAAAATGTTTTAACGATGTTGGATAATTTATTCCATCTTCGTTTTTATTTCTACTTTCATTGTGAAAACATTTACTCAAATATGTGAAACTGTGTCACCGGAGATTGTTGAGAAATTACTAAATGTATGAAAATCATGAAATTCCCATAAGATTATTTATGCTTCAGCATTTGTTTCACGGTTATAATTAACTAGTCTGGAGATATTTCTTTTTCATTTGAACCGAGCAGCTACATTTCTTGCAAATTCTTTTCTAAAACGGTTTTATTTTCTCTAGTAATTAATAAAGCATACGTATCTGTTATAAATACTACTTTAATCTCCTCTGCTTCAAAAAAATAATTCGTTTGCCAAAAATGTTTGTAAAAATATTACTTCCTCTGTCCCAAATTAGTTGCTACATTTGATTACTTTTGTACTGATTATTGATACTGATGATTTTATGATTTTTTTAACATTTTTCGGAGATTTCAGGTTGCTATGCTATCAATCAATAACATTTAATTATCATGCATTCCCTCCATCTCTCCTTAAATAAGTACCAAATTAGTTTTAAAAATCCAGGGTTCGCATGCTCTTAAGTCACGCCCCATTTTGTATGAATTTTTCCACCAATAATCACATAAAACTACCTTCTAGCTAATGAATCGTTATTTCTTTAGGAAGAAAATGATCTTTATCGTATACTGGTGCTAGAGTCCTTACAAAATGGTGTCGATCTACTAAACTGCATCGGAAGTTATTTATGACTCCACTCACTTGAAATGTAGCAACTAATTTGGGACAAAATTTTCGACCTAAATGTCACAACTAATTTGGGACGGAGGGAGTAATGAATATATCGTCTATATCGATATATTTTTTATTCCCATTGTAACAACAATTATTAGGCCGGGAGGCGATTGCACAGACTTAGTCGAGTTGACTGTTGAAATTCTTGATTAGGCAGAACTCGATTAGCATATTAAAATGTAACTGGCCTGTCAAGTTATATCTTGGTGGAAACCACCAGCAGATTCAAATTTAGTGGTTGATCGGCAGGTTTATCAATGTGCTTTCCTGCACCCAAATCGATGAAAATGAAAACACAATGGTAAACCTACCAGTCAACCACTAAAATTGGTATTGTATACGGGGTTTTTTTTTTTCAAGATAAGATTTGGCGGACCAGTTGCATTTTAATATATATTTTAATGTGAATTTTAGTTAATATTAGAATTTCAGCCGCCAACTTGATGAGGTGACTGGTTTGTGCAATCGCCTTCCGGTCTACATGGGAGATAGGTTCACCTAAACTTATTATTAATTACAAAAATCGCATTCATTGTTTCATGATTATAATTAACTAATATAAAGATATATCTACTTCATTTAAACCGGATAGCAGGATTATTTAAAAATCCATATCTAAAAATTTCTCTAATAATTAACGGATACGCATTCGCACAGTAAACTCCCGACTATCCGGCCTAATGTGGCGGAAGGGTAGGCCGGATAACAAAAAAGCCTGATAGGCCGGAGTTTTACAAATATTTACTAACTTCGTGCATTCTCCTCGCCATGACATTAAAAACACATTTTATACACATTAAGATAAATTTTATATATACATTACATGCAGTTTCAAAATAAGCAAAAGATTAACATGAAACGTAATCCTAATTCCTAAAAAAATGAGTAAACCTTATTTTACTGTTTATTGATTGCACAAATATGAAAAGTTATGCATGAGATAAAGAGTCAAAACTTACAGTTTTCAGTTTTTGAAAAAGTCCTTAATAGAGGACTGCATCTCCCTATTAGAGACGTATTATTCAGAGACGTAATGTCCCTCCATTTATGTAAGTAGATGATATCAGAGGAAGTCGATTCCTGCTGACTAATATACTGCAGTGCTGCCCGATCGTCTTGAACATTTAAGAATGTAGGATGAGATTTTTCCTGCAATTCTTTTAAACTTTTACTTCTGATATTTGTCCCTCTGGCAACAGCTGTACAATATCGTTTTCAATTAATTCATTTACTTCATCGTTTGCTATCCATTCTGTAAGTCTTCTGCATTGATATCGTCAGAGCCCAGTATATTTTTCAGCAACGGTAGAAGCTTATCGTTCTCATCTCCCATTGCAATTCCCCACACAAGTTTATGTCCACATTTTTAGTCCCAAAACCTTGCAATTACTATGTTTGGAATTTCTCCCCATGCTTTTGGCACCCAACTGGACGGGAATTTGCCGGCTTTGGCTGCTTGCAATATTCCCCCTTTTTTTTTTACTAGGCCGGATAGTACGGAGGGCCGGATAGTCGGGAGTTTACTGTATCTATTTTTAAAACCACTTTAAATTCACTGCTTCAGAAATATCATTTTGGTAAAATGTTTGCAATGTTATTGGGTGATTTATTTCAACAGAGTTTTTATTTCGTTTGAACTGGCTAGCAGGATTACTGAAAATCCCTTTCTAAAAATCTGACTTTGTTTTTTCTAATAATTAATAGACACGCATGCGTATCTGCTTTTAAAAACACTTTCATCTCAATGCTTCAGAAACATCATTTTACTTAAATGTTTGAAATTTGTAATTTTATTGGATTATTTTTTTCAACAGAGTTTTTAGTTCATTTCAACCGGATAGCAGGATTACTTAAAAATTCCTTTCTGAAAATCTGACTTTGTTTTCTCAAATAATAGATACGCATGCATATCTAATTTTAAAACCACTTTAATCTCAACGCTTCAGAAACATCATTTTGCTAAAATGTTTCTAATGTTATTAGACGATTTATTTCAAGAGTTTTTATTTCATTTGAACTGGATAGCAGGATTACTGAAAAATCCCTTTCTAAAAATCTGACTTTGTTTTCTTTAATAATTAATAGACAAGTGTGCGTATCTATTTTTAAAACCACTTTAATCTCAATGCTTTAGAAACATCATTTTGTTAAAATGCTTGAAATGTTATTGGATGATTTATTTCAACAGATTTTATATTTCATTTGAACTAGATAGCAGATTTACTTAAAAATCACTTTCTAAAAATCTTAACTTTTCTTCTCTAATAATTCAGACACGCGTGCATATCTATTTTCAAAACCACTTTAATCTGAATGCTTCAGAAACTCCATTTTGCTAAAATGCTTGAAATTTTATCGGATGATTTACTTCAACAGAGTTTTTATTTCATTTAAACTAGATATCAAGATTACATGATAGCAAGATTACATAAAAATCACTTTCTAAAAATATGACTTTGTTTTCTCTAATAATTAACAAACAAGCCTGTGTATCTAATATTTTCAGGGATGAGATTTCCAACTTTTTTCACACCAGTATAATCTTAAAGAAAATTTTATTACATTTAATCGGAACATTTTTGTAATTTAAAAGAACAATATTCTCTTTAAGATTATACTGGTATGCAAAAAGTCGGAAATCCCATCCGTGAATAAAACCGCTTTAATCTCAATGCTTCAGAAATATCATTTTGCTAAAATGTTTATAGTGTTCTTGGATGATTTATTTCAACAGAGTTTTTATTTCATTTGAACTATATAGCAAGATTACTTAAAAATCATTTTCTAAACATCTGACTTTGTTTTCACTAATAATAAATACACACGCATGCGTATCTATTTTAAAAGCCACTTTAATCTCAATGCTTCAGAAGCCTCATTTTTCTAAAATATTTGTAATGTTATTGGATGATTTATTTCAACAGAGTTTTTATTTTATTTGAACTGGATAGCAGGATTAGTTAAAGTTTCCTTTCTAATAATCTGACTTTGTTTTCTCTTATAATTAACTGACACGCATGCATAGTTATTACTAAAACCACTTTAATCTCAATGCTTCAGAAATATCATTTTGTTAAAATGTTTGTAATATTATCGGATGATTTATTTTAACAGAGTTTTTATTTCCACGTTCGTTGTGACAACATTTACTCAGATATGTGAGAACTTGCAAATATGTAATTTTCTCAGTTTGCGTGTTCGTCAACTAGTTAGAATCACGAAACAGTCTGATTAACCGTTTGCTGCATGCTTCTACATTTGTGCGAGGAAGCTGAAATTTAATTAACAATGCCATATACGAAATAAAACCTGGTTTTATTTAAAGATAAATTATAATTTTCGTGTAAGCTTTGATGTTGTAGAACTACACTAAGAAAAATATGCAACTAAGAAAGCGTATTTTTATTGATTTTCTAGTTCTATCTCCATTTAAGATGTTAATGTTTATATTTCTTGTAGGTCAAGGCTCGTCGTTGCTAAGGAAATCGAACCACATATATATATTTTTCGTTTAATGTTATTACGTATTAAATAGAGTTTCTCTCAAATCTTTTATTTATATTGCATTTTAAAATATTTACATTATTAAGGTGAAGTTAAGTTAGCCTTCTGCGATAATGTATTTAATTACACTAGGGATGCACAACCTGTGGCCCGCGATTATCGTCAATTTATAACTGGAAAAAATTGCAATTTTTGTCCGTAAGTCGCAGGAGAAATCGTTAATTTAGTCGATTTGCCGCGGGAAAAATTTAAAATTTCGTCAGTCGGTTAAGAATCGCGAATTTCGTTGACCGACTGCTGAAAAATAGCGAATTTTGTCGATGAGGCTCGGAAAAATCGCAAATTTGCTTGATCGAACACAAAAAATCGCGAATTTTGTCAATCAGGCGCAGAAAAAACTCAAATTTCTTTAATCAAGCACAGTAAAAACGCGAGTTTTGTCGATGAGGCTCGAAAAAATTGCAAATTTCGCCGATCGGAAACGGAAAAATCGCGAGTTTTGTTGATGAGGCTCGGGAAAATAGCAATTTGTTTGATCGGACACAAAAAAATCGCAAATTTTGTCGATCAGGCGTGGAAAATCGTACATTTCGCTGATCAAGAGCGGACAAATAGAGAATTTTGTCGATGTGGCGAGGAAAAATTACGAATTTTGCCGATCGGACACGGAAAAATCGCGAGGTTTGTTCATCGAGCTCGGGAAAATCGTGTATTTCGTTGGTCGGACACGGAAAACTCGTGAGTTTCGTCAGTCGCGAGAAAAAATCGCGAATTTCGTCAGTTTGCAGTTGGAAAAAATCACGAATTTCGTCAATTTGCAGCGGGAAAAAAATGCTAAATTGCTAGTTAAGAAACACGAATTTCGTCGATCGGGCACGGAAAAAGCGCGAGTCTTGTTGATCAGGGGCGCAAAATTAGAAAATTTTGTTGATTGAGCGCATAAAAGACCGCGAGTTTTGTCGATCGTGCTCCGAAAAATCGTAAATTTCGTTGGTCGGGTTCGAAAAGTTTGCGAATTTCTTCTATCAGGCGCGGAAAAATAGTGAATTTCATCGACCAGGTGCGGAAATATAGCGAATTTCATTGGTCCGATGCGGAAAATTCGCGATTTTTGTCGACCAGCTTCGGAATTTTGTCAATCAGGCGCGGAAAAGTCGCAAATTTCGTTGATCGGGCGCGGAAAAATCGCGAATTTCGTTGATCAGGCGCGGAAAATCGCAAATTCGTTGATCGGCTCCACCTCCCCCCCCCCCCCATCCACCCTCGTTTCTTTCATAAAGTTCAGACTTTTTTCAGCATTAGACACTTTCATGCCTATGTTTGTTTGTTAGCACTTTTAATAAAACGGAATTTACTCCCCCGAATAAAGTCAAGGAATATTATTACTCCTAAATACACTTTGTTATATCTCTATTATATATATACAAACGTAAACTGTTTATGTGTCCTTGTTAACTGAATTGGATATGTTGACTGGGTAATGTAACCTAGAGCGATAAAACTCTCCCCCCCCCCCTTCTGAAACCATATATTTGATATAGGCCACAGATCACCCCCCCCCCCCCTTCCGAAATAGAATTCTCTCCGTGTTATTCATGTGGCCCTCGACAACCCAGAAATTTTTGTAAGTGGCCCTTCTCTTAAAAATGTTGTGCACCCCTAAATTACACTGTAAAAAAAAAAAATCTCAAAATGACAGAAAAAGCTGTCAATTTTGGCGCCAGTGAAAAACAGTTTAATTTACAGAAAACATCTATAATTTTTTACAGAAAGCGATTTTTTTCTGTAAAAAATATGAAATCGATATCTTTTACAGAAAAAAAAAATGTTTTTTTCTTTAAAATATTTTTTTCTGTAAAAATTACAGGTCTTTTTTACAGTGATGAATCTGGTGAAATTGTTATGTATTGCAATTAATTTTAGAAATCTGTTTTTATATCTAATATGAACATGAATATCAGTGTTTATTTTTAGTCTCCGGTATGCTATTTCTTTCTCCCAGCTTATTTTGTGTCGTCTTTAAAAAATAACGTTACGTTATATAAGCCTTCCGTAAAACGAAGCAGATGTATCATTGTACGATTAAATACTTTATAGCAATTTTTAAGACTTCTAAGAATCACACATTTTCAATTTTTATACCGTCGTATTGGGGGGAAAAGTACTTTTAAATGCAATTTGTTTGAAAACTGCATCTACATTTATTTTTTAAATATTAATTTTTTTGTAGTTTTTAGAGCCATTTGCTTAATATTGGCAACGGAAGTACTCCACTTCTATAGAAAGAAAAAAAAAAATAGTTGTAAAATAGTAATTATATATTTTTGTCGCCGTTTTTTCATAACAACCGAAAGAAAATGCAATTGAAATACGTGCTATTTTGAAAAAATAAAAACGAATGATTTCTGTTAAAACATGGAGCTGTTATAAACTATATTTAATTTTAAGTATCTATATTAATGTTACAAACAAATGAAGACCTATGCATTAGATAGCCTTTTTTTGTCGAGTTCCTTTAATGACGGCATCTTTTTGCTACATTTGTGCATTAGTTTGCGATAGAGACGTCCTATGCATGCTTTACTGTAGATGTTTAAGAGTGGATTGTAAATGTGGAATTCTTAAGCGGATGCGAATGACGTCATTTTACATAAAATAAAAGTCTGTGCTTTAAGTCTAAAAATTGAAATATGTTTTGTGCTATTTATACATACATTTTTTTTTCATCGGGAGCGACACTAAATTCTGAAAAAGCAGAATTCCTGTTTTCTAGTATTATTATTTTAGCTGCTCTGTTGACGAATATTAAATAACAGACCAAAGATGTATTAATATATATTTTTTAATACAGGATATCCGAGCTAGAAGTATCCGACATTTAAGGCTTATTTTCACGGAAATACCCATTAGAATTTTAAGAAAATTATTTAAATAGAAAGAACATCTCACCAAGTTTTAATATCGATAGCTTTCGATGTGTGCACCTTTTGTAGAATGACAAACGTCTAAACAGTAATCAAGTTCTCACCAAGTGTTTCGCAGCATATCAGGAGTTATTAGACGAATTGCTTGAATGATACACTTCAACTCATTCACAGCAATTTTTTGTTTATACACAACGGATTTAAGAATACCCAAGCAAAAAAGTCTAATGAAGTCAAAACCAGAGACATTGGCAGCCAGGAAATTGGGCCCCGTCTTCCAATCCAACTTCCTGGAAATGTCATATTCATAAACGCAGTAACATCTCTGTGATAGTATGGTGGAGTCCCAAAAAATCTCGGTGGGGTTTCCAATCCACAGAGGATCAGTCTATTATATTCTAATGGATAGTTCTCTAATAGAAAGTCGTAACTTTTGGATACTTTTAGCTCAGACACCCTGTATTTTGAATTCTTATAAATTAATGTAATTAATTTCGGTACACCTATCTTGAAAACATACGTACAATGAAACCTTTTAAAATTGGCATCAATAGCAGTTGATAATTGAAGACCTGAGTGGAAGAAGATGTTATGTAACAAAAATTAGAATTTAAGAAAATTGAAAGTGAAAGTTTTTTGTTGTAATCAGGGTTCGTACGGGTCGGAGAATTTTTTCAGCAGTACTAACCAGTATCTTTTGTAGAAAAAGAAATCTAGGTTAAATGCGCGAAATTTTGCCTTCTTTTAAAGAGAGATTTTCTATAAGAAAATACTGGTGCCGAAGAATTATCTGGTCTGCAAAATTCCAGGAGGCGTACGAACCCTGTGTAATTTAGTTATTTATTTAATTCCTTCTTAGTAGCCTATGTTTGAATATTAACAGGTGATACTAAACTCAACTGGAAAAGAATATTATATTTAAATAATAAATATTAGAAATGATTTTCACTATTTAAATTACCATATACAAAAATATTAAATAACAAATGATTTCTCATATCTGCAATACTAAGTAGAATTTTAGTATTTTGTTTTACCATGTGATATAGTACCTAATAACTCTTTCATCCATAAAATAAAACAGTATCTGATAAAATGTATCATTAAATATTCTCCCACTAAGTTCTCCAAGTTTATTAGTTAAAAATACAAATGTAGGTTATGTGAACTAATGATCAAAAACAATTAAACATCATGACTTTTCACGCTATATAAAGAACAGTAAACTATGTCTAGGGCGTTATTGATAGGGACTGAGGAAATAGTCCTTTGTATACAGTATTCCGCCTTAGAGAGAGTTTTGTGTATTTAAAATCGTTCAACGTGACTTTAAGATCTTTCTGAGTTCGAAAATTTCCATCTTATACAGAGTCCGCCTTAGACAGAGTTTTCTGTTTTAGCAAAGCCCTCGAGCTTGCATGCATGACTGTTGAAATATGCCACGTGAGTGTGCATACTAACATAAAATGGAAATTATACTGCTACTGATAATATCTGCTACTAATTACAGTCATTATTAAAATTCTGAAATGTTTTCTGACATCGGTTTAGTAGTTTCAGACTCCACATTTCATCCTATTAAATTTCGAATATGTTTAAACATGTTCTGGATGAATATTTACATTTTAAAAGTAAAAAACGTACCCGTAGATAAAAAGTAGCTTATGTTTAAGCAGAAATAACCATCATTATAACACTGAAAGAAAACCTTAAATTGGTTCGGTATTTTTAGAATAGTCCAGTGGGGACTATTTTTATGATCTATTCACACCACTATTTATAAAAAATAATTTTTTTTAGTACATTTCTCTCGCACAAGATGTCAAAGTGTGAAAGATTTTTGTTTTGAGAAAGTGGTGCGAGATAGAATAAAAAAAATAGTCACCAGTGGTAGCCCCGTGATTTTAAAATGCTTCTATTTATTGAATAAGACTTTTGAACTCGTTCAAAATTTTATAATTCAGAATTTTCTAAAACCGATCGTAGAGAGCATTTAGTTTTAAAAGTAACCGTGATGCTAATTTTCACGTTTCTAGCCCTAACAGTTTCAAGGCAATAATTATTTTAGAAGGTTTTTCAATCTTGCACCACTTTGGGAGAAGGGATATCGAGATATAAAGTAGTCTATGTTTGAGCAGAGACTGTCACTATTATTTTACCACCATTACTTTTTAAAATCATTCGGAAGTTCCATTAATTATCTCCTAAAAACAAACAAAGATACGAACGTGTCTTCTTTATAATATTAATAGAGATTTCATAGCATTACAAATTAACCACTCTAATTAATCAAGCGTTTCGGCGCATTTTAAAACATTAAAATAAGCGTATAAATATTGTACAGTCTCAAAAAACAGAGTAAACATAATTTTTTTCTCATTTAACTTGATGTTACTGTTAGAATTATTTCAAATTACGCTGTGACGTTTATTCCTAGGAATGGCAGGAAAATATTGCTAAATCGGACCAAAAACTATCAATTTACAATATCGATGTTAAACCCTCGATATATATCGAATTTTTGTGTATCCGATATATTGGTACTTCTTGAAAATTAAAATTTTGCATGTAAAAATCAACTTTAAGAATTTTTCATATACATTTTTAAATAAATCTAAATAAAATTTTATTCTGTAAAAAATAAAGAAATAAATAAATAATTCCTTTTATTGTTTAGTTGTTTAATATAACTAAGGATCTTAAATAATGTGAAAATATCCTTCACGCCGTCAAAAATGCATTCCATCATAATTTACATTATTTTTGACTAAACATCATTAACGAAATTAAAAACTAGTAATAGAGAGCCTTTCCCCCTTACTTCATGCCGTTGTCTCAAGTGACTTTTCTGCTCGCCAAGATGTCAAATATAAGCCGTACTTCGTGTTTTGTCTTTATTTGTTTTTGCATCTTACCTGATAGGTGGATTGTTCTGTTTTTCCAAATGTGTTAATGTCGAAGATTTTTGTGTAATGAAATTTTTTTATTTCTATTCTATTACCATTACAAGTGCATTTATAGAAGTATTAGGTCTACCGGAAAGTTCTGTCCGATAATGTTATTTCACTAACTTTTTCGTAATTCAGATTTCTTTATTGGCAGCACTTTTTTGAAATTGTAAAATTCCCATCTTTTTCACAGTTCATATTAAGGGGAAAAGAATGGGAATTTTACCATTTCAAAAAAGTGATGCCAATGAAGAAATCTGAATTTAAAAAAAAAAAGTACGCTTGAAATAACATTAACGGACAAAACTTTCCCGTTGACCTAATAACATGACTTATATGATTCTGCACAAAATTTAAAAAACTCATTTTAAAAATTATTTAAAAATATCAATGTTAAAAAATCTGATATTTTAAAACAAGAAATGAATCAAAAGTAAAAAAAAAAATCAATCAATGAAATGTGTTCATGTGTTCATGTCTCAAACTTGTGCTGCAAATACGGATTCTTACCTATTTACTAATACTTATAGCTATAAATCAAAAAGGATTCCTTTGAAAATCTGGGAAGATGTAAAACTAAACATATTTACCCCAAATCCAATGCTTTAGTGAGACTTAGATCTTGTTGCGACTTCTATTTCAACTAAGAGTCGATTTTCGAAAATTGAAAATACGATTACGAAAAAAAATTGCCTGAGTGGCAGCTACTATTTTACATGTATAACCTCAAAAACACTGGAAATAATTTCATCGACTTTATAAACGATAGTCCTTAAAAAATATGATAAAACGCTTTAAAACCTTTCTTTAAACAAAACATTAATTAAGATAACTACAAATGTATCATACCTTGTATCAAAACATAAAGTAACGACGAAACTATTCAGATAATATTAAAAAAATCCATATATCTATATTTTCTATCCATTATTTTTCGTATATCGATGTCTGTATCGATATTTTGAAACATCTGCTAGACTATTTCTAAAATCTGCAAAGGAGTGTCAATGTCATCAGAAGATAAATTTTGCTTTTTGGGTATTCTAGACAATGACTCATGGAGCTTTAATACCGCAAAACTTTTGGGCTTATTTTTTTATTTTATTTTATTTTTTTTTTTATTGCACATCACTCCATCTGGATATAAATTACATAAGAATTGTGTCGTTTATAAGCTTTGTATCCTATTTCGGTGCATGTATGATTCGAGCTGGTATAAATCTGCGCGTGAGTGAGATATTGTTTCCAAAGATCAAATATCTATTCTTATCAGTAGACCATAACTTAAACATATTATCCATAAAGCTTCTTAAGGCCTTTGACATTTTAGGTGAAAGTCCAGACATGATTTTAAAAATGTTTTTACGTATTTAGAATGCACAAATTTCATAACATCTAGTTCTGCAAGACATGTATAAGTCTTTTATGCAATTTGCAATGGTTATTTTGAAATGATTCCTTTGTAATGATCGCATTTTGTCGCAATAGGAATGGCCATGTCCAAATTTCTTCCGTGCGGTTAATACACAGGTAAAATCAACAAACAATCAGAGAAACTTTGTTTATATTTTATAACATTTTCCAAAATTGTTAAATCTTAAGAATTTACCATCATTGGACAGCACTGCATGGTTTCTTTTAAAAAGGAAAAACATCTGGAAATACCTATTTCTATTTTTATCATTTAACTCATTTACCAAAATATCACATTTTATATATATATATATGTCTTACGATAGTTTAATAATGCGTCTCTTAATAAAGAGTGCAGGCTTAGTCTACGATATATACATGTGTATCGAAATGCTAAAAATATTTTTTAAAGAAATACAGGTTGAGAATTAAAAGTTAAATAACAACAAAGGAAAATTAGTATTGCCTTATGCCTTTCAAATTATTTCAGCAAAATATTTTTCTTTTTAAAAAGCAGATTTCTAAACACCGTCTTGATTTTACTCTTGTGACCAGTGGTCACAAGAATAAAAAAAAGTTTTACTTATTATTTAGACAAGTAAAATGCTTTTTGTTACAAATTGGTCCACAAGAGTAAGAAAATTTTGTGTGATTATATAGACAGGTAAAATGCTTTTTGTTACAATTTAGATATATTTTATTTGAGTGGAACAAAATAGTATATAACTAGTTATATCAATTTTTATCCTGACAATATAATTGGAAGTATTTCTGAAAAATTTCCCAAATGGTCACAATAGTAACGAATAGACCTACACAGATATCATTAAGATATCATGCATTCTTAAAATCAAAAATTACAAACAACGGGAACACCGCGGCCAGTGTAGCCAGTGGGCTACTTTCTATAAATTCAGATTTCTTGATTGGCACCACTTTTTTGAAATAGTAAAATTCGCCTTAATTAATAACATAATAATTAAGGCGAAAACAAGGAGAATTTTACCATTTTAGAAAAGTGGTTCTACATCAAGAAATCTGAATTTTAAAAAAATAGCCCAATGGTAACACTGACCGCGGCCATCAACAATTCCCGAATAAACCCTTGTTGAAACATATGGCAAAAAAAAATGTATATAATATGTAAATAACAATAAAACTGCATTTCTAGATCTTGGTAAATTCTTAAGATTTAACGATTTTAAAAATCTGTTAAAATATAAAAACATTTTCCCTGATTGCTTGTTGATTTTACCTGTGTATTAACATCACAGAGGAAATTTGAACGTGGTCTTTCATATTGAGACAAAATGCAGTCATTACAAAGGAACCATTACAAAATAACCATTGCAAATTGCAGAAAAGACATATACATGTCTTGTAGAACTGGATGTTATGAAATTTGGGCATTCTAACAACGCAAAAAACATTTTTAAAATCATGACTGGACTTTCACCCGAAATGTCAAAGATTTTAAGCAAGCGTTGTGATATATGTGTAAGTTATGGCCTACTGATAAGAACAGATATTTAATCTTTGGAAACATTATCTCACTCACGCACAGATTTATAACAGCCCGAATCATACATGCACCGAAATAGGTTACAAGGTTTATAAACAACACAATTCTTATAGAACCTATATCCAAATGAAATTATGTGCAATTAAATTAAAGAAAAATTAGTATTGCCTTGTACATTTCAATTTATTTCAGCAAAATATTTTTATTTTTAAAAAGGAGATTTCTATGCACCATCTAGCAAATTTACAAATGGGAACGTCCATTGTTATTCTTGTGATCATTAGAGCAAATTTGCAGACATACTTCCAATTATTTTATTGCAAAATATAATTAGTACAAAACTGATATAACCAGTTAAATACCATCGTGTTCTACTCACATAAAATATATCTAATTCGTAACCAAAATAATTGATTTATTATATAGAAAAGTAAAATTATTTTTGTTGTAAATTTGTCACAAGAGTAACACAATTTTGATTTATTATATAGACAGATAAAATGCTTTTTTTACAAATTAGATATATTTTATGTGAGTGGAACACAGTGATATCTAACTAGTTGTATCAAATTTTATCCTAATAATGTAATTGGAAGTATTTCTGGAAATAAATTTTCTCTAATGGTCACTAGAGTAAGGAATAGACATACCCAAAAAATCATTAAGAGGACATATATTCTTAAAATAAAAAGTTACAAGCAACGGGAAGACTGCGGTCATCAAAATTCCCTTGTTGACCTTGTTGAAACCCTTGTTGAAACAAATGGCGAAAAATTGTATATAATATGCAAGTAATAATAAAACTGCATTTCTAGATCTTGAGACAACTTTACAATCTCTTTTTAAAGTAATTTTTATTTTGAACTTATGCATAGATTTCCTGCTATATGATGAACATGCTTTTTTCTTTTTTCTTCCAGTATTATTAGTACAGCTCTTTCTGCGCTCATGAAAGAGGGTTTTGATGTGAAAGCCTTACGTGCATTTCGTGTTTTACGACCTCTCAAGTTAGTCTCAGGCGTCCCTAGTAAGTACAAAATATGTATTACGCAGACTAATTGTACCTCTTTCTGTTCTCTAAATTATTTTCTTTCAGCACTTCACTTTCTCTGAACTAAAATTTGAAGAATTTTATGTAACTCATATTAATCCCTTCACAGGCTACTTGAGTGGCGGGAAGAAAGAAAACCACTAATGTCAAGTCTATGGGATCGTTATTTTCAAATTTCTCGCTTCTATATTACTATTTTTTAATGATTATTTTTACATAGGTTATGTGAGACGATCTACAACCGAGCTAGCTTTTACTTTTCCGATTTTGATTCTAGTTTTTTTTTTCTTTTTTTTTTTAGGATAGTTTTAATTTTAGAATCGGTTCCAACCGCTTCTGAAAATGAAAGTAGTGAAAAAAGTCCTCAGCTATCCTCTGAAAATTAATCATTAAAAAATATTAAAATCGGAGCGAGAAATTTGAAAATAGTGCCCCCATAGGATTAAAATTCTCGTTTTTTTCGCGTGACTGAAGTAGCCACTTTAGTGTCGCGCCCGATAAGTATAGGCTACTTTTTTTTAATTCAGATTGTTTGATTGCGACCACTCTTTTCAAGTAGAAATATTCACTTTATTTATTTAGAAGTAAAATTATGCTAGAATAAAGCCAATTACAATATTTTAAAATACTGGACGGAATCAAACACTCTCAATAAAAAGAATGTAGCCTACACTCTCCATGAAAATCACGGGCGCGAGAATTAAGCGGTTAAATACTTTTCAGTTTGATAACATTTTAAACCGACAACAATTGTTTACATTTTAAGAAATTTATTGAACTTTCTTATATTGAAAAATGTAAATAAATAAATAAGTAAATATATAAACTTATCGCCTTGTAAATGCAATCCACTTATTGTAATTTTTTTCTAAACGCTAACAAGTACAAGATTTGTAATCTAAGTGCTCGTTTTTTAAAATTTATATCACAATGCATTAAATACACTTTATAGGCAAAATGCTAAATTTAAAGTTCATATGTTGTAGTTTCAATATTATTTTTAGTCAATAAATGTGGCAGGCTTTCATAGTTTCAAACACTCTGAAATATTGAATTATTTTTTTGTTGTTTTCTTTCACGTTGAATTATTATTTTTTTCTCCATCAAGGAGATTGGATCTAGATATATACATATATGAACTTCTATAATGTTCCTGCAACAGAGATGTATTTTTCAATAATTACAGCATATTGAAGAGCTCGCACAATTTTCTATATAATCAAATTGTCCTTTGTCGTCAGTGAGGAGTGACAACTGTGCTCTGAAAGTGAAAATATTGAAACCAGAGAGCTGAGAAATTTAATTAATTTTGCGTTCACTGCCTATTATTTGAAGCAATCCTTACATGAGATAATGTTTTTTAAATAATGATCCTTAACGCAAACGCACCAGTAGTAGGCCACTTAAGGACATTTATTTAATTATAATTATAGTGTCAATGAATTGCAGAAGATATTTATTTATATTTCAGCTTATTCCTAACCTTCATTTATCAAAATAAATATCAAAATTTCACAATATTTTCTACGGAAAAAATAAAAAATGTTACCTTCCTCTATGCTCCAGTAGTGGGCCTAGTACACTTCTGATGCATGAACTTCTAAGTTTTCGGTTTATCCAACAAATTATTTACAACATAATAGAGTATATAAACAGCAATTTAATTCAACATAAAACATATTATAAAAGAAAAAAAATATTTTAGATAAAAACTTATCTCTTAACGAAATCTAAAAGAATTTGCCAAAAAATCTGTTTTTTAAGACATTCTCCAGAAAATAAACAAATTTAACAGCAAAAAAAAGTAATTACTCCAAGCAGTTCATGGAAGGTTAATATTTAAGGATGTTAGTCAAACAGATTTCTTTCAGTCGTTTTTCAGAAATGCATTTTGGGCTTGTTTTTAAACTTTAAAAATTAGTGGCCTACTATAGGTGCATTTACCTTATACAGTGTTGCCAGATTGGGGACTTTTTTGTCCCCAGATTGTTGATTGTCACCGCTTTTTTGAAATAGAAATATTCGACCTATTTAGAAATAGATTAAAAATCCTGAAAAATAAAGCGAATTATACTATTTTAAAAAAGTGGTGACTGTAAAACAATCTGAATTTAAAAAGTCTCCAATATGCAACACTGACCTAATATAAAATCTTTTTATGAGATAAAAAAGACAGTGTTGCCAGTTGCGCGGAGTATTTTATACATATTGCTTGATTGCTAACACTTTTTTTAAAAACATTCTCCTGATTTAATGTCATTGATAAAGCAAACATTACTATTTTTTTAAAGTGGTAGTAATCAAGCAATCTGAATTTAAAAAAAAAAAAAAAAAAAAAAAAAAAAAACACCTAACTGGCATTTCTGACTAGTACTGACTGTTTAGTCAATGACTAAATTCAATAGAGAATAAAGTTTTATTCTCGTAGGAAAACCAATGAATTCTACTTTAGGAAAACCAACTCACTTTAGGAAATTCTACTTTAGGAAAACCAACTCACTTCTCTACTTTAGGAAAAAACTCTCGTAGGAAAACCAATCACGGGTAATTTCATTGATAAAGCAAACATTACTATTTTTTAAAGTGGTAGTAATCAAGCAATCTGAATTTTTTTTAAAAAACACCTAACTGGCATTTCTGACTAGTACTGACTGTTT
This sequence comes from Maratus speciosus, assembly GCA_963932465.1. NCBI lineage: Eukaryota > Metazoa > Arthropoda > Arachnida > Araneae > Salticidae > Maratus > Maratus speciosus. The sequence continues at coordinate 213,268,891 of OZ010793.1, forward strand.
AGTCAATGACTAAGTTCAATAGAGAATAAAGTTTTATTCTCGTAGGAAAACCAATGAAATTAGGTAATGCATTAAAAAAAATGAGGTGGAAAGTTTATAATGAAATTTCCCTGTAAAATAACATGGGCTTTCATGATACCCGAGTAATACATGTTTAATTTTACTTATTACTATCTTAAAGTTGACGTTTTATACGCTTTCAAAAAAAAATTCTTAAGCAATAAACTTTACTTAAGTAAGAATGACAATATATATATATCTACATACAATAATAGATGAACAATTTAATAAATAAATATTATTTTTTAAATTTAACTAAATTTAAAAAATTTATTATTCATACGAATAATTCTATGTTTGAATTCTACTTTAGATTAACACTCAGGCCCTTATTATCGCATGGGCAAATCGGGACTTTGCTCAGGGGCCCCAAATCCACATATTAAATTATAAAATATTTACTTTATTTATTAATTTCAACTCTTCTATAAGTTGAAGTTATTAAACTCATCTTAAAGTAATATAACAAGTGGCTAAAATTATATAAAAGTGCTTTGTTTTGTACTAAGAAAAAAAAGAGTATTTTTATTAATTAAGGTACTTAATTTAGAATTAAAAGAGCCAAGAATTTTCTTCTATTTAAAATCAAAGGTGCGAAAATGTTTCTGCATTACACAAACACATAATACTGACCATCAGTTATAATTGAATAATGTTACAACGATTCAAATGGGGCCCCCTAATTTAACTTTGCCCAGGGCCCCAATTAGTCATGATCGGGGCCTGTTAACACTCAATCTCATTATCTATCAGAATGAAATCTCTTCTACTAAAACATGTCTTTGAAGAGCAATCCTAAAAATACTCCTGATCATTTTACGCATATCTTTTACTCTAATCCTTTTCAATAAGATTCATAGCAAAACTACATTATTCATTATTCTTTATTTTAAATGCAATCCTACAGCATTTAAAAATACTCCTGATTGTTTTACACATATCTTTTGCTCCAATCCTTTTCAATAAGATTCACAGAAAAACTAAATTCTTCATTATTCATTATTTTAAATGAAAATATTGTTAAAAACGAATTTTCTCTTTCATTTCGCAGGTCTCCAAGTAGTATTAAATTCCATTCTCCGTGCCATGGTGCCCTTACTTCACATCGCCCTTCTCGTCATCTTTGTCATCATCATCTACGCGATCATTGGACTCGAGCTCTTCTCCGGGAAGATGCATGAAACGTGCTATAACAACATCACGGGTAAGCAAGAGTCCATCTCTTTCTGCTTATGTAACTTTATATAACATGAGAGAATTAGTTTTTAGAACATCATTACAATATATTTCAAATACGCTTAGTTAAAGTAAATTTTATCCATATTTCATACTTGTCAGCCTTCAACTTCCGTAAAATGTCGATTAATTTGATCCAAGTTAAAAACTGAACGAGCCAGGAATATTTTAAAGAAATGAATTAAAATAGGTTCCTCTTAGAAACATGAAATTAAATATGCAATGTTACATCAAATAAATTTTCTGTTTATAGTCCAGGCAATAGGAAATTTTACCTAGCAAAATTAATGGTAGTACTGGAAATCGGCTTTCTAGATGTTTTTTGGGTCGCTGAATCCGAATTTGCAACTTCCCACCAAAATTTCCCCCGGCAACACCCCCAAATTTTGGTAAAAAGCCCCCCAAAAAAGGTTTTTATTAAAAAATTCCCTTTTTTATTGTTTTAGGGGGAAAGTATCTAGAAATTCAGAAAGTAGACAAAATTTCCAACAAATTAGATACATGACATTATGACTTAGGATGAAGGGGAAGGGGGGATCTGCCTCGGAACATGCGCGCGGTGCTGCATAAACTAAGTTGTGCAATTCGACTTAACCACTCACACGTTTACATTCACCCTCCCATCTCCCCTCCGAACCTTCTCTATAAGATTTACTTTAAGATTTTTGGGTCGCTGAATCCGAATTTTTAACTTTCCCCCAAAAATTCCCCTTCCCGAAACCCGCACCAAATAGTTGTTTTTAACTTAAATGTCTTATTGTTTTAGGGGAAAAGCATTACAAAATTCAGAAACTACACAAAATTTTCAACAAATAGGATATATGACATTATGAATTAGGATGAACGGGGTGGGTGAGGACTGCCTCGGAACATGCACTGCGGTGCTACGTGCACTAAATGATGAAGTCCAGGCAATAGGGGATTTTATCTGGCAAAATTAATAGTAGTACTGGAAATTGGCTTTCTAGATATTTTTTGGGTCGCTGAATCCGAATTTGTAACTTCCCACCAAAATTTCACCCGGCAACCCCCCAAAAAATTGATTTTTTGAAAAAATTTGGTTTTTGAGAAAAGCGCGCGGGGAATGTTCCGAGGCAGACCTCTCTCTCCCCTTTTATCCTACGTCATAATGTCATGTATCCTATTTGTTGCAAATTTTGTCTAGTTTCTGAATTTTGTAATGCTTTTCCCCTAAAACAATAAGAAATTTAAGTTAAAAACAACTATTTGGGGGGGTTTCGGGGGGAAAAATTTTGGGGGTAAGTTAAAAATTCGGATTCAGCGACCCAAAAAACTTAAAGTAAACCTTATAGAGAAAATTCGGAGGGAAGATGGGAGAGCTAATGTAAACGTGTGAGTGATTAAGTGGAATTGCGCAACTTAGTCCACGCAGCACTGCGGCGCATGTTCCGAGGCAGATCCCCCCTTCCCCTTCATCCTAAGTCATAATGTCATGTATCTAATTTGTTGCAAATTTTGTCTACTTTCTGAATTTCTAGCTACTTTTCCCTAAAACAATAACAAAATGGAATTTTTTAATAAAAACCTTCTTGGGGGGGCTTTTTACCAAAATTTGGGGGTGCTGCCGGGGGAAATTTTGGTGGGAAGTTGCAAATTCGGATTCAGCGACCCAAAAAACATCTAGAAAGCCGGTTTCCAGTACTACCATTAATTTTGCTAGGTAGAGTCCCTATACGGTCTCTATTGCCTGGACTATTAGAAACGTCTTTAATTTGGATCAAACTAACCCATATTTTACTGAAGTTAAGTTGAATGTTGGCAAGTATGATAGTTGCACAATGAATCATATGCAGAACTGACCTCTCTACCAATATAGCTTCAGAATCTTTTAACCATGATGCCCTATGTTGAATTGTGATGTAAATAAATGTGCCTATTTGAAAATAAGTGCGACAGGTAGTCGACGATTGATGATAACAATGTCGATTTCTTTTAAGAGACCTTTTAAAATACCTAGGTTCTATAATTGTTTCCATATTAAGAAATACTGTAAATAATTTATTTAAAGTTTTTAACAACTTATTTAAAGTTCATACTATTTAATATATTTTTATGATGTTTAGACCGCCGCAGAATTCACGGAGCGCGCGTTCCCTCTACGGTCCTTTACCTTTTACTTCTCTTATTCCGACTCTCTAGCGGAAGCCAGGAAGAAAGGTCCCAACACACGTCCTAAGTGCCGAGACTCTAGCGGAAGCAAGGTTGAAAAGAAAAATAAATTGAAAAATAAATAAATAAATAAATGAACCGGATAAATTAAAAAGGGAAATTGATTAAGTTAAAGGTTGTTTATAAGTGATGTATTTATTTTTATTAATATTCTAAATTCCTTTTTAATGGACACATTGTCTAAATAAATAATTATGCTTGTAATAAAATGGCAATAAAACGATATTTCAAATTAAAAGAAGTGAAGTTTTATTTTATTCAAGACGGCTCTAAAATAAATACTTTTTCCCCGTTCAACAGAAAGAAAATTTCAAACACGTTTTCTGACTTTCTTTTATCTATAATAGAAGAAAGCCTAGTAATCTAAAAAAAATTACTTCCGGTTTTCGATGGATTTACACATTTCAAGGGTCATGGAGCCTGAAACAATACGTTTATATAAAATGTTTGTCTGTCTCTGTGTCTGTGTGTGTCCTCTTTGTATCGTGGGAAAATGCATGAAGTTATGAAAGAAGTTGAATCACGTTATAAAAAAGATGTTACTAAATTTTATTCCCTTAGAAATAAACAATATGTACAATGAATTTAAACTCAAATATTTACATCTGAAATCAGAGCCGTTAACTTGTGGGACCCGATTTAAAAGGAAAAAACTTAAATTTATGTTCAGCTATTACAATAACAAAAATAAAAGTACTTAGAATCTTCAAAAATTTAAAGACCGATAGATTACGTTTTTCTTGGCTGTTTTATTATAAGCGGATGAAAGCGAGATGTTAATTTATGCGAAAGTAATGGGATACGTGAATTTTCATTTTTTCCAACATTATTATTTAATTATGATGCTACAATAATTCTGTACTAGCAAAAAAGTAAAATGATTAAAATATTCTGAAATATATCACCCTGAACAGTAAGGACTTCAAGTCAAAATCAATGTGATTCTACCGTACTTTCTGTAAATATCTCTAACATAATTCTTGCTGTTGTAGATGGCATGTCTAAATTACTGACAGAGGTAAAACCACAAATATTAGAATTTACAAAGATCTCGAAAAAAGTATTTATAAAGAAAATGAAGTCAAAATATTGAAGCTATGATGGAGCTTATCTTGTTTTTGACACCTGTGCAGAAAATTTCATAAAAATTCTGCGAAATAAATGAGAATTCAGGGAATTGTGCGAACCCAATACACCTTCAGCTCATTTTTCTTTAACAGCTACGAAGCCCCCAAGAAAACGCAGATACAAAGATAATTCACCATTCTGTTGATGCAGCAAAAATTGCAGCGACGAAATTGCTTATATCTGCTCAAGATACAGATGTTTTATTTGTTATCGAAAGATTCAAGCGTTTCTTCCAAATGCAAAAGAAATAGTTCATTGGGAATGCAGAATATGCATTCATATGCTGCAAAAGAAATTATTTCCTTTGGAGAAGTATACAGGATATTGGAGCATTAAAATCTTCTGCTTTTCCCCACATTTCATATCTTCTCGGACCCAGATTTTTCGTTAGAAAAAAGAAATTTAACATGTTGGAAAATAAAAAGATTTTCTTTTGTCCGTAATTCTTTAGGAACCCAAGATTTTATTTCCGGTGAAGTTATGGCATGCTTAGAAGTTTTTGACTCGGAAAGAGTATCAGACGAAAACAAATTTTTGTGATCTATATGCATTGCGGGGGTACAAGCTTAAAAAAAACAGATGAGCTGTAAAACAGTTACCACCAAACAGGTGTTTTCTTACACCTGCAATGAAGAGAGTTTGTTTACAGATCACTACTCACAATCTGAGGAAAAACTGCAATCTTCAACCAATAAATTTAAATCATGTTGATCATTGGCGGGTAATGGAGAATGATAAAATTATAGCTGTTCTTTGCGAAATACCGTGTGTTCCAAATTAGATTCACCAGTTAGTGAGGTATCCTTGCTCAAAAAAGATGTCGCCATATACATATTCATCACACAATCTATATTGTACTGAAATGTGCGAATCTGCAGGCTGTCATGAATTATGCGAAGATACAGCGTGTACACAGTAAAAAAAAAAATCCCTGCCGGCCCGGCCTACAGGCAGAGGTAGATTTCGAAGTTAAGTATACTAATTTCACCAACAAAAACTAAATCATTATTAGATATAAATCAATTTTAACAGTTTTATCTGTCTGCTTTTGACGAGTTTTTATTTCCTTTTTATAAAATAGCTGGTTTTATGAGAATCATGTTAAGGCGATATTAAAAAAGAAAATTTCCATACTCAACAACTCGAAATTTTCTGGCATATTTTCAGATTAATTTTTAATAAAAAAAAAATATGAAACATGCTGACGTGATTTTTGAAAAGATTTATAAGCGACCTGTGTTTTTATTTTTTTTTCAATTAATTAAAACTTGATTAATAAACAATTATTTTCTCAGTAGGGCAATATTTTTCGTTTCTAACACAATCGCTTCGGGAAATTCTGTTCAAAATGCCCACTTTGACATCATTTTTTAAAATATATTCTGCCTCTATCAAAAAATCGATCATTACTGTGCATTATATAGTTTCTGAATAAGAGAATCTAGCAATTGGATGCGTTTGAGAGCAAAAATGAATTTAAAAATGAGTAAGAAAATAGACAGTTTGGATTTGAATGCACCCTTAATAAGATGATTTTTTTCGTCAACCGCTATGTATTTTTAATTTGTTTTTGCTTTAAGAATTGGCCCTATCAAAAACTTGTCTGTATAAATGTTGAAGACAATATTAAGAAGATATATGATAAATTCATGGAGATTTTATATCTTGTGAATTGACGGAGTTACGAAAATTTTTCTTCTTCAACCCCCCTTTTTTGTTTTCGTTTTTTTTTTTTTTTTTGCAGTACGAATTGGTCCTATCAAAAACTTGTGAATATAAAAGTTGTAGATATTATTAAGGAGATGTATAATAAAATTAATTGGATTTGATATATTGAGAACTGACGAAGTTAGGAATTTTTTTCTCAACAAAAACCCTATTTTTTGCTCCCCTTGAGTCCATTTTTAATTTTATCAAAAATCTGTGATACATAAATTTTTGGTCCTATTTTTAGAAGTAATAAAAACTTTAAACTGATATGATATGTACAAAAATTAAGAAGTTATGGGGTTTTTTCGGTTTTCACAAAACCCCTCCCTATTTCCATCCCCTTTGTCCGCTTTTGCCCATTAACGAACTTGACCGAGATTTTATGTCCCTTGATTTTATGTATCAGTTTGGAAGAGATTTGTGCAGAATTTCGGAAGTTATCGTGTCCAGAAGAAAGTGATAACGCAATTGCTTCGGGAAATTCCGTTCAAAATGCCCACTTTGACATAATTTTTTGAAATATATTCTGCCTCTATCAAAAAATCGATCATTGCGGTACATTATATAGTTTCTGAATAAGCGAATATACCAATTAAATGCGTTTGAGAGCAAAAATGAATTTAAAAATGAGCCAGAAAATAAGCAGTTTGGATTTGAGTGCATCCTTAATGCAATGATTTTTCCAACACAATCTGCTTCGTGAAATTCGGTTCAAAATGCCCACTTTAACTGCATTTTTAAAAATATATTCTGCCTCTATCAAAACATCGACCATTACGATACATTATACAGTTTCTGAGTAAGAAAACGTACCAATTGGAAGCCTTTGAGAGCAAAAATGAATTATAAAATGAGTCAGAAAATAAGCAGTTCGGATTTGAATACACCCTTAATAAGATGATTTTTTTCTTCAACCGCTATGTATTTTTAATTTGTTTTTGCTGTAAGAATTGGTCCTATCCAAAACTTGTCTATATAGATGTTGTAGACAATATTAAGAAGATATATGATAAATTCATGGGGATTTTATATCTTTTGAATTGACGGAGTTATGGATTTTTTACTTCTTCAAGCCCCCTTTTTGTTTTCGTTTTTAATTTTTTTTTTTTTTTTGCGGTACGAATTTGTCCTATCAAAAACTTGTGAGTATGAAAGTTGTAGATAATATTAAGGAGATTTATAATAAAATTAATTGGAATTGATATCTTGAGAATTGACGAAGTTATGAATTTTTTTCTCCCAAAAACCCTATTTTTTGCGCCCCTTGAGCCCATTTTTAACTTTATCAAAAATCTGTGATACATAAAATTTTGGCCCTATTTTTAGAACTAATAAAATCTTTAAACTGATTTGATATGTACAAAAATTAAGAAGTTATGGGGGGTTTTCGGTTTTCACAAAACCCCTCCCTATTTCCAACCCCTTGGTCCGATTTTGCCCATTAACGAACTTGACCGAGATTTTATGCCCTTTGATTTTATGTATCAGTTTGGAAGAGATTGGTGCAGAATTACGAAAGTTATCGTGTCCAGAAGAAAGTGATATATATAGATAGATAGATAGATACATAGATAGATAAATAGATAGATAGATAGATAGATAGATAGATAAAGTTTTTTACTGAGGGTGGTTTTGGGTTCTAGGAGTCATGATCGGTGTAGATCTGCAAAAATTTTTCAGAAATTCCAGCATAGGAACGATCCCAATAGGTAGTATTTCATACGAAATCAACCTAAAACGGATTAAAATACGGAAATACTACTGGCAATCGAGACGCCAGTACTATTTCCGTATTTTAACGGAACTTTTTCCCGGTAAATTACAGAAATTTTTCCGTTAAATTCCAAAAAATACGGAAAAATTTCTGTAATTTACCGAGGAAAACTTCCTTTAAAATACGGAATTAGTACTGGCGTCTCGATTGCCAGTAGTATTTCCGTATTTTAGCCCGTTTTTTTTTTTTTTTTTTTTTTTTTTTTTTTTTTTTTTTTTTTACGGTGTATCGTAGGAGAAGAGTTCTGTTGGGACAGTTACGGTAATTCAGATTAAACTTGGCTTATTTTATTTTAAACTGATGTATCTGTCATTTTATTTGACAAAGGCATCAATTTTATGTATTTAATGCAAGATGTAATGAAACCACGCTTTATTCAGAGCTAGTATTTTTGCCTAACTTACCAAAAAATTATTGTAATTTTTTGCATTAGAAAAAACATTAAATTTTTTTAAGGGGGCCCGGGATACATTTTTAAATAATTTTTATTTATTGAGTTAAAATTCTGAAATTTATTTTATGGTTAACCATATCATTTGTAAACAAAATAACATGATAAAACTTCTCAGATTTTTTTTTTTATTTAAATGTAAAAGTTATTAAAAAAGTGGGGTAGCCAAAAATCGTTATAACTCGAAATATTATTTATAGAATTTCAATTTTTTTTTCATTTAAATAAACTGAAATATGTAAGTTTTAATTTTGATTCAGCATTTTAAAAATATTAATTTAAAAAAAAAATAAAGATATTTAACGAAAAAACTTTTTAAAAAGTGGTCCAACTTTTTATTTAAAAAATCGAATTTTCCAAAGTAAATATTTTTTCGAGCATGCTGAATCAAAATTAAAGTAAATCAATTGAAACAGACATGTTCAAAATTTGAAACCTTTATCTTTAACGGTTCTTGACTTATAAGAATTTAAATACGAGAAATGGTGAAAAAACAATCATTAAGAAAAACGCATTTTTACAAGAAGTCGTTTGCATGACAGCCATTGCTTGAAAGCTAGATTTTGAAAACAAACCAAAACGAAAAAATTAATATTTCCCGTTCTAATAAAGATAGAAACATGATTTAAAACTCATTTTAAGCAGGAAAACACAGAGAATTTTTTAATGAAATAAAATGTTTTTTTACAAAATTGGAAGATTTTTGTGTCCCGGACCCCCCTAAATTACTTTTTCTTTTTAAGTTTAAATCTACTTCTCTTTATATCGAAAATTAATTTTTCATTAAAAATCATTTTTAAACTTTACTGCCGGGTACATTCAAACACACTTGTCAAGGCCACTGTAGGATACAGTTAGGGCAAACTGGCAGATAGACATCTCGTATGTATTCATGATCCGATTTTCTTGTATCATAGCTCAAGTTAAAGAAAAATGAATTGCCTTTAATTGAAATTGAATTATCACTAAAATGAGACACAGCACGAGGTAACTGGACAAAAAATACTTGAGATAGGACTTACTTTCTGATTACTAGATGTCATCTCCACGACACCATCAGAACTAAGTCCCAATACTAAAACTATGCTAAGGAGAACAAGTATTTTTTAGAAAAAAATAAAACTTCAAGGGAATTGTTTCGTATTTTATTGCACTGATAATTGCACAACAGGTGGTCTCTTTTAGTGAGAATGGTTTGGCATAAGAGTGGTTGTGGCAAACCTTTAGTGTTTTCGACATTCACCCTAAACCACCATTCTCAATTCTATTTTTAGGTGCGTTCGTAATTATATAAATACGTAGCACCTATAGTCGTCGTTCAGTCCGTCTGTCTGTCCGTCCGTCTGTCCGTCCGTCTGTCTGTCCGTCCGTCCGTCCGCATATAATAGAGCAAAAACTACCCAACCGAATGGTCTGAAATTTTAAATATATGATTGTTGTAAAATTTTGTCGGCCCATTTCAAATTTTATGAAAATCGGATGTATAGTTAAATTACAGGGACAGTCAAAAGTTTTTCTTTACATTACGGCCAATGGGAAAAATTATTGCACGTGCATTTTAAGGATGTTAAAGCTTTCCGAATGGTCTCAAATTTTAAACATATAATTATTGCGACATTTTGTCGAGCCATTTCAAATTTTATGAAAATCGGATGTATAGTTTAATTACAGGGACAGTCAAAAGTTTTTCTTTACATTAAAGCCAATGGGAAAAATTATTGCAAGTGCATTTTAATGATGTTACAGCTTTCCGAATGGGCTGAAATTTTAAATATATAATTGCTGCAAAATTTTGTCGAGCCATTTCAAATTTCATGAAAATTGGATGTATAGCTTAATTACAGGGACAGTCAAAAGTTTTCCGTTACATTAAGGGGAATGGGAAAAAATTATTGCAAGTGCATTTTAATGATGTTACAGACTATGCACTTATGAATTGCAAATAAATACACATTCAGTACAATATGGGGTGCAAAAAATAATTATAAAACTAGTTATAGTACGAACGCACCTCATTTGCCACGTTTGACGAGCAATTTCCAACTTGTTGTTTATTTAGACGCACAGGAAGCGAGCATGTATATCAAAATTCTTGACTTATACAAAAATAATAATAATAATAATAAAATGAAATAAATGATACGACTCTTTAAAAACCTAAATGTTTAACCGTTTATGTTAAGAATGTATTCAAATTTCGTAAACATTGGCTAAATTTTGCTGAAATTAGTATAAAGTTGTGAAGGTTAGCTATAAATTCAAACAAAGAAAAGAAAGCAGACAGAAAAATAAATATACTATTTTTGGGTAATAATAATATTTATAAAGGACTATCATCATTCTTTATCCTTAAAGAGTTTATCCAATTAATAAAACAAGAACGTAAAATCATGCGTCTACCATAGATTATGAAACACTTTCCAATACATTTAAAATACTATAACAAAACATCACAGTTGATTAAGTTGAAGTATGATGTCTAAACAAACAATTTGGAAAACACATGAAAACCCTATTTTGGCATATGGGACATTCTCACAATCTTTTGACTTTCGGGAATAAAAATCTGGTGAAATTAAACTTGCAAAAATAACATTTTAAACTTATAGACGAATGCCTTAATGATTCAAAATAAAGAAAAAATGGTCAGCAGCGAAAAATTTTTTATTTAACTGAGGTTTAAGTTAAACTTGCGAGTTTAATTTTTCTTACCATTTTACCACTATAACTTTCTATTTTCTTCGAAATTTTTACTTATAATGAATTTGCATAGTGCCCACAGGGCATTCAAATAAGAAATAATAGCAGTATAGTATTTTTAGTACAAAATTTTGGTATAACATTGTCTTAAAGGGGTGTTAAAGAAGGGACGGTATAGGAAAAAAAATCCCTGCCGGCCCGGCCTACAGGCAGAGGTAGATTTCGAAGTTAAGTATACTAATTTCACCAACAAAAACTAAATCATTATTAGATATAAATCAATTTTAACAGTTTTATCTGTCTGCTTTTGACGAGTTTTTATTTCCTTTTTATAAAATAGCTGGTTTTATCAAAATCATGTTAAAGCGATATTAAAAAAAATATTTTTCCATACTCAACAACTCGAAATTTTCTGGCACATTTTCAGATTCATTTTTAATAAAAAAAAAAAAAAAAAATATGAAACATGCTGACGTGATTTTTGAAAAGATTTATAGCGACCTGTGTTTTTATTTTTCTTTCAATTAATTAAAACTTGATTAATAAACAATTATTTTCTCAGTAGGGCAATATTTCTAACACAATCGCTTCGGGAAATTCTGTTCAAAATGCCCACTTTGACATCATTTTTGGAAATATATTCTGCCTCTATCAAAAAATCGATCATTACTATACATTACATAGTTTCTGAATAAGAGAATCTAGCAATTTGATGCGTTTGAGAGCAAAAATGAATTTAAAAATGAGTAAGAAAATAGACAGTTTGGATTTGAATGCACCCTTAATAAGATGATTTTTTTCTTCAACCGCTATGTATTTTTAATTTGTTTTTTCTGTAAGAATTGGCCCTATCAAAAACTTGTCTATATAAATGTTGAAGACAATATTAAGAAGATATATGATAAATTCATGGAGATTTTATATCTTGTGAATTGACGGAGTTATGAAAATGTTTCTTCTTCAACCTCCCTTTTTTGTTTTCGCTTTTTTTTATTTATTCTTTTGCGGTACGAATTGGTCCTATCAAAAACTTGTGAATATAAAAGTTGTAGATAATATTAAGGAGATTTATAATAAAATTAATTGGAATTGATATCTTGAGAATTGACGAAGTTATGAATTTTTTTCTCCGAAAAACCTTATTTTTTGCGCCCCTTGAGCCTATTTTAAATTTTATCAAAAATCTGTGATGCATGAATTTTTGGCGCTATTTTTAGAAGTAATAAAAACTTTAAACTGATTTGATATGTACAAAAATTAAGAAGTTATGGGTTTTTTTTCGGTTTTCACAAAACCCCTCCCTATTTCCATCCCCTTTGTCCGCTTTTGCCCATTAACGAACTTGACCGAGATTTCATACCCTTTGATTTTATGTATCAGTTTGGAAGAGATTGGAGCATAATTACGAAAGTTATCGTGTCCAGAAGAAAGTGATATAGATAGATAGATAGATAGATAGATAGATAGATAGATAAAGTTTTTTACTGAGGGTGGTTTTGGGTTCTAGGGGTCATGATCGGTGTAGATCTGCAAATATTTTTCAGAAATTCCAACATAGGAATGATCCCAATAGGTAGTATTTCATACAAAATCTACCTAAAAAAGGATGGTAAGGATGTGACGGTAAGAAAAATTACCACTATGCAAATCATGTTAAGACTAAGTGATAGCGACAATGTTCATTGATTTTTAAAAACAGTTATTTACATTGGATTAAATTTTTAAAAAAATATTTACTTCGAAAAGTGCAGGAATAAACCTTGGGGACGGTAAGACTACCAGTAAAGCCACAATGCTTGAAATTGATATTTAAATGCTAATTTAAATTGCGCAGTAAATTTCCTGTCAAACATTTTTAGACATTCTTTCTCTAGATTAATATTAACACAATTATTCTAATTGGTAAACAAATAATATTAGATGCAAATTTCCAACTGGGCGAAAAATGTCCCAGGATTCGATGGTTCGCCCAGATGGATTTCGCCCAGTTGGAAATTTACGTCTAATATGACTTGTTTACCAATTAGAATAATTGTGTTAATATTAATCTAGTGTAATTTCGTATCCAGCGATTTCTGTAGTTCCATTACCTGAGATTTATTCTGTTGAGCTGAACCAGGTTTCAGACCAGATGCTGTAAGCATCAAGGTTAGCTGGGTGAAAAAGTTCGACCATAATCGTCCGGGATAGCTCAGATGGCAGATCACTGGCGGCTTCAGCCAGGAGGTCCCGGGTTCGAATCCTGGCCCGGACATTTTTCGCCCAGTTGGAAATTTACATCTAATATTCTTTCTCTGGCATACTTCTGCATGAGAAAAAACTTGAAAACAATTCTGTGACTGCATCTGAACTGATTTTCTATATAAGTTTAGCAAGAGGGATGGTAAGGAATCTAAAAATCAGGGACAGAGTTCAAAAAATAATATCAAATGTAAAAATGTGCGCAGGTTAATTTTTTCTCGTTAATATTATTATGCAGTCATGCAGTGGGATATTCCCTAGTATATGAAATAAAAAAAAAAAACGCAAGAATATGTACTAAAATAAAAATTATTATTCAGAGATATAAAAGTCAAAAGATTGTGAGAATGCCCCATATACCATCAATAGTTGGGGAAAATATCTGTTTTGTTTTGTGCAGCCCTGTACATGATCTACAGATGGGTGACAAAATAATACGAACACCTGTGATACCAATGGCCTATGAATTGCAACTCTTCCATAAATGTTCGCAGCATAAAGCTCCCTTTGAACAGTTATTGCTGAAATGGGATTCTGGAGATGACTATTTATCTCTGACGTTATCTGGGATAAAGATCGCCTGCACTTTCGGACATCTGTGGGGGTCAACTCTCTTTTATCCCTCCCAGAAAGATTTCTTTTCCGTCCTCTGTTGTACCTCGCAGACGACACTTACCGCATTTCTTGTACGCTGTCATAACAACTAACACAGTACTCCTTGCACGCCCCAAATAACTGGCTGTTTCCGTCACGGAGCAACCAGCACACCGCATTCCAACAATGATTTCTTTTTCGAACTCTGACAGGTCATTCATTATTGAGTTTTCCAGAGTGTATGCTAAGCGTTTGCAACACCTATGACTGATGTTGAGGGACTGATACCTTACCTTTTATAACCACTAAGTGGCAAAATTGAGTGCAAAGTGCCATGCGCGTTCTGCTTCTTTGAAATGGACCATGGCTTTTCATGGCTGTTCATATTATTTTGTCACCCATCTGTATATATTTCTTTGTATACTACATGGTATGCTAAAAGTTAGTTCCGTTAAACGCATAACACAATTGATAATTACCATTGAGTAATTTCCGTCAAAAAACGAAATGCACTTCAGGACTTTAAATTATTCTGTATATGATATATAGAAATTATACACACCAAGCAATATTAAAAAAAAATAGTTAAATTTAAAAACGCGTAAACAACTGAAAACGCACTTCCATTAATTATTCATCATTTCCTTCAACAGCTCAGTTTGAATTCATTTTCTTCTGTAGCCAATTCTTTTGTGTGGCTCTGTAAATGAACGATTAACTATGCACACGATATTCTAAAGTAAAAGCCTTGCGGTACACCTCAGTGAAATACATAAATATCAATATGTTTAAAATAGTGTACAATCATAAAAATTCACCGCAAACAATTTTTCTCCATAGACCGTAATGCAACGGAATTTTTTGAGTGTCCCTCTAAATGGACCGTAAATGCTACACGCTTCATTTTCAATACCGAACAAGTAATAGTAACCCCCCCCCCCCAATAACATAAGTGGGACTCTATTTACGCGAGTTAGAGTACGGATAGACAAACCGAATACATAAACACTTTTCAAATATGTTGGAAAGTGTTAGAAAGACAGATCGAACAAAAAACATTTTTATTGAAACTTGTGACATTTTTTATTCATAATTTTAAAAGTGAAAAGATTAATATAAGTATTTTAAGAAGAAATATAATCTTTGCAAACATTTTCTATTCAAACCGTTCAATAATTTAAAAAAAAAGAACTTACAAGGACATGCTCCATACTGGGCATACTCAGAATATTTTGAAAAAAATATCAATTAAACTACTTATGTATGTAATAAAGGAGCAGTCAAATTTAGCGGTGGAATTACAGTAGAAAGTCTGTAAAAAAATAAAACACTTCCGAGTGTTTGGCGCGAAAAGACGAAAGCGTCACGCGATTTGGCGAGCAGTACTTTTTCTCGCCAAAAGCAAACGATTTTAATGCATCTGAAAATTGTTTGTTAATTGATTTTTAGAATGCGTGTAAAAAGTATTTAATGAATTTAAACATAAACAATGAGAGAGTTTAATAAATACCTTTTTTCGTATTACATATTTATGTTGCTTGTTACTTAATTTTATTACTTTAAAAACAATTTCATCTATAAAAAATGCTTTCATATATTTAAGCGTATTCCAAAATAAAAGCAAGATTCATTTAACAGTTATTCATTTCAAACCAAGGAATTCGTCGTTTCCATAGCAACAAAATTTAACCGAGAGCGCTCAATTGGACTTAATTTTGAGATATTGAAACCATTTTAATTTTCTTTTAATTCATAAAATTTGATATTTAACTTTCATTATAAATACATATATGACAAAACTATAGCTAAATCAAACTAAAACTGACAAAACTACAGTTATTTAAGTTAAATTTATTTAAACAAGTTCAATGTGAAATATTTTTATCTTAAAGAGTATTCGACATGAAAAAGTATTTTTCGAAATTTCATTCCATCGCCAACCGATGATAAATCGCCAAATAAACGAAAATTTCATTATTTTTTTACGAACGTTCTATCGGGGTTCCGCCAAAAAATTTTTTATAAACATATATATCCACATGAGACGAACACCCTGTAATTGTTTCAGATTTTTCTGAATATGCCCGTATGGAGACCTTCCTTGTAAGTCAACTTTTTCTGTATTTGGCTTGATATTTTTCTCTCCAGTCTTTTTCCTCACTTATTATCCCGGTATCTCTCCTTTATTATCACATTCAGTTAAAGTTTCAAAGTAATCTTTCAAGTATTTAAAAGCATTTTGATATGTATCAAAGAAAATCTGTAAAACCTTTTATGTTCGTAGTAAAAATTTGTCTGGTCGTTCATGAAAGTATAGTCTGGGCAAAATATAAATAAAACAATAGCAGGTTATATTTATGTTCTAAATAGAATTAAAAGAGAGGAAGAAAGAGAAAATAAAAATCGCTGTCCGGTCTCGTGGTGGGTTTTTTTTTTATAAATATATTTTGTTTAGTAGCTGACCTGCTCTGCATTGCCTGGGGCTGTGATAACAAAGTTATATAAACCTCAAATTCATAGGATTTTTTAACCCTTTTTAACCTATCGACCAGCACGATTGTGCGGGTTAGGCAATAACTAAAATTCTATCTTCCTGGGATAATTCTATATTCCTTAAATGCCGGAATCGAGTGATTTTGCAGGTTAACAGAAACAATATTATATGGATTTTATCAACAGATAGTGAATTATCAGTTACAATTTTCTGTTATATCATCATTTTCAAAAAAACTCAAACAGCTGCCCGGTCTTAAAGGGGCATATATAACCCGATTTTGTCTGAATTTATAACTAAATGTAAAAAATATTGATTTTCAGTGGTAACAGCGGTCGTAAGAAGATATCTAACAAAAACATAGCTGTGAAAAAAGGGAGCCAAGTTCTGTAAAGACAAAGGCAAGAAAAGAAGTGATATCTAAGTGGGTGACAAGTTCAAATAAAATTCACTCAAACTTACCTACTGAAGTATTATAGCATTTTTTAAATTGTTTAGAAATAAAAATTATTGATAGCATATTAATAATAAATCTAGAACTTGGCAAGCTTTTACCTACGAGTCATTTATTTTTAATAATGACATTATTATATCAAATCTTGTTATTTCATGATTGGAAGCCTTAATTTGAGTGAGCTCCTTCCCCTTGAAGGGCGGTGGGATAAAATATATCCCACCTAATTTAACTGCAAAATACCACATTGACACCAGAATTCAGGACTAAAAAGTTTAATTTTATTAAATACGTGAAAAGAAGCTTTTACCCATTTTGAAATAAATTTGTTTTTAAATTCTGGTGTGATTCAATCATTTCAGCATTTCACGAATAAAAGTTATTTGCCCCTGAAAGGGTTAAACGGGTGCAGTCTCTAGAGTGATGACCAAGAACAAGCGTAAGTATTAGCCTGTCTCTCTCTCTTTGTCTGGCATTGAGGTTTCTGGAGAATGGGTGCTAGAGTGATAACCAAAGACGAGCGGGAGTGTATCTGTGTATTTATTGATTTATCAAATCTTTAACATGAGTCATTTGTTTATAATAATAACTATATTAACTTTTTTTGTAATGTCATTGAAATTAATATCAACATCACCATTTTTTAAGACATGAAATTGATAGACATAACATTTATCAAAAACTTGCCAAGTTCTAGATTTATTATTAATATGCTATCAATAATTTTTATTTCTAAACAATTTAAAAAATGCTATAATACTTCAGTAGGTAAGTTTGAGCGAATTTTATTTGAACTTGGCACCCACTTAGATATCACTTCTTTTCTTGCCATTGTCTTTACAGAACTTGGCTCCCTTTTTTCACAGCTATGTTTTTGTTAGATATCATTACTTTTTGTAAAGTTACAATATATTTAGACACTTTACTTAATGCTTTTTAATGTGTTTACATGTGACTATTTTATTCACCAAGCAACATTCAATTTTAATTTTAATTTACTACAACAAACTATTTGGCTGTCAATTTGTGGCAGAAATCTATATTTTAATACTGCTACATTGAATGCATGTTTTGAAACGAAATGATTCAAAATTTTTATTGTTTCTGAAACAACAATTCCTATTAAATTCCTATATTAAATTTTCCTATTAAATTTTCCAATTAAATATCCTATAGCTGGACCTGCTTTTTTGTACTGAAAGTGAAAAATTAAGTTATGTGCTTATGCCACACTATGTATCATTCATCCATGGGTGCCGGCAAAGAGGCAGTGCAGAGAAAGGACATTGCCCCTCCCTGGATTTTCAAATTTAGCTAAATATCCCTTTCTCTGATGATTTTGAAAATAGCAAGTGAGTAAGTGTGATCACAGATCGCACAGAGGATTTCGTTTAATATTCCTCTCAAAACACATTATCCTTTTGAAAAATCTGTTAGTTTCACATTTCGCAACCAGGGGCGCACTCTATTCTAAACAAACCTCTATCCGAACGAAACTCCGCTTTACATACTATCCGTAGATATATTAGTGGAGGGGATTGAGCCCATAGCACCCGAGATAAGTAGGCACCCCTGGCGGTAAAAAGGGGAACTAAAATATGTAAGGCTTATGGTACATAATATGAAAGAGTGGTCAAAGGGGTGTCGGAAAAAGTTGGAAAAGTGCTCCTCGGGTGAAAAGGGCGGAGGGTAGAAAAATTGCTTAAAATACACAAGTTAGAGCCCGGAGGAGTAAATAATATAAGACTTTTTGAAATTTTTATGATTTGTCGTGTGGTCTGAGGTATTCAGCTATACGTATGCAAAAAGTCATGTCTCCAACTTAATCAGGAGCTCCCTTAGAAAGAATTGCTTAAAATACATATGTGGTAGCTCAAAGGGTTAACCGTAAGACTTTTTCAAGATTTTATGATTTGTCGCCTGGCCTCAGGTGTTCTGCTATAAGTATGCAAAATTTCAAATCTGCAATTTAATAAGGGGCTCAGTTAGAAAGAATTGCTTAAAATAAGCATGTGGAAGCCCAAAGGGTTAAATGTACGACTTCTTCAAAATTTTATGATTTGTCGCATGATGGTGTTCAGCTATAAGTATGCAAAATTTCACTCCTCCAACCTAATTAGGGGCTCATTTAGAAAGGATTGTTTAAAATACACATGTGAGACCCCAAAGGGTTAAATTTACAACTTTTTCAAAATTTTAGGATTTGTCATTTGATGTGAGGTGTTCAGCTATAAGTATACAAAATTTCACGCCTCCAACCTAGTTAGAGGCTCACATAGAAAGAATTTCTTAAAATACACATGTGGGAGCCCAAAGGGTTAAATGTACCACTTTTTCAAAATATTATGATTTGTCGTATGATGTGTGGTGTTCAGCTATAAGTACGCGAAATTTCAAGTCTCCAGCATGTATAGTTTCTGAGAACGGGCTCTGTGACGGACAGAATATCTCAATTTGTTGATTTTTTGTAAGCAAGTAAACCCAGATAAACCCCCAGTAAGTAGATAGGTTTACAATGGAAGTGTATGGGAATTTGGCGAAATATTGGAGATATCACCAAGGTGGCGTCACTTTTGGCGACTAATTTTGGTCGCCCAATTTGGCGATATCTCGCCATGTTGGCGAGAAACTTGGCGGTATTTGGCGACAGAACAGCGTCCCCTCCTACGGCAAATTAAAATTTCGCCTAGTAGACGTAATGTTAAAGTAAAAATGGACGCCCCTAGGCGGGTAATTCATCGATTTTCACAATTTTTTAATTTTTTTTCCTTAGTTTTATAGTGTAAACAAACTTCGCTCCGAATTTGAAGTCTCTAGCTGCAGTAGATCTGCGAGATCTTTTTGATGAGTGAGTGAGTCAGTCAGTGGTAAAATTATCGATTATCAGACATTTTCAAATGTCATTATCTCGGAAACTAATTATGCGTTACTTATAAAATTTTGGATTTTAGGTAATTAGGGGGGCCTTACTACACATTTCGTATAACAAGTACGTAGGTCTCATAGATTTTCAGTAGTAGAGCATCGAAATTTGACGAAAACAGCTCGAAATGGTTCGTGTAAATAACACACGGCTATGTCAGGCGAACTTGGCTGACACACTGCCGTGTGTCTAGATTTTCTTGTTTTTTCATGTAGGGTCGTTTCATAGTTTAAAAAAGAACAGTTCTTGTTCTCCGAACTGTTTAAAAACTTTATCGGTTATAAATATAATGGTTTGGCAGACCGTGGAAAAATTTGTTGAAAAAATATTAATATATAGTTGTAAAATAAATATATTTTCTTCTCGCTTTATTTCTTTTGTTTGTTTGTTTTCGAATCGGGTCATTTAACATAACGAAAACAAAAGAAAATTGTTTTTATCGTCCAAATCTCTGAAACTTTAATCAATTTTAAATATAACTGTATCCAATCGCCTTCTTTAAAATTTCGTGAAAAATGTGTATATTTAGTAGTAAAAATACGAACAGAAGCCAAGCGAATCCGCGCCGAAATACTTTTTTTTTTTTTTAGTGTTTGCATCGAAATTTTCTCAGATTTTATTTATTTTTTAATACTAATCAGAACATTTCAAAATATTTTGTAGGTGTTATAAATTTGATTTTCTAAGATGCTCTAAAAATATTGCGTCTAAATACGATGTTTAGTTACTTTTGGTGTAGAAAAAATTCGTCTTCGCTAGGCGCGAAGTGACCTGCGCGAATTATTTGAAAGTGTTAAAATTCGTATTTTTCGAAACCGATTGCCCTGTCCAAGAGAAGAAATTGTTAGCTTTAAATTCATGTTATTGTGAATCAGTATCTCTAAAATTGACCTCTGCGTTTAGTAAGCGTTAGCGGAAGGGAGAAAATGTCGACTCCGAAAACGACCCTTCTTATTTTTTTTTTTTTTTTAAGGGTGAACAACCATATTTTTTCAAACTGATTACGGCGCTTGAGACGTAAAAGTACAAACTTTGAACTTTAAGAATATTCCGCCTGTTTTCCTGTATTTTAAACGGTACTACTGATAATAGTTAAAACAAAATGACAATAAAAAAAACGGTATTTAGTTCTTCTTCCTTCCTTTCCGTGCAAAAAAGCAAGTGAGCGAGCACGCCTACACCGATTTGTAAAAAAAAAATGATCGCTTTTTATGGGTTTTTATTTGATATCTCGGCTAATTATAAAAAAAATAATAATAATAATTTGAGCCTCAGGTGCATCAGGACCTGCCTTGAACTTTCCACATACAAATTTTCAGACCTCTGCGCACTCTTATATTTCGCTAGTTATCGCCAACTGACACACGTACACAAAGAGAGCTAGCTATCTTTTCTTTTACACTATTAAAAAAAATCTCTAAAGTTACTAAAATTTTTTTAGGAAACTCGGATTCCTATGTAATTTTATGTCCTATGGAATTTTTTATGTAATTCATGTAACAGACACACTTTTGAATCATAAATCAAAAAATCTGTAAGGTAACTAAGAATTTTTTAGGAAACTGGGATGCCTAGAACTTTTTATGAAACTGTAACCTGTGCTACAGAAAAAATTTTAGTAAGATTACTGTAATTTTCGTCGATTCTTTTGTAAAGCTATAGAAATCTGTAGCTTTACAAAAATATTTTTGTAGATTTACATCTTTTTTTTGTAAAGTGTACAGATAAAATTTTAGTAAGCATACAGATTTCTGTAACTTTACATCTGTAGAATTACAGTTTTTTTTACGGTGTACTAGTATAGATGAATGGACATTTATACATTAAAATTGAACCTTTAATAGAACTTAGAAATGTGAATTACCAACAATCTCGATTAAGTACAGAAAAATTTTAACTAGATTGTTTTTTTTTTTTTTGTTTTTTTTTTTTTTTTTTGGGGGGGGGGTCTTTTTTTTAACTGATTCTTATTTTGAAACAGCTCATGCAACAGAAAAATGAATCAAAGGCAACAAAATGCATTTTTATTTAATCTTGTGATTATTTTTTCCGCAATGGAAAAAGTGAACGGGTAAAAATATATGTTCATTTTAAGAAAAAAGATTACGACTGAAGTCATTTTCAGGCTTTCGTTTATCTCACGAAACCCTTATAGTTTCGCTTCTTTGTCTGCCCATCTGTCCGTCACAGCGCTCATACTCGTAAACTATTATTATTTAAGTTACAGACTTGATTTTTTTTTTTTTTAACATAGAGCTGAATATCCCTTATCATACCCAAAATCATAAAATTTTGAAAAAGTTATGCTATTTTAATTAAATAAATGTAGGTAATGACATCCCACCATTTTTGCGATTTCAAACAGCAATCTTAATTTCAGCAATCTTTCCGTGAACTCAGTAGTCCTGTTGTAGCGTGTATTATTTCTAACCAAAATGTCCCGAGTTCGAAGCATGTCCTCGGAAGTTGAAATTTTTAATTTTTTACATGTCCGATGGATTTAATGAAAAGAAATTTCGTATTTTTTAGCCATTTTGCGGGGGTTTTGGAATTTTAATAAATATTAACATCATTTTTGGCGCCATCTAGTGAGTGCTTGGAAAGTGAAAGAATTAATATGGATTTTTTCAGAATTATTTCCGCATTTCAAATATGTTTTAAACAATTTTTTCTTTTAAAAAATTTATATTTTATTCATATCTCCGCTAAATTTTTGAAATTGCTGAATTTAAAAGTATTCGGATTTTTTAATTATATTTAAATAATTTTACTTTAATATTTTTAATTTGGTGTAAAAATATTTTTTTAATTATTTTAAAATTAAATATATTGGTTCTGTCATTTATCTAACGGTTTGATAATTATAAATTAGCGATTTTAATTTATTAATTAAGGATAAAGTGTTTTAAAAGAAATAGTAAATGAATCCCTGTGCGATCTGCGATCACACTTACCCACTTGTTTATTCATCTCTTTGATAATAAAAGAAGGACTATTCCAGCTACTCTTTGCTTCGGGATGATCGTTTTCGTATCAGTCTTTCATTCGATCATAAAGTTTTTCATTAAGTCTTTAATCTCTCTCTCCATTATTAAAGGGAGATTCAACTAAGTTGGATCCAAAAAATCTTTTTTTTTTTTTCCATTCCCGGAGTGTGTAAAAATATCTGCCTGAAACAATTCTAGATTACTCAAAATATTTATGAAGTTACGGCTTTTTGGACGAAACCATGCATGTGCTGAAAAAGAGATAGTTTGTTTTCCTTCACGCGTTTTCTCAAAACCGTATTTTTGAACAAGTGATGCAGCATAAAGTTCGAAAGCATAAACCTATTAACAAACAATTAGTCCGGTTAGAAAGATAATAGTTTTTCGGGGACATGAATCTATGTAATTTTCAAAATTGACTGTTAAATATTTTTTCTAGGATTTTGAATTTTTAAAAAACGCGAACAACTGCGATTCAACTTCAGAAAAAAAAAGCTTCCAACCAATTAAAAATTCCAGCCAATAAAAAATCTAAATCTATGATTTAGACCAAATTTAAAATATTCAAGTAAGATTGTTTAAATAAAATTAAAAAATCCGAATATTTTTAAATTCAGCATTTTCAAAAATATAAATTTTTAAAAGAAAATATTGTCTAAAACCTATTTAAAATGCTGAAATAATTCCGAAAAAATCCATCTTAATTCTTTCACTTTCCAAGCACTCACAAGATGGTGCCAAGAAAGGATATTATTTATTAAAATTCCAAAAACCCGTAAAATGGCTAAAAATACGAAATTTATTCTCTCATTCCTAGTGAAAAATAAGTTTTATCTTCTTAGCAAACATTTATAAACTTTCTCATAAAACTGAAGAGTGCAAAAATATAAATAAAGAAATTAAGGATTATAACTTCAGAATTGACGACATTCGACACTTTATTATACAACATATTTGGTTAACCAACACTCCATATATTTTATCCTTCAAATTACGCTGACAAGTATAAGGATTTTGTGACTCTATTCTGAAATTCCAGAAGAAAATTTATTATTTTTTAAATTATATTAAATTATAAATGTTTTAAATGGAATGAAATTTTTAGTTGATTAATATGCTGTTAAATTATCTCAATTCATTTTAAATGTGCAAATTTTATCACGATAATTATTTAATATATATCGAAAAATTTGGAAATTTGGAGAGATTCTGACCAATGCTGTAAAACTTCTGCATATTCTGATTTCCTCTTGCCACAAAAATTTCTTTTTCTCTTCCCAGTACTTGGGAAATGTATCACTGGTTTATATCTGAAATTGTTTTATTTTTACTTAATGACAAAAATTAAAAGCTGCTTCCTTAATAATACCATATTTTTATTTATGATATGTCTTTTGCGATAATCTATATTTGTTTTACTTTAAGGCAGTAACTGTTTGCTGTTTTTGTAATAATTTTAATCGGAGTTTAACATTTGTATAATAAACAAAAATTCATCTGATATTATCATCCAGATTATTTGAAGATTTCAATTTTGCGACATAACGTTGGTCTTATGAATGTCGGATAATCAGAATCATTAATATAGAGCATACTGTATATTGTTTATGTTATCATAAGAAGTTATCTATACATCAAAATTCAACTGTTAAATGTGAAATACCAACACCATTATTTTATTAAATATTTAAATTCAATCTCCAAATAGCTATTAAATATTTTAATTAAAGTGTTAAAACTTCAAAAGTTTATTCTCATTCTGAAACAGCTCAGTAAAAAAATCAGTCATTTATAACAAAAAAAAAAAAAAAAAAAAAAAAAAAAAAAAAAAAAAAAAGCATTTTTATTGAACCTTGTGATTTCCATTATCCGTAATATAAAATGTGAAAGGATAAAAGTTTGTTTATCTTAAGAAGAAAGGTCATGATGGAAATCATATTTTATTCCCCTGTTTGATATATAAAAAAAAAAGAGAGAGAGAGAGAGAGAGAGACATAACTATGCTAGGTATTCATTGTATTCAGCATGACATTTTTCTTTCCACTCTTTTATTCGACCGTAAAATTCTTCATAAAGCCTTTAATATCATTCTTTTTTTTATCGTATTTTGTTTCGACTGCAAAAAAATCTGCTAAGTAGTTTAAACGTTTTTGTTATGCTCCAAGGAAAACATGTATTTGTAATTTAAGCTAAATCTTTATCAGCCAAAATATTTTATGCACGAATTAAAAAAATATTTTTTTAAATACATTTTTGAAGCTGATACAGAGAGTAGTTTAACTTAAGATATCTGCTTACATTGCAATGACCGTTTTGGTGAAAATTTTCTAAAATATTTTTATTTATACTATTAATAATATTATTTTATTAAATATTTAAATTCAATCCAAATAACCATAAAAATATTTTAATTAAAGTGTTTCATTACTATTGTTTCTTTAAAAACTTTAAAACTTTTTCTTATTCTGAAACAGCTCAGTAAAAAAAATCAATCATTTATAACACCAAAAAAATCATTTTTATTGAACCTTGTGATTTCCATTATCCGTAATATAAAATGTGAAAGGATAAAAATATGTTTATCTTAAGAATAAAGGTAATGATTGAAATCATTTCTATTCTCTTGCTTGAAAAAAAAGAGAGAGGGAGAGAGAACTATGCCAGATATTCTTTGTATTCAGCATGTCATTTTTTTCCCCAACAGTCTTTTATTCGACCGTAAAAGTCTTTATAAAGCCTTCAGTAGCTTTCCTTTTTTTATCATATTCAATTTAGACTTTTTTTTAAATATGCCAAGTAGTCTGCCAAACCTTTTCGTTATGCTTCAAGGAAAACGTGTATTAGCAATTTAAACTAAATCTCTGTCAGCTTGCGACCAAAATATTTTATGCGCGCATAAAGAAGTATTTTATTTGGATACATTTTTAAAGCTGATACAAAGAGCACTGACGGAACAGTGGCGCAGCAATTGAGCGATTGTCACCACTAAATTTTTATAGTATTCTTCGACTTCAAAAATCTCAGAAATTTTGTCCTGAAGTTAAATGAAGAATACTAATAAAATTTTGCGATGTCAATTGATTCTCTGCTGCTACACTGTTCCATCACTGAGAGAGTAGTTTAACTTAAGGTATCTGCCTACATTACAATGACCCTTTTGGTGAAATTTTTCTAAAATATTTTTATTTATATTATTCACTAGCAAAAGCCCAGCTTTGTCTAGATTCGCGAAGCATTATTTCTGCCCTATATATATATATAAAATCCTAATGAAACGAATTTATGAAACGATTTTATGAAACGACTGAATAAACAACTAATTCACGGCGATTTCTCCTAAAATATGGTGTATTATGCGAAGAAATTAACACCAAAAATCCGTATTGATCTTCAGATCTCAAAACTTGTATTAGATTTGTTAAATTCGAATTAGTTTTCGAGATATTAATTTTTTGCTAATTTTAAACACTTTTTTCTAATGGTGGCAACTCATTTTTTAATCATAACAGATATTTTTTTAATATTTTAGAAAAGGTTATTATTTTAAACTAATTTGGTCACCAGTTTGGCCTCCCTTAAATGTATGCTAAGAGATGTATCATGTTACTTTTATTCATAATTCAATTTACTTGAACAATCTTTCGTTAAATCGGAAGATTCTGATAGAGAAATCAAGAACTATGAATTTTTATGTTAGCGCAATGCAGGTAATAAATCTCCCGTCGGATTTTTTTTTTTTCATTATCATTTTATTTAAATTACAAAATTTTCATTTAAAACTGAAACATTTAAAATTAATGGCGTCCACCTTTTTTTTTTTTCCTTAACGAAATGAAAAGAAAAATAATAGGCACAGATGTCATATACGCACCGGGGTACGTAATTGGCGCCAAAATGGCGTTATTTTGACTGGCATTGAAACCTGGTTAAAGTTGCTTATTTATTAATAAATGTTTATTTACATTTATTTTCTTTTTTAAAAAAATAGTTATAAATTGTTTGTTCTATAGTTATTAATTAAAGTTTTTTTTATTTATTGTTATTTCATTTTTAAATAATAGAAAATAATTTAAAAATACATATGTAACTGGCTTTCGAAAACGAGGTTTTCGCCAAATTGTCGTAAAAACCCGGTGCGTATATCACATCTGAGCCAAATCACTACAATAATAGCTTAAATCATGTGACTGTCATAAACAGTTCTGCGTTGACCGCTTTGCTTTTTATATGCCAATCGGTCATTTTGGTACATGTTAGCCGGGCGCAGGTGATAAATCGCATAGTATTGCCCCATTGCCATCAATTCATCTATATTATAATAGTCCAAGTCATGTAACTGTCATAAACAATTACGGGCTGACCCATCCGCCTTTCATATGCATGGTGGCTATTTTTAATCAAAGTTATTTTTTCAAGTAAAATTACATAAAATTGGCCGTGATCGCAAAGAATTCTCGGTACATCTATGTTAGCCGGGAGTAAATTTCGCCAATAGTATTTTTTAAGACTCCAGTTAGCCTTTTTTGTTTCTCGCGTGGTAAATTAAAACAATGCTTTGATGTTGAAATTAAATGGCATGGTATATGGCATTATTTTTCTTTTTCTGTTATTTTTCTCTATTTATTTCTTTATTTTTTGTGAAATAATGGAAAGTCATGAATTTTAAATGTTTCAGATTAAAATTAAAGTTAAGTGTTTCAAATAAAATGAGTGAAAGGTTTATATTCTTAATGAAATACGAAAAAATGCGACGAGAACATTGTTTGGCTGTTTATCATCTGCGTTCAGCTAACATAAAAACACAGTTCTCGATTTCTCTAACAGAATCTCTCGATTTAGTAAAGGACTGAGACAGTAAATTAAAATATGAATAAAAGCAACATGATCCAAAGCTTACCATACATTTAAGGGAGACCAAATTGGTCGCCAAGGGCGGCTAGTATTAAATAATGCATCAAATCGTGACATCTAATTTAAACTTCAAAGCAATGTTTTAATGGGACTACTTAGTTATCCCGTCGACCAATAACGCCAAATTATATAAATCGCCACACCACTCGCCAAATTATACAAATTGACAAATTATTTATTTTAAATAACGAAAGTACAAATAAATTAGCATAACACTAATAAAAATACAAATAAAACATCGAAATAAAAATCACTTGAAGGCGTAAACACGTGTAACTTCCTTAAAGTCAAGTGAATGTGACATTTACGATCAACCATTATCGGCATTTAATCTTATAGTTTGGCGATAGATTTTTGGTCGACGGGATAACCAAGTAGTCCCGTTTTAATTTACCACTCGAAAAGCAAAAAAATGCTAACTGGCGAGTTAAAAAAAAAAAAAAGCTGTTGGCGAGATTTGCACCCGGCGAACATAAAAGTACCAAGAATTCTTTGCGATCATGGCAACCTTTATGTAGTTTTATTCGAAAAAGTAATTTTCATTCTTTAATCAAAATGGAAACCTTTCACATGAAAAGCGAAGGGAATTAGCCCGTAATTGTTTATGGCTTGGTCTATTATAATATAGGTGAAATGATGGCGATAGAATAATATTTGGCGACTTATCACCTCTGTGGCTGACTAACATTAAAGTACCAAAATGGCCTCCTGGAATATAAAAAGCGAAGGGATCCGCCCGGAACTGTTGATGATAGTCACATGACTTAGGCTATTAATATAGAGATTGTTTTCGATGCTAAAAATAGCGCAAAAATAATATTTCCTTACGATCAAAAATCTATTTACACGTGGCCATTAAAAACAGAAAAAAAACTTTAAAATTACTATTAAATGAGTACGTGTTAAAAGCAGGAAAATATTGTAAATTATGTCTTGAAAATTGTATTTATACGTGAATATTAAAAGAGAAAGGAAACTTTAAAATAATAAATACATTAATATACGTTTAACCCTTTCAGGGGCAAGGTACTTCTGTTCGTAAAATGTTGAAATCAGTGAATGGCACCAGAATTTACAAACAAATTTATTTCGAAATACGAAAATGCTTTTGTTCACTTACTTAATAAAAGGAAAATTTTCGTTCCTATATTCTGGTGCCAATGTGGCATTTAGGGATTAAAATTAAATGGTCCAAAAATCAACCACCGCCCTTGAAGGGGTTAAAGCGGTAAACTGTAGTAATTGTAGTAAATTGTATTATGTCAATCGGATTAGAACGCTGTTAAAAAGTATCGGGAGGCAAAGACTGTTTTTACTTAATTCACTTTATTTTAGCTTCTTTTAAAATGCTTAACTTATCTTCTTTAATAAACCCGAAAACAACCATTGCATGTCATAACAGCAACTGATTCGGCCTTAAATTTTCGCATCAAAGGGAAATGGATGGAAACCCGTTTACAGGGAGATCGCTATAGGTTTTTTCATTATAATTCAATCTGCTGTAATCTTCTTAAAACCGATCAGATTAGTACGCTTTTAGATTCTGTGGTGTCTGAACGAGGGTTGGCGAGCGCAGCTTGCAGTGGGCAAAGCCCCCCTTTTAATAAGATAAATATTTGAAAGTAACAATATTTTTTTATATTAATTTTACATATTTATTAAGCAGAAACGTTATTTTATGTTTTGGCGCAATTTAACTTTAGAAATGTAAATTCGGCCAAATAACTAAGAATTGCCTCGAAATTTTTTATGTAATATATAAAAATGAAAACTGCCAACAATTAAGAATTCACAATAAAATTGTCTATTGCAAGATGCATTGCATATTACGTACGCCACGCTGCAATATTGAGACAAATGTCAGACGAACGACTTTTTGAACGCTTGTGGTTTAAACAAGAAAAATAAATACCTGCGCTATCCCGGTCAAACGAGCGATCTATGAACCGTTCCCGCCACACAGAGCAGACGACATTATTTATCGCCGCAACAGAATGATTTCCATTCGATGTTTTCAATAAGCAAAATGGATCTTCTGCAGGAAATAAATGATTTTGTAATTTTATATTAGTTATTCAAGAAATTAGAAAAAAGAAATATACACAGACGGTACTAGGTTCATCCTATTTTAAGTAATCGATAGAAAATTAACTTTGCTGTACACAAAATTAAAAAAAAAAAAAAGAAAAAAAAAAGAAAAGAAAAGAAAGGAAAGAAAACGAAACGGCCACTTTACCAAACTTACCTATATTTGCTTCAAAAATAGTAAAGAAGATAGCTTTCCTTTTAACTCGGTTTATCAGATTTGAACCGGTATATCAGATTTGAATCAAATCGAATAATTCTGCATGAAAAAACCATTTATCTACATTAAAAGGGAACTATCCCCCGTTACCCCCTTTATACTTAACCAATAAACCTCCCAACCTAATCAAGGTAGTTCCTTCACATAATAAACTGGTGTACCAAATTTGGAGCAAATCGAATAATTCTGCATGAAAAACATATTTATCTAATTTAAAGGGGCGGGGTACTAGCCCTCTTTTCCCGATTTATACTGAACTAATGAACCTCCAACTCTAATCAGGGAAGCTCCTTAACATAATAAACCGGTATACCAAATTTGGAGCAAATCGAATAATTCTGCTTGAAAAACACATTTATCTAAAAGGGGAATCTAGACCCACCCCCCTCTTTTCCAACTTTATAATTAACCAATGAACCCCCAAAACTAATCAGAGGAGAGCTTTATCGGAATGAACGTAGACAAATTTTTTGAAGCAAAACGGATAATTCTGCATAAAAAAAACATTTATCTAAATTAAAGTTGGAATTAGCCCCCGTTGTCTCCCTTTATACTTAACCAATGAATCCCAAAAACTAATCAGGGAAGCGCCTTATCAGAATGAAACTAGAAAAAAAAATTGAAGCAAATTGGATGTTTCCATCAAGAGTTATCGCGTTACGTACATACGTACGTACATACAGAACCGGCGGGCACATTAGTTCTCAAGCTTTGATAGCCTGTGAGCTAAAACAATAAAAAATAAATTACAGTATTTTTAAAACTATATGCTCGCAGTAAATAGAACCGGTACCGGATATGACCACAGAGGCTCTGTTTTGCTGTCTCCTTTCCCATACTGGATTTTCAAAACCAGATCTCACTTGTAATGATTTTAATTTCAAAGGATTATTATTAAATATTCATTACTATTAAGAAATGCAACATTTGCTGTCTATTTAGGGCCCCGTCACAAAAATCCGTTTAATAAAACAGGCCTCTTCTCAAAAATCGTAATTATAAAACAGGCCCTTTCACAAAATTATATTCCATAAAAACATGCTATTAATTAATTATTTTAACATTATTAGGTTTAAAAATCTGTAATTTGTAAAGAAAACAAGTTCCCCCGAAACGAAAACTTTAGCATTTACTTTTCGCAAAAGGCTTCCTTCGCCCCCTACCCCGCAAAGAAAAACCCCTGCAATTACCCATGAATTTAATTTAGTACATACTAGGACAAAATATTATTATTATTAGTAGCATTTGATAAAGATTACATTCAATTTTTCCTTATAATAATACTTTACTATTTAAATACTTTTCTTATAAAACGTTAACTTGCAACATTACCATAATTTTAAATGCTTTTTTAGGTGCGTTCGTAATTATATAAATACGTAGCATCTATAGTCGTCGTTCAGTCCGTCTGTCCGCATATAACAGAGCAAAAACTACCCAACCGAATAGCCTGAAATTTTGAATATATAATTGTTGTAAAAGTTTGTCGAGTCATTTCAAATTTTATGAAAATCGGATGTATAGTTTAATTACAGGGATAGTCAAAAGTTTTTCGCTAGATTACGGCCAATGGGAAAAAATTATTGCAAGTGCATTTTAATGATGTTGCAGCCTTCCGAATGGTCTTAAATTTTAAATATATAATTTTTGCAAAATTTTGTCGAGTCGTTTCAAATTTTATGTAAATCGGATGTATAGATTAATGACAGAGACAGTCAAAATCTTCCGTTACATTACGGCCAATGAGAAAAAAATTATTGCAAGTGTATTTTAATGATGTTACAGCCTTTCGAACAGAATGAAATTTATATGCACTTATGAAGTGCACTCAAATATACAATCAGTACAATTCGGTGCAAAAAATATTTATGAAACTATTTACGAAACTTATTACGAATGCACCTCATTTGCCACGTTTGATGAGCAATTTCCAACTTGTTTGTTTAAATGAAACAAAATTAATTCATATAATTTATCGATAACTTCCTAATCTTCTTTAGATTTTTCTGATTTCTTTTTTTTTTTTTTTTTTTTTTCTAAATCAAGGATGCCTTTAACGAAGTTATTATATTTTAATTTTTATCTTTATATAATGTAAGCATGAGGTGTCCAACTATATTGAACACTTTTGTATTTCAAAAATTAGTTAATCTACGTGTATTAAATTCATTTTAAATTCTAGCGAAAAAATTCGATACGCAACCAGAACCAACAACTTACGAATCACTGATAAAAAAAATTAAAGCCAACGTCAAAACTTCGGTTCGTCTGGACAACCTAGAAGAAACAAAAGACTTGAGCACGCCACCAGCTCCCAGCGAGTTGGGGGAAACGCCGATCCTCGACGTGAAACTTTTCGGAATTTTTACCGCAACGATTTGTGGGCGCTCGTCTGAACAGACCAGAAGATTCGTATGCTCTCAAGAGAGAGCGTCGAAAATGCTGATTTTCAAAATCGCTTGTCTGACATCTGCCTTAAAAGCTGTTGCGGGTATTACGATAATTATTTTACCTCACATGCAAATAATTAGAGATATACATATTACGTACGCCACGCTGCAATAATAAGAAGCTTTAGCAGGCATTAAGATGACTCTTTTATTTCACATGCAAATAATTATTGATTATTTAATTGCGCTAATTATTACAAATTTTTAAAAATAAAGAAACACATTTTATCACAAACATCAACAAATTTTTTTATTCCCTTATTCCAAAGATATCGTTTTTATCGTCTGCTGCCTTAATAACATGATAAATTTAATTTCATTAAAAAAAAGGCACAGTAGTAATAAAATATTTGATTAAATCGAATAGTTATTTTCAATAATGGTTTTAGAATTAAATTCATGAACTCCCGTGCATAGAATGGGTTAAACAGCTAGTTTATGATATAACGAATTTAACAATTAATCTTATTTGTTTACAGTTCTTTTATTGCTACTTTACAAAAAAAAATCATAATATAATTCTTTTAAAATGCGTAAGTATCGTCTGCGTAAATTTTTTCACATAATAAGAATAAATTGTGTATTTGAATTCTTAACACTGAAAAATACTTTTATTACTGAATGTAAATAACAGAATTTTCATAAATTTTAATTCATTAAAAATATGCTATAAAATTCATAAAAAGGGTATTTTAAAATTTTCATTAAAAACATCGTAAAACTATTTAACTAATCATGTTTCTATCTACAATGACTAACTCCATGATTTATTTTTGCTTCTGAAAATATACGTGTTTCATTTTTTATTTACAAAAATGCGTCCGAAATGGAAAAGCATGTAAAATAAATTAATTAAAATAATAAATTTTTTAAGGTTAGTCTATAAAAAAAAATAATATTGTGCAAATCTGCAGATCATAATTTATTTTTATGTTTAATTTCAAGTCAAAATACTGAATAGTTTTTTTGTAAAGTGTACGACAAAATGTAATTTGTGTAGCCTAGTAGAGGATTCGCTTCGCTCATCCTAATAATATTATTTTATTAAGTATTTAATTTTGGTCTCCAAATAACTATAAAAATATTTTAATTAAAGTGTTTCATTACTATTATTTCTTCAAAAACTATAATACTTTCTCTAATTCTGATACAGCTCAATAAAAAATTCAATCATTTATAACAAAAAAAATGAGTATTTTTATTGAATCTTGTAATTTCCATTATCCGTAATATAAAACGTAAAAGGATAAAAATATGTTTATCTTAAGAAGACAGGTAATGATTGAAATCATTTTCTATTCTCCGGTTTGATAAAAAAGAGAGAGAGATCGAGAGAGAGTACTATGCCAGGTATTCTTTGTATTCAGCATGACATTTCTTTTCCAGTATTTTATTCGACGGTAAAATTCTTCATTAAAGCCTTCAATATCTTTCTTTTTTTATCATATTCAGTTCCAATTTCACAAAAAACTGCCAAGTAGTTAAAACGTTTTCGTTATGCTTCAAGGAAAATGTGTACAATTGAAGCTAAATCTTTATCAACTTTCTATAAAAATATTTTATTGCCGCATAAAAAAAATATTTTATTTAGATACATTTTTGAAGCTGTGTGTTTGGCAAATTTGTAATTGCAATTATCAGCAATGTAATCACAATTTAATTGTATGTAATTAATTATCGTTAAAATTACATACCGTAAACAATTCTTGCAGCACTCTAGCCGGAACCGCTTCTATCTCATTATTTGGCGAAATTTCTGTATTTGAATATATGTAAATATAATCAATTACATGCATTTAACTTGAAATACTTGACACTATAGTTTAACTGTAAATTGTAACTTTGCGGATAATAGAGATTACAAATTTGCCCAACTCTGATATCTGCCTATATTACAATGACCGTTTTGGTGAAATTTTTCTGAAATCTTTTTATTTATATTATTAGTAATATTATTTTATTAAATATTTAAATTCAATCTCCAAATAACTATAGAAATATTTTAATTAAAGTGTTTCATTACTATTATTTCTTTTAAAACTTTAAAACTTTCTCTTATTCTAAAACAGCTCAATAAAAAATTCAATCATTTATAACACAAAAAAAAGTATTTTTATTGAATCTTGTGATTTCTATTATCCGTAATATAAAATGCGAAAGGATAAAAATATGTTTATCTTAAGAAGAAATGTAATAATTGAAATCATTTTCTATTCTCTTGTTTAATAAAAGAGAGACAGAAAGAGAACTATGCGAGGTATTCTTTGTTTTCAGCTTGACATTTCTTTTCCAGTCTTTTATTCGACCGTAAAATTCTTCATAAAGCCTTCAATATTTTTCCTTTTTTATCATATTCAGTTTCGACTTCACAAAAAACTGCCAAGTAGTTAAAACGTTTTCATTATGCTTCAAGGAAAACGTATTTGCAATTAAAGCTAAATCTTTATCAACTTTGGACCAAAATATTTTATGCGCATATAAAAAAAAATATTTTGTTTGGATACATTTTTGAAGCTGATACAGAAAGCAGTTTAACTTAAGTTGTCTGCCAATGTTTTACAAATTTGTAATTGCAATTATCAGCAATGTAATTACAATTTAATTGTATGTAATTAATAATTATCGTTAAAATTACATACCTTAAACAATTCTTGCAGCACTGTAGCCGGAAGCGCCCCTATCCCATTATTTGACGAAACTTCTGTATTTGAATGTATGTAAATATAATCAATTACATGTAATTAATTAACTTGTAATTACTTTGCAGATAATAGAGATTACAAATTTGGCCCACTTTGATATCTGCCTACATTACAATGACCGTTTTGGTGAAAATTTCCTAAAATCTTTTTATTTATAATATTAATAATATTATTTTATTAAATATTTAAATTCAATCTCCAAATAACTATAGAAATATTTTCATTAAAGTGTTTCATTACTATTATTTCTTTAAAAACTTTAAAAAAATTTTCTTATTCTGAAACAGCTCAATAAAAAAATCAATCATTTATAACAAAAATAAAGCCTTTTTATTGAATCTTGTGATTTCCATTATCCGTAATATAAAATGCGAAAGAATAAAAATATGTTTATCTTAAGAAGAAAGGTAGTGATTGAAACCGTTTTCTAGTCTTCTGTTTGATAAAATAAAAGAGCGAGAGACAGAGAACTATGCCCATATATTGTTTGTATTCAGAATGACATTTTTTCACCAGTCTTTTATTCGATCGTAAAATTCTTCATAAAGCTTTCAATATCTTTCTTTTTTTATCATATTCAGCTTCAACTTTTATAAAAATCTGCCAAGTAGTTAAATCTTTTTCGCTATGCTTCAAGGGAAACATGTATTTGTAATTTAAATTAAATCTTTATCAGCATGCGACCAAAATATTTCATACACGCATAAAAAAGAAAAATATATATTTGGATACATTTTTTGAAGCTGATACAGAGAACAGTTTAACTTAACTCTTTATAGCCTAAATTTTGAATAAAAAAAAATTGCCTCACCTGAATAATTATTGCGTTAATGTCTAAGATATCCAGAACAACATATATAATAATAATTTGATTTTTAAGGAATTTTTTAATTAAAACTCATTTAATAAATCAGTAGTTAGAGTTATTTTTGCAAAATATTTACAAGAATATTTACATTAATTAACAAAAAATACTGTTGCGGAAATCTCACAATTCTTATAAGAACTGTGTAAATAAGTGCATTATGATCCTATCTGTAACAAAGAAGTGTTTTGTAGTCGCAAACTTTACGTATAACATTTTTTAATAGGATAAAAGCTACACCTAGGAAAATGGTTGAGAAAATAATCACATTAGAAAATATTTAGCTTCAATTGTTTCCCTGTGCTTTGTAAATATGATTAAGCAAATTATTTTGTATGAAAAGTGCGATCTACTTTTAATAAAATACGAATTAAATAAATTTTCCATTGAATTTTCTTTATTGTTTTTGCAATACCTAATTCACACCAGAAAATTAAAATAGCGATATTTGCTTTAATTAATAACAGACATTTTATATCTATATAAAGCCAAATTAACCATTGAAACTTTCTGGTGTAAAGTCAAATTCTCTGAACTACAGTAAAACCTCCCTAAAGCGACCACGATCCGTTCCAATAACTAGTAAATCTGCAGATCAGGAGCCTCAACGTCAGCTCTACAATTCATTGTGTTTAGCAACCTTTGAGTAATATTAATCTTTCTACAAAAAACGAAATTTAAAGTTTTGAAATTACATAAACATTTATAAAACGAAAAAATATTTCGAAGGTTTCTGACATTAGAAGCGTTAAATTAAACCCCTTGTTATGTAATGGTATTCTGAAAATCTCATGAGCTACTTATTCTGGTAATTTTTAGATAATAAAGTAGATTTCTTCAGGGGGGCTCTGCCCCCCTGAACCCCTTCGTAGTGTAATTTAATTTACATTTGTAATTATCAATTAATTGTGTTAATGTCCTTTAGTAAATTCTACCAATAGACGGAAACGTACATGAATTCTTTTCTACAGTCCTGTATATTACGTGAAGATTTTTACGCGTCGTCTATAACATTTAAATTTAATGCAGACAAAAAACCCTCTTAAAACTGCTCATATCACATTTCCGGGGATTAGTATGCATAGTGTGCACCATATATCCAGTTTCTGCGGAGTCCTGTATATGGTTCTATTTAAATTCTGCAAACATTTGTTAGTATACTAAATGTAATTGGGCTGGGAAATACATAACTCAAATAATAAAAAAAAAAACACACTGAAGCAATTCGCGCTCATTTTCATTTATACTTACGAATTCATTTGTGTATCCCTGTACATGGTCTATACAATATTTAAGCTCTACTTATTAAGCACAAATTTACTTAACGTTAAAACGCACACCATAATCGAAAATGCTCTTCAGCAATCATCCCTAATAGACCAGAACTGTATCCGAAATTTTTTATGTGACCCTATAAATGAACGATAAATACGATACAAATCATATTCAAGCTTCTTGTAGTCAACCACAGTAATGTAATTTAATTTCATAATGTTTGAATTAGTGCAACACAATTAACACACTGACGACAGGCAATTTAATTAAATCTGGGTTTAAAAACAGTAGAAGCTCCCCCCTCTTCTGAAAGTGTCTCGGAAATTGGTTTCTGAGATATGTTTTTCATGTTTATGCAGCAGTAAATATCTTTCAATGTACGGATGTAATACATAATGTCTTACAATCTATAAAAAATATGGACAACACAATATAAATGTCTTTTCTGTAAGGTAGAAGTCACTCCCTTAGCCAATGATGTATTCTGAATAAAAACGAGAATTCTCGTTTCCCGTCGCTAATGTGTTAAAATAAGCTGTGAGGAGTTAGTTTTTTTCCCCCGTAGACCACATTTTAATCGACCACTTTTGTGTGACCCTGAAAAAAACATATGCTTTGCACCCCATATACTACAAAAATGTTTCAAAAATACATATCAATTTTATTATTTTGTAACTGAGTAACATCATTAAAAAACGCCACAAAAGGATTTTCTTCAAAGATTGTAATATTATGAATACTTTTGAGTTCCCTGTACGCATGCTGTAAGTGCTACACATAACATATTTTATAGTAACCAGGTTCTAGTGCACCTTAATAAAGTATATAAATTTCATTACGTTTAACATTGTGTAACATTATTAAAATACATCGCAGACGATTTTTCTCAAAGACTATAATGTAACGGAATAGTTTTGAGTGCCCCTGTAATTAAGCTATGAATGCTACACTCTTCATTTTTAATAACAAATATACTTTGGCAAACCTCAATAACGTATATCAATTACATGTAATCCCGACTATATTTACGCGAGTTAGAGCACGTAGAGAAACACGGCAATCGACAGATAGAAAAACTGAAGTCATAAATACTTTTCATCCATGTTGGAAAGTGTTAAAAAGGATTTACATGCCTTTATCTGTACTTTTTTTTCACTTATAGTATGGTTAAACATTAGTTTAAACATCCTAATCCATGCGATAGCAATAACATATTAAAAGCCCCCCAAAATATGCATATCTGGAGATCTATAAATCTACTGGAAAATAATTCATTATCGTGCCCACTGTTAATTGCATAAATTGCATCGATTTGGCGCGATAAAATATTTTTTGTGATAGCCTTTTAATAGTACCTGCAACAAAATTAACGTAATTTACTAACTTCATTCATATTTGACGCAATGATAGGCTACGAATAACAGTCGCTAGGCAACGAAGAAAAGGAAAAAAAAAAGAAATATGTATCATATAAAACAAGAAAATTAATTAAAAAATTCTTTATATTATTGGAATACATGTATAAATGTCCTCAAAACATTATACACGTAAATAAAAAAATCTGATAGATATATTGATAAAACTTCAATATAATAGGAATAATTTAAAACCCTTATTTGGAATTTTAGTATCCATAATTTGACATTTAAATCCATGAATCAAACGTGCCATTTTCTTTCAACAAATGGAAATTTGAAAATCGTCTGACTTGCCGTAGAAAAGCATTATAAAGAAAAATAAAATCTTCCATATTTTCCGAACGAATGAACCAAATTTAACCAAAAACTATACAGCTACGTCCGGGTATCTCACGAATATGCCCAATTAATTTCAAGCTGATCGGGTGCTTTTTGCGGCAGTTATCGCGGAACAGACAGACAGACAAACGGAAATCAAAACATTTCGTGTCTCCACAGTAAGCCTTCACTGACGTTTCGGCAAAAATGGGTCGCTCCGAAAGGTGCTCCCTTAATGGAGATCATGTTTAAATCTAGATTTTAATGGTTGAAAAAAGGTAACAATCAATGTTACTGAAATTTATTTTTCATATTAGGAAAAATATTAAAATTTAAGTAAAAAAAGATAAGTTAATTACATAAGTTAATGACTGCAGAGTTTAAAAAATGAATACATTCATGTTTGTTGTGATTTTACGGTTTTATCTTTTATAACTTATGTCCAAGTCATTTCGAAGTTCAGTCAATAAACGCAATTGTTTTTTGGACGGGAACAAATAATGACGATTTCATTCATTTATCAATTTCTTTGATAGTTTCCTGACAGAATAAGGCAAGGGAGTTTTTGGAGCGTCATTCTTAATTTGTCATCAGAGTTAAATTCATTGCCTAAAAATGCACAAAGGGGTTTAAACACTTAAAAGTTACCGGAATAAAATAAAAAGTAGAAATCTAAACTTAGTTTAGAAGTTTGATGAATAATGCTGCGTTTTCGGAATTATATTCCTAATAAAACCTTCTTCAAACGACCCGGGAAAAAAAAGGATTTTGTTTCATTTTCTTCAAAGAAATGGGTCGCTCATGGAGGGAGTTCAATTGGGAGGGTCTCTGAATGGAGGCAAAATTAGTATTGAGCCTATGGGAATAAATTTCGTTCCATGAAAAAATGGTCGCTCAGGGAGCTGGTCACTTAATGGAGGTGGTCGCACAGGGAGGTTTCACTGTACTTAGTTTCTAGAACGTATTCTATCATGGGAATTAAAGGGTTAAAGATTAAGTTTTATAAAATAAATCTATATATATAAAATAAGAGATGTCTGTCTGCCTGCCTGACCGCGGAAAGCGCCGAAATTATAACACCTAGGCCTCTGAAATTTTTGTCATGTGTAGATGCTATTACCGGAAAGTGCACTTCACCGCCGGATTTTTAAATTTTAATTTAGATATTTTTTAAAAAATTAAAACGTAATTAAAACGTTATGTGTTAGAGGCTATTTACAGCTCTAAGCCAATCCGCTGCAATAAAACGTTATGGGTTACAGGCTATTTACAGCTCTAAGCCAATCCGCGGCAAAGAAGAAACCAGCCAATGAGAGCAGGTGGCAAATATGAGATACAGCGGCTGCATTTCCTAGCCTAACTGTAGCGGGAAATTGCACTGTTTATTTCCCATGCTTTATTTATTTTGTTACTATAAGATTTAATCTTATTGACATTATTTTATAATGTTTTTTATATTGTTTATAAGAAATGATATAATACAATTCACGTAAGTTACTTTAAATTGTATTTGTTCTTCGTATTAATATCTATTTACATACGCGTAGTCGCCCAAGAATGAAATAGTATAATGTTTTTTTAACTTTCTGGGATCTTAAAGTAATTTTTTTTTTTTCAAATTTGCTGATTATTTTTTTTTTTTTCAAATTTGCTGAATCGACGCTTTACTGAATGTTTTCATTTCTTAGTAAAAATAGAACTGTACATTTTATAGTAAAGTGTGAGGTGAAAACTGTACTTTCTATGAAATGGAAACATTCAGTAAATAATTTCCGTTCTCGGGTGATTAAGAGATGTATGTTGTCATCGCCCAAGAATAGGAATAAAACAAATATTTCTTTTCAGGGGAAATGAATGAAGTTATTTGGGTTTTTCTTTTATCTTTTTTTTCCACTTCCCCATATATTATGAGTTTCATAACAAATTCCAATGAAAACATATTTTTTACACTTTACTGAGTGTTTTCATTTCTTATCAAAGTCATGATATGCAACAAGCACAGGGATCTGTTTAGGAAAAATTGGGTTCTGTAAAGGACCCCTCACAAAATTTTTCATTTCAAAACTGGACCCTTCACAACGTTTTTTATGTCAAAACTGGACCCTGCACAGATTTTTTCAAATTAAAGCAGGACCCTTCACAAAACTTTTCACCTTAAAAAAGGGACCCTTCACAAAATTGTCATAAAAGTAGGCTTTTTACAAACTTTTTCACCTGAAAACTAAACTTTTCACATATTTGCTGAATCAACGCTTCACTGAATGTTTTCTTTTCATTTATTAGCAAAAGTATAAGATGTATGTTTTAATTTTAAGATTTGTTATTGAACTCTGTTTCATTTAAGGAGGTCCGGGACATACCTATTTTAAAATAATTTTTATTTATTGAGTTAATATTTTGAAATTTTTTGTGATTCTTAACCATAACATGGTAAAACTTATTAATCGGTATAACTCGAAATGTTATATGTAGAATTTAAACTTTTTCATTTAAATAAACAAAAATATAAGTTTTAATTTTGATTCTGTATTTTTAAAATTGTTATTGAACTCAGTTTGCTTCATATATAAATATTCAATGTTTTGATTTATTATTGTTGACATTATTGGGCGATGACAACGTACATTTTATACCTGACTGCATATCCATTCTTAGACGATTATTCACAAACTCCAAATTTGTCTAATCGCCCCAAGAATCGAATGTTTTTTAAAACATTCAGTAAATAATTTCCGTTCTTGGGCGATTAAGAGTTCATTCATGTGCGATTCTTCTGAAACTCCATGTCACAAAATGCACATTATAACTATTTTACGCATTCAGAATTTTCCATTTTCAATTCTTTTCCTTTTGTTAATCTTTTCTCTCCACTTTCCCACTGATAAGAAATTGTAATGAAAACATATCTTGCACTTTACTGAATGTTTTCATAATGCCAGGTCCAGGTGCAGAAAATTCAAGATGGGAGACAGCCGTCACAGATTTTCTTATCTCTTTTGCAGATTATTTTCCATCAAACCTTTTATTATTTCGCTTTACAATTATGTTTAGCTCTTTATTACTTAATACAAAACTAAGATTATTATCTATAAAAATTAATAAAATGCTTAAAGACATTGCAGGTAAGTGGTGGTTTGATTAATTAATGCTTCAATTGTAAAATATTTTACTAGCAGATTATTTTCTGCCACTGAAGTATCTGTCACAGACACTTGGAGAATTTTCTGCAACTGTGGTGCCAGGCATAGCAGTTTAAAGTTTAGGCGTAATTCAGTGAAGAGAAATTATGATTTTTTTTTTTTTTTTTTTGTTGTTGTTATTGTTCTGTCGCCATTTGTCAAAGTTCCCGACATTTCTCAGCGACAGATTGGAAAAATTCAGCGTGTGCTTCTGCACTCTTTTGTCAAAATTTTCTATACATTTCCGCGATCTTTTGATGAAATTTGCAATTTATTCCCTCGACTGTTTATCGAATTTTGTGTTTTATTTTTATAGTGGTTGTTTTTACAAGATTTTTCATGCAATTCGCGTTATTTTTTTGCGACCATTAGCTAAAGATTAGACAAACTTTGCTATGCGTTTCTGCGATCTTTTGTTGAAATGTACAATCTTTTCTTCGTTTACTGAAATTCACGTTTTTTTCAGCAATCGTTTCACAAAATGCACGATCTCCCCCCCCCCCCAAATCGTTTCACGAAATTTGCAGTTTTTTTTTTTCACGATTTTTTTTAAACGATCAGTGACAAAATTTGTTTTTCTTTTCCGTGGCCATTTGTCGAACTTTCCTATATTTCTCAGTAACATATTGGCAAAATTTGTAATCTGCACTCTTCAAACAA
Source organism: Maratus speciosus (assembly GCA_963932465.1). Classification (NCBI taxonomy): domain Eukaryota; kingdom Metazoa; phylum Arthropoda; class Arachnida; order Araneae; family Salticidae; genus Maratus; species Maratus speciosus. The sequence continues at coordinate 213,311,916 of OZ010793.1, forward strand.
ACTTTGCTATGCGTTTCTGTGATCTTTTGATGAAATTTGCAATATTTTTCTTTGTTTACTGAAATTCACGTTTTTTTTTTCTGCGATCGTTTCACAAAATGCACAATTCCCCCCCCCCCACCCCCACCCCCAAATCGTTTCATGAAATTTGCATTTTTTTTTCAACGATCAGTGACAAAATTTGTGTTTTTCTTTTCCGCGGCCATTTGTCGAAGTTCCCGATATTTCTCAGTGACAGATTGACAAAATTGGCATATGCTTCTGCACTTTTTTGACGAAATTTGCCATGCATTTCCGCGATCTTTTGATGAAATTTGCAATATTTTTCTTCGGTTGTTTACTGAAATTGGCGGGTTTTTTTCAGCAATCGTTTGACGAAATTCTCGTTTTTTTTTCACGATTTTTTTTAAACGATCAGTGACAAAATTTGTTTTTCTTTTCCGTGGCCATTTGTCGAACTTTCCTATATTTCTCAGCGACATATTGGCAAAATTTGTAATCTGCACTTTTCAAACAAACTTTGCTATGCGTTTCTGCGATCTTTTGATGAAATTTGCAATATTTTTCTTCGTTTACTGAATTTCACGTTTTTTTTCAGCGATCGTTTCACAAAATGCACGATTCCCCCCCCCTCCCCAAATCGTTTCATGAAATTTGCATTTTTTTTTTTCAACGATCAGTGACAAAATTTGTGTTTTGCTTTTCCGCGGCCATTTGTCGAAGTTCCCGATATTTCTCAGCGACAGATTGGCAAAATTGGCATATGCTTCTGCACTTTTTTGATGAAATTTGCCATGCATTTCCGCGATCTTTTGATGAAATTTGCAATATTTTTTTTCGATTGTTTACTGAAATTCGCGGGGTTTTTTTCAGCAATCGTTTGACGAAATTCACGTTTTTTGTTTTCAACGATCTATGATGAAATTTGTGATTTTATTTATTTCTTTTTGGTGACTATTTTCCAAAGTTCCCGATATTTCTCAACGACAGATTGGCAAAATTCAGTGTGCACTTCGGCACTCTTTTGTCAAAATTTGCTATACATTTCCGCGATTTTTTGATGAAATTTGCAGTATTTTTCTTCGATTGTTTACAGAAATTCGAGGGCTTTTTGCAGCGATCGTTTCACTAAATGTATGATTTTTTCCCAAGATTGTTTGGCGAAATTTGTATCTTTTTTTTTTTTTTTCAATTATCTGTGATGAATTTGATTTTTTTTTTCTGCGACTATTTGTCGAAGTTCCCGATATTCCTGAGTGACAGATTGGCAAAATTCAACATGTGCTACTGCGATCTTTTGATGAAATTTGCAATTTTTTTTCTTCGATTATTTCACAAAATTCATGATTATTTTTCCAAAATCGTTTGATGAAGTTTTTTTTTTTTTTTTTTTTTTTTTTTTTTTTTTTTTTCTAATGATCATTTCACAATTTTTTTCAACGATCTGTGACAAAATTTGTGATTTTTTTAAAATTTGTGACAATATATCGCATGTTATGTGTTCACCGTTCATGGGTGTCTAAAAATGTAGTCAACAATTTTAACAGGAAGATAGATTATAAATAACGAACACTCAAAATTTTCGCTTTATTGAATTATGCCTAAACTTTGCACTGCACTTTCAATGTGAAAACATTCAATAAAGTATAACATATGTTTTCATTAGGATGAGAAAATATTAACAAAAGAATAAGAACTGAGTGAAAAATCCTTGAGTTCATGAAATACTTAATATGGTGTGCATTTTGTGATATATTAGGAGTTTTATAAGAATCGCATGTGAATGGAAAATTGATCCTAATCGCTCAAGAACGGAAATTATTTACTTCATAAAAAGTTCAAGAAACACGTTCCATGCTTGGGCGACTATGCATATGTAAATTGCCATTAACACGAAGAACGAATACAATTGAAATTAACTTACGTGAATGATAACACTTTAAAATTTTAAAGAAGGTGGGAGAGTTGAATTTGGAGTTTGGAAGGCGGGTGACGATAATTGTCCTTACAACTGTAGCGTTTTCTTCGATGAGTATCCTTTATATGTTGTTTTCTGACAGAGGTCGTTTTAAAGCTTTTGGCCTGTACATTACTAAGCACTCACTCCTCTCCTCTTAACTAATTTTTTCATGAGTAGAGGGTGTTTTAAAATTTTAATTTGTTCATGACTATGGCATACAATTTTACAAAAATGTATGAATAAAATTTGCATAACATCTCAACAATTTGCAACTGCTTCTCCCCCATTTTCACACTGTGAGTGGGTACGTATTTCAGACAAAATCGGGTTTCATCTAAATTAAAGGTTTCTTTATAAATATTACCACGGACCCGGGCAACGCCGGGCGGGTCAGCTAGTAATTATATAAAATAGGGTATTTGAAGGCACACTTATTAAAATATTTACTAATTTGCAATGTTTTAGCGTAAAACAGCCACACGACAGCAGTTTTTACTTGTATTGCAGATATGCAACAGAAGAAAAGATTGACGTATTTTATGAAAAATGTATCTCTGATTTTTTTCATTATTTTTCCTGTGTAATAAGGCAGTCAGAGAATCATATATAAGTTTTTCGAAACAAAATAAAAAATCGCATATTTAAGGGTTAATAGGATAAAAACTTCACCTAGGTAAATGGTTGAGAAAATAACCACATTAAAAAATATTTAACTTCGACTGTTTCACTGTGCTTTCTAAAGATGTAAATTATTTGGTATGAAAAGTGTAATCTGCTTTTATTAGTATACGAATTAAATATATTTTACATTGAATTTTCTTTAATGGTACTTAAAAGTACCGTCAAGATATAAATGGTTAAGGTACTGCTTACATTAAAATAACCGTTTTGGTGAGAATTTTCTAAAATCGTTTTATTTGAGGTAACAATCTTTTACGATTCCAAATCTGCTTTAGTTTTTTTTTTTTTTTTTTTTTTTTAAGAATACTAAAAGAGGCGTTATAGCTAATTTAATAAACAGAACAGATAATAAGTCAAATACCGGAAGTGAACATAAAGGCCAGTAGAAATGTAAACAATGTGTCTATGCATGGGTTTTTTTTTTACTTTTTTACATAAAAATATTAATAAATCTCAATTCACACTTATAAATCAATTTTATTGATAGTAATAATATAGATAAGAAATCTTTTATTGCGATTTCCAAAAAATCTATTTTTTCGCTATTTCAATGTACGATAAACTTCATTAAGTAAAATGTTTTAAACATATTTCAAGGAAATTTTGTCAGAATGCTTTCCATATTACTCACTGAACTAGAATCTAAGCTCTATGTAATAATGTAGAGATTTTATAGGTACTCGAATATAAAAAAAGTAGTAATATTTAATTTTTAAAAAGCCTTTTTTGACATTTTGAAATATTTCAGTTAATTTTGAAGATATTGTAAAACTCCTAGTTCAAAGCACTGATAAGTGTAATAGTAGTCTGTAACATATAGGAAATTGAAATCATTTAGTTGAATTGAGTGTATGCTGTCAGGCGTAGTAAGCATGAAATTTTGCTTAAAAAATGGCGAAAAAAAAGACATTTTTTTAAAATGTTTAGACGATATTGCTAGGGTTTTTCGTTTTTAACTCATTCTGTATTGCAACTGAACTAAAAATATGTGTATTTATTCAATATTATACATTTTTTAAAGCGCTCCGAACGTAAACAGATACCATAATAAGTATATATTAATAATACAGATACTATAATGATTATATTAATAATACATATACTATAATACAGATATATAAATACTATAATAATTATAATCCTCTTTAATAAGAAGCTATGTGTTGCTTGCGACTGACTTTTTCGTTAATCGTTGCCACAGATTAATCTCGGGAAATGAAACATTTGAAGTTACTGAAAAAATTAATAGTTCGAAAAGTATTTGTCAGAAAATTGTTAGACAAACTGCGTTATAAAGGTATTGTATTTTTTCTTTATATAAATTTTAAATCTAATGATTATACCGTTTTTCAAATATTGAATTTCAAAAATTACCAAATATCACAATGGAGTACCATAGCGAAACCTTCACGTAAACAAGAAAACGACGTGTATACACTGGCTATACCATGAGTCACAATTATAGTAGCTTTATTATTCTGTTAAAATATATAAGTGGATTATGATGTCACGAGTGCATGATTTTTATTTAATTCTCGACAAATACTAGATGCGGCATTTCTATTTAATTGTGAAGAATAGAGGTGAATTCACATATGACCTCATATTTAAAACGGATATAGGGTTAAAGCATGGCTTTTACAAGAGAAAGTGATATCATGAAGGGCTTTTCATGAATTTAAATTTCTTTTTCATTTTCTTTTCAAGAATCAAAGCTGTATTTATTTAGGCTTAGGAAACATTTTTTTTTTAAATACTGGTATAAAAGACAAATTTCACAAGGCTTTCAATATATTAAAAAACAGAGCCTATTTGTGCGACATTCATACTTCTGTACGGTGTTTAATTTTGAAATTGATTTTTCTAATCAAACATATTTAAAACCCCGGGCAACTCCAGGTATTTCAGCTAGTACTATAATAATCTGCTCCTAATTTTGACTTCGGTTGAATTCTTTTCTTTTTTTTTCTTTTTTTTTTTAATCATTATAGAGAGAAAGAGACAAAAGTTCTAATTCGATAGCAAAATTATGAAAATCTTACACACTCATCGCATTTGGGCCCCCGCCTTTTCGAATATGTGAACTTTAGTTCATAACTCTTCATATTTTAGACGAGCACAGTAACGATTTTGTTGAAATTTGAAGTTTAGAATGGATATTTTTATCTATGTGTACGTTTGCGCCTTGCATATGTTTCCTTACGTCTTTATCATAAAAGCGATTTTTTTCTCAAGTGTTTTGACTAAAGCTAAACATATTTAATTATCATCTTTTACATCTAGAAAAAAATGTTGTTATTCCAACAAAATTCACATTAAACTTTATTTAAACAGAATTAGAAAAAAAAAAAGCGATATTGTTTATTGCCGCAAAAAAAGTTGTTTGAATGAAGATTTTTTTTTTTTAAATATCATTCAGTAGGAATTTTCTCGGGATAACAGTATTTTTTCTTGTTATATAACTCATATTCAAGATCATACCAAACAAGAATGCTGTAATTTAGATTCATACTTTCAGATTAATATTTTTTTTATTCATCTGTTATCTTTTAAGTTTGATTCTTAGTCTTAAGCAGCTTATTCAATAGAAAAATCAATCGTATCTAACAAAAAAGCATTTTCATTGAGTCTTCGGATCTTTTTTTTTTTCGTAATATAAAAAATGAAAGGATAAATATGTTTATTTTAAGAAGATAACGATTGAAATCATTTTCTATTCACGCGTTTGATAAAACGAATAAAAGAATTATACAATCTATTCTTTGTATTGAGTAAAACATTTTTCTTTGCAGATTTTTATTCTATCGTAAAATTCTTCCATATATTTCCTTTATTATCATATTCAGTTTCTACTTTACTAAAATCTTCAAAATTTTTAAAAACTTTTAGCTATGCTTATAAGAAAATTTGGTTTTATATTCTATTCTACACCGTTATCAGCTTGCGACCAAAATATTTTATGCCGAGATTTAAAAAAAATAATAAAATAAAATAAAATAAATATTTTATTTAGATACATTTTTGAAGATCATACAGTGAATAGTTTGAGTTGATGCAATTTGTTTCTAATTTTAAATTGGGTTGGAATGGTTTTTATCAGCTTGTCTTTTTGCTATATTTTTATAGGAGGTTATACCTTCAGCGAGCAGTGCTCGATTAAGACATTTCGAATTTCTAAAAATATTATTCTTTGGAGGGCCCTGAACAACTACTATATTTAAGCTCTAAATTCAGCCTCTTTCACACTTATTCATAACCAAATTCTCAAATTTTTTTTATTGTTATGGCAAGCGTACTAACCACAGTCTTGCATTTAATTTGTGCGATGTTAAAAAAAAAGTTGTGATTTTTCTTGCACTTTATGTTGTAAGTTTTCAAGCACCGATGCTGTGAAAGCGAATTCAAGCAACAAGTAAAATAAAAATCAAATTATTTCTCTCACGTGCACCACTCAGCCAATAGCAGCGCAGCTTTCCCCACACTTGAGAGGTTTTACAGCCTTCATAAAGACTGCAGCTTGTAAATTTTACGGCAACTGTGTTAGCAACCAGGGTGCCAGCATCTTTTGTTATAAAATACGGTGATTATTCCTGTACTTTATGTTGTAATTTTTCAAGCACCGATGCTGTGAAATCGAATTCAGGCAACAAGTGGAGTAAAAATCGAATTCTTTCTGGTGCGTGCACCACGCAGCCAATAGCAACGCGACTTTTCCCAGACTTGAGAAATTTTACTCTCAATGACAGCAGCTTGTAAATTTTACAGAAACTGTGTTGGCAACAGGGGTTCCATCACCTTTTGCTGTAAAATACAGAATTTATTTTACAGTGTAACTTTGGAAAGAATGTTATTATCTGTGGGCAAGTATTGACAATTCTTTTGGGTGGGTGTGTTTATTCCCAAATAACGTTTTTTTGTCAATTTTGGTTACGGCTGAACAGATTTAATTCACATCTATTACACTTGTTCATAACCATGCAAAACAAAAATATTTTAATTTCAATTTTATACTTTCAGACCAACATTATCGTTATTCCTTTGATGTCTTTGAAATATGTTTATTTTACTTAAACAGAATTTCCAATTGAAAAATCAATCGTATCTAACAAAAAACAATTTATTGAATCTTATAGTCATACCTTATCTGAAATACTAAAAGTGAAAGGAAAAAAATATTTATTTTATAAAGGCAGATAATGATTGAAGTCATTTTATATTCACCAGTTGTCAAATGAAACCATACCAGCCATTCTTTGTATTTTCCACGGCATTTTTTCTCTCTATTTTTTTTTAATCGAAAATTCTTCATTTGAAAGCGTTTAATATTTCTCCCGCATAATCGTATACAGTTTCGATTTCAAAAGATGCCTTCAACAATTTAAAAACTTTTTTATGCCACGAGGAAAATCGTTGGAAATTTATATGTTCGTAGTAAAAGTTTGTCAACTAGATCGTAAAAATATACTGCACAATTTGGAAAAAATAAAATAAATGCGGATTATAATTTCAGATATTTCTAATTGAAGCAAGAACGAAAAATCATGCACTCAGCATAGATTTTGATACACTTTTGAACTCCAACAGAATACTGTCACGAAATTTCATTTTGTGTTCAATGGAATTAGATATCTAAATAAACAGTTTAGAAAATACAGATATAACTCCATTAAATCTCCATTTTAAAAATCTATTCTCAGTAGGTGGTATGCGAATTCTTTTTAACAGCCCTGTATATGATCTATAGATTTATTTCAACTAAATAAATTTGATTTAACTATAACAAAAAATGTATTCTCACCAGTAAAATTTTATTGTAAATTTTGACTTATTTAATCCGAGTATTTTCATGATTAAATTAAGCAAAAATTTCTTCTTTGAAAAATCTGTGATAAAAGGTTAAATATTCTGTAAAAGACGCTCTTTACGAAGGGATTAATATTTTTTAAGTTTGTGAGATTGGAGGGAGAGGCAGAAACTTTGCGGGGGAGGAGTTGCTTCGATTCTGCCACAAGTGCTTTATTTCTTAATAAAACAGTATAAAAGTGATGAACACAAACTTTTAAACAATACCGCATTAAAGTGACCACTGTCGTGTATTTTAAATTTTACACTGATATTTAACATGAACGGAAGTCCTGGATAATTGAGGATTTATTTAAGCGTAAATCAAATATTACTAACAAGTTTAGTGTGTCTCTTTCAGTCATAAAGCTCAAAATTTGAAAACTATTGGGAGTCAATGTTGTATAAGAACTTTACATTGAATATTTTTCACATATTTTTTTAATTCCATTATGTTTTTAATTTACTCGATGCAGATTAATTGATAGAATGATCACATTAACTAATTAAACTTGTACAGACGAAGTAAAAATGAATTAATGTGTTAGAAAAAATCGGAAGTTGGGTGTCCCTTATGTCTCAGAAGCTCTGAAAATAGGGACTTACCGCATAAATGGCACCTCCCAATACTACTGACTACATAAAAATTTTAGTGATACAGGGGCGCAACGACTCTGCTTGCATTCATTAACGACAAACACCATCAAGACCCATTTTTATAGTATTATAAAATTCACAGTTGGTATGATTTGGTCATAGAATGTTGGTTGCTTACATAAGAAACTAAACAATGGTCTTCAAATCGAAAAATGCACATATTCCGATCTTTTGCATTTTTATTTTAATATACGTAAAGAGAAATACCGGCAAAAATACAAAGCAAAGTTATGTTAATAATAATTTAATTTTGTGAATAATATTAGGTATGTTAAAATGTTCCAAATATTAGGTATGCTAAAATGTTCCATAAATCAAGTAATCTAACTGTTCCTTTGAGATGGTTAGAAAAAAGAGTGTATTAGAAATCCAGTTTTTGGCATGAAGAAGCGTTAAAAATTAAATAAAAACCGGGATTGCTATATTGGTTTCTATAAATAAGTAAATAAATTTGAGAAATAAGATACACGGTTGCTCGCACAAGCGCCATTCGAACCTTTCCTGAAATTTGCATTAGAATTTCGCCAAGCAATAATAGGGAGCAATGTGTCAGTCACAAATTGACTAATAAAAATTTTTAAAACTGCATGACTGTTTAAACTAAATAAATAATTTTACATAAAAAGTATGTTGATATATTGAATAATGAAATAATTGATGGGCTTAATATTGGCCTTTCAATTAATGCCAGAGACTAAACGTATTACTAAAAAAAAGTTAAAATGTTATAGCACAACGTGCTAACAAGCGCAATTTGCGTTAAAATATTCATTAGAAATTTTTATTGCGTTATTTTGAAAAACATATTTTAAGATATTGCAATAAAATTATTCCCGATATACAGGAAATCCTCTCATATTTCAAAAATTTACTTTTTTTAAAAATATTACATATTGTGGCATCGGGTTGCAGTTTGTATCGTAAGACTGTGTCCTCAGTTATTTATAAATTCATATTAGATCTGATTATAAAAAGATCTAGAGCCGGGGTTCTCAAACTATGGTACGCGTACCAGTACTGGTACGTGAAAATCTATTTACTGGTACGTGAAATGAAATAAAAATTACAGCATGTGAAATCAAATCAATCCCACCTCCTTCCCTCCTCTTTTTTGATGTGTCAGTTCACCGGCTCCGTGGCGTTAGCTCTCTGTTACTGCTTCGACAGCGTTTTGCATGTAATTTCGATTAGAATTTTTATATAAATGGAACTAATATTCGGTAGATGTTGCGTTGACCTTTCATACATCCCTAAGGAAAAAAATTTCTTCTATTGCATGTGTGTATATTACTTATTTCAATGAACTTCGATCTCGCATTAATAAGCACTTTACTTTCAGAAGGCATGTAAATTTCTTATATATGGGTTATTCACTTATTAAATTTTCTTATGTGTATTTTACTACTGATATAAACATGGTATTCATATAACAAAAAATTGGTGATGAAAGCGACTTCAAATGTGTATTTTTTTTCCTTGTTTAACAAAGCTATGCAGTGGTTTTATATTTAAATATATTGGGCATTCTTACAATGTTTTGACTTTTTTGGGGGGGAGGGGGGGGGGGATCTGACAAAATTAAACTTGCTAAAATAACATTTTAATCTGATAGACGAATGCCTTAATGATTAAAAATAAAGAAAAAATGGTCAGCAGCGAAAACTTTTTTATTTAACTGAGTTTTGAGTTAAACTTGCGAGTTTAATTTTCCTTACCATTTTACCCCTATAACTTTTTTTTCTTCTAAATTTTTACTTATAATGAATTTGCATAGCACCCACAGGACATTCAAATAAGAAATAGTAACAATGTAGTACTTTTAATACAGAATTTTTGTATAACATTGTCTTAAAGGTGTGTTAAAGAAGGGACGGTAAGGGAAAAAAGGGGGGTGGTATTGAAAAAAGGGACAAAATGGTAAAAAAAGAGACGGTAAGGATGGAACGGTAAGGAAAATTGCCACCTATTTTCCGGAAAATCATATTAAGACTAAGTGATAGCCACAATGTTCATTGATTTTTAGAAACAGTTATTAAGATGGGATTAAATTAATTTTTTTTTAATTTACCTCGAAAAGTGCAGGAATTAACATTGGGACGGTGAGACTACCAATAAAGCCACGGTGCTTGAAATTGATATTTAAATGCTGATTTAAATTCTACAGTAAATTTCCTGCCAAAGAATTTTAGACATTCTTTCTCTAGCATACTTCTGCATGAGATAAAACTTGAAAAAAATTCTGTGGCTGCATCTGAAATGATTTTCTGTATAATTTTAGAAGGGGAATGGTAAGGAATCTAAAATCCAGGGACAGAGTTTAAAAAATAATAACAACCCTAAAAATGTATGCAGGTTCATTTTTAGCTACATATTTATTTAAAACAATAGTTCCAGTTTCAGAAAAAAAATTACATCGAATTATTTTTATTGAAACAATTTTATAGAGATAGCTCCAAACTTTAAAATCAGCATCAGGGACACATCAGTACACATCAGGACACATCAGTAGATGAGTTTTCTTGGTATTTGAACCCCCAACATCGTCCAAAACTTATTTATCTCGTTAATATTGTTATGCAATCATGCAATGGGATGTTCTCCAGTATATGAAGTAAAAAAAAAAACACAAAAAAGTGTATTAAATAAAAAATTATTATTCAGGGACACGAAAGTCAAAAGATTGTGAGAATGCCCCATATCTTTATTTGTCACCTAACAATGATGTACTTTATGTACACTAAAACATATTAAAGTCAATATAAGCACCCATTTAATAATTTAATCATGTAAATCAGTAAAATCCACTCAGACGGAAGCAGAAAAGACTGAAGAAATATTTCGTTTTAGACATATTCCGTTTACACAGGCTTTTCTGTATTAACTTTGAGTTTGCCACCTAGTGGTACGCGGAAGTATGAACTTCTATTTAGTGGTACTTCGGTCTAAAAATTTGGGAACCCCTGATATAGAGGATTAATATCCGGTACATCTTTACTCACGGGAATTACAGCGCAAAAGCACAACCAATGAATAAAATAAGCTGTAGCACTCGCCCGATTTCGGTTACATTTTAGCTTACCTTGATCACATGGATGTTCGAAAATTCGTTGTAACCAACCAATCTTGATCATGTGACAGACTAGAGCGGTGGAAGTATCGCGGCCTGGTTTTTGTTGGTGGTGGTGTGTTGCACGAATCAAATTATTAAACAGATTTCAATATCTTCTTTAAAATCTTGATTTTATTCACTAATTATTCTACCAATACTTAAACTTCTAATTTTTAATTTCTTTAATTGTAATGGAAATTACTTTTCCTATTTTAATAAAATATCCATGAATGCATTTGCTTTCTGAGTTCCGTAACTATATTCAAGTTTCAAAAATTCCTACAACTTTTTTAAAAATTCTCGGAATGCGATTTATGACTTGTCATAAAAGCAGCATTTTTTGGGATTAAAGGAACCAACTTGTTGAAAGAGTCATAAGTCTGTTAAAATTTCAAAAATTCTTAATTTTCTGTTATATAAGTTATCGTATCGGAAAGCGATTTGCACCTTAAAACTTGGCAATAGTAGGAAGGTTTGTTACAAAAAAAATCTGCCACTGACAAGTCTTATGCAAACCCCACTGCATAAAATTAAATATATATATATATATATGTATTTTCAGAGATGAGAGGTCCGACTTTTTGCATACCAGTATAATCTTAGAAAAAATATTGTTCTGTTAAATCGCAAAAATGTTCCGATTAAATCAAATAACATTTTCTCTAAGATTATACTGGTATGCAAAAAGTCGGAAATCTCATCCCTGTATTTTTAAACTATGAACGAACTTGTGGGACACGCTATACATAGTTTTAAATAATTTAATTTTAAAAATAACTTAATATAACATCGAAAAATTAAATATTAAAAACATAAAGATTAAATTTAAAGATAAAATATCTTTTTTTTTTCATTTGTTTTAGAGATAACCTGGTCTAGTAGAAAAAGTCAATTTAGCGTTTTCTATCCTAATTGTTAAGGACTCTGCTTTAAATTATAAAATCCGCGCTATAGACATTTTTTTTAAATTGGAAGAGTGGTATCTAGTTGGCTTAATCTCTCACCGTAAACACCAGCAGTGGTAGAGGACCATTACCTTTTCCTGGATTTTGAAATTTAATTAACTACATTTTCTTTGTCCCTAATTGTTTTTTTTTTTTTTTTTTTTTTTTTGTAATTACCAAATATATTCTTCCCAGGTGACTTTTGAATAATTAAATGCTAAGAGACAAGCGGTGGGCTGGCCCCTGAGACCCGATGATAGACAATACTGTCGTTCTTTCAACTTTCGTGTATTTTAAATTTATTATAAACGGGCCGCATATTTCAGAGATGTATATCGCGGAGACGATTACAGCTTTTAAGCCAATCAGCGATCGTTACCGATGTCAATACGCTCATGGAGTTGCTCCACCCACTGTCATGTAGAAGCGTCTTCCTTCGGCTTCACAATAAAAAAAATTCTGTCAAACCTTCTTTCTGTTTATTTTTGTCATGTTGTTTTTAAATTTAAAAGATGCAAAATGGATTTTCTTATGATAAAGAACAGCACTTGAGACATTTTTGCAATTGGAACTGCACCTCTAAAACTAACGGTTTAGAAATTAGCTATTGATTGACAGTAATAAAAGACGCTTTGCGTATCACCATGCATACTTTCGAAACACTAAATTAAACTTTTTTCATTTAAAAAAAAAAGATCTGCAAAACAAAATAAAATAGCTATTTTCACATTTTTATTTCAGGAAAAACAAGATGGTCAAATTACATTAAAAAATAAATAAAAGGCATATTTATTAAAATTTCATTAAATATATGCGAACTGCTCATTTTATTTTTGTAAAATTTACTATACACCTCGAGCTAGCGTAACACGCAAAAATACAATGTCGACTTAATTTACAAGCAATACGAAAAAATATATCAAGCACCAAATTAAAAAATATATATTTCAGCTTTTTTATATTTTTTATGCATATTATGTTTCCTTTGCTCTCCTCCTTGTTATTGAAAATTGCATTTAAAAAAAAGAAAATGCTAATCTGATTATTAAAATAATAATCTGCTCATTTATCGATAGATGGCAGCACTAAACAATTAAGGTAGGATAGTAGCAGCTTAAATGCTGACTGTTTATGCCTTATACCCAGAGGTTTTTTTCCCTGCTAGCTTTAACCACACGTAATACAATAGGACTATACATCGACTTAAACAAAATTTAAATACAAACTCCAACATAAGTATAATTTCTAATTGAAGTAAATAAAATCCAAAGTGATTCTGAAATTAAAAAATATATATATTTCACTTTCATGTCGACCAATGTAACACACACGATCCATCGTCCACGTGTTCACTGTCAATCAAACTGTGTGGGCGTGCATGTGACCGTGATGATGACGCTCGCTGATTGGCTTAGAAGCTGTAATCGTCTTAGCGATATACATGTCTGAAATATGCATTCGGGCCCCTGAAATATTTGGTTTTTTTTTTAAGAAAAAAAAAGAATTAACTGTTTCATTTCTCTATTTTGAAAAATGTTGGTAGAGACTTATTTTTAAATACTTACTATTTCTTAATTGTTAAATATCTGTGTTACTTTTTATGTTGACACTAGCTGACTTCGCCCACTAGCTGGCCTCTAATTAGATCGGGGTATCGAAAAATCGAACCTCGAACCAAATCAACCACCAGCGAATCGAGGGCAGAAAAGGATAGCCAGTACCGAGTTATCACTTTAGTCAAGTTTTCACAAAGGGGCAATATAAGGGGCTCTGATAATTAAGGGCCAAGATACGAATTTCAGAAATTATAATTCTGAAATCGTGGCAGTACTTTTTATTTTTATCTGTTATACAAAATATGTATTTCGAGGGCTTCCGCAAAGCAATTGGGCTTAAAATAATGATAATTAATGAAGAAAACGTAATATTTAAATTATTTGCGATCAGAAAACATTAATTTTTCAGTATAAAAATAGCTTTTTTGATAAAATAAAAAGTTATTTATGAATTATTTAATATATTTGGAAGTTCATGGCCAAATCTCTTTATTTTTCTAATTTATGAAATAGATTATTACTATCTGAAGTACCCGGCGTTGTCCGGGATTTTAAGATGTTTGTTTATAAAAATCAGTTTCAAAATTAAACTCCATACGGACTAATACTTGTCCTAGAACATTAATTTTGAGCAAATATGCTTTTTAAAAATTTATTGAAAGCTTTACAAAATTTTCCTTTTATACTACTATTTTTTTTTAAGTGTTTCTTAGGCCTAATTAAATATAGTCTTGATTCTTGAAAAAAAATTGAAAGAGAAATTAAAATTCCCGTTTTAGAAATGAAAAGTCATTCATGGCATCACTTTCTTTTGTAAAAGACTTACATTAACCAAATATTCGTTTTAATTTACCTACTTTCTGTACTTACTCCTTGTATTATTTAAAAATATGTGAAAATGTTCGTTTTACTTCAAATACGATTCATTCCATATTCATGCTCTTTTCGTACTTTCTCATAGTTATGTTTCTTATGTTATGGTCGAATATTTGAAGATTTTAGTTATATTTCCTGCATGACGTCATATTCATTTTCTTTTTAATTCTTTTAATGACCTTTATTTTCACCTACTTTCTGTACTTACTCAAATTCATACTCCTAGTATTATTGTCAAATATTTGAAAATTAATGCTCGTCCGTGTCTGGTTTATTTTTTCTAATTTTCACACTATAGTCGTCAGTTTAAGAAAATATTAAGAAAAATTACCAACGATTAAAAAATTGGACATTCGGATGAAAAACAAAATCCACATTTTCTCTGGAATTTTCAAATATTCATTAGTTTTCTTAATTTTAGCCGATTGGAGAAAATTGTCATCATTTTTATTGTCACAAACCATTTGTTGACATCGGCAAAAAAGAAATAACCGCTTTTTTGCCGCTACATAAACGTTATATATATATATATATATATATATGTATATATATATATAAATTTTTAAAAATTGTCTTGCATGAGATCTTCTGCAAAAAAATCTTAGTTTAGCTTATTTTATGTTTGTATTCTGAATTTTAAAAAGCCAGCCTAGGGTGTGGGCCACAGAAACATTTGTTCCAAAATCTTATTCCTCCATAGACTTCCGATTTTAAAAAATGGATATTCGGATGAGAAAAAATTCTACATTTTCTCTGAAATTTTCAAATCTATTTATTCATTATTTTTCTTAATTTTAGACAATTAGAGAAAATTGTCATCATTTTTATTGTCATGAACCACCCGTTACCATCGGCAAAAATAAATAACCGCTTTTTTTTTTTTTTGCCGCTACGTAAGCGTTTTACATACGTAATATAGATATTTAAAAAATTATCTTGCACGAGGTTTTCTGTAAAAAAAAACTCTTACTTTAACTTATTTTATGTTTGTATTCTGCATTTTAAAAAGCCAGCTTAGGCTGTGGGCCACAGAAACATTTGTTCCAAAATCTTACCCCTCTCCAGATTTCTGATTTTAAAAAATAGATATTCGGATGAAAAAAAAAATCTACATATTCTCTGAAATTTTCAAATCTATATATTCATTATTTTTCTTAATTTTAGCCAATTGGGGAAAATGTCATCATTTTTATTGTCACAAACCAATCGTTGCCATCATCAAAAAAGAAATAATAACTTTTTTGCCGCTACGTAAGCGTTTTATATACATACAGATTTTTAAAAATTATCTTGCATGAGGTCTTCTGTAAAAATATCGTAGTTTAGCTTATTTTATGTATGTATTCTGCATTTTAAAAAGCCAGCCTAGGCTGTGGGCCACAGGAACATTTGTTCCAAAACTTTACCCTTCCCTAGATTTCTTTCTTCCGGCGCACATGTCTGTTAATATTTCAAGTTATATATTTCTGGTTTTTTATATTTAAAGGGGAGCGACGCCCTCCCCTTGCACACTCTGCATATGGCTATGATTTTTTTTTATGTGAAACATATGAGTAACATATGAGATTCTATTATTATTATTATCATTATATTACAAACAAGTGCAAAATATAATCACATAAATAATTTTTTTAATAATTTTTATATGAAATATTACTCCATTTTCCTTTTTACGTAATCTATAGTTTTTAATCCCTTTTTAAACTGAGCTAAGAAAATGGGGATTTATTGGCAAATAACTGATAAAAAAATGTTTATCAAATTTAATCAGAAAAAAAGACAGTATGCTAAATATTGGTATTATACTTGTATTCCATGAATGATTCTCAGGGTTAAATGATGCACTCGTGCTCATGTGTTTTCCGTACTTACATTTCATTATTTTCTTTAATTTGGTGTGTTGTAATATCTTATTTTGCACTCATTTCGACTGATAACAGGCTATATTGCAAATAAATGCCAAGAAGATGTTGAAATTGCATGTCTTGCGACAGTTTCAAAGTTCAGTAGCAGTATTAGTAATTTCAGCCTGCAGAAATTCATGGAGCTATGAATTACTCTGTAACTGTGGATTTTATCTCCTTATCCTATTTTTTTAGCTATCCCAAAATGACAGCTAAATTACACGAGGCTAAAATTGAAAGAATGAACCAAGGTTCTTCTACAATAAGGTTGTTCCATTTGAAGGATAGCCAATCAGAGTAGAGCAGGACTGAAACGTCACGTGGCGGACAAGATCGGAGATCGAACAGCCGTGAGAAAGTAAATAGATGCGTAAAAACACAGAAATACGAAGGAAATAATTTTTTAAAAAGCAGATTTTCGAAAGTAAATTGAACGAAATCACTTTCCTTAAAATAATTTGGACAAACACTGATTGGAGTTAATCAGATATAAAATACATAATGGTTAAATAATATCGCGATACGTTTGTTTACATTCAAATACTTGGGAAAATTCGCGAAAAAAAATACGTTTTTAATGTGTAAAATTACAAATGAAAACTTTTAAACTATTGTAAAATAAAATGAACGAATGAATTATATGAATATGATTACACAGGAGTAGTAATGAAAAGACTAGCATTATCAAACAGAATAAATTAAACAAAACTCACACTTCAAAACTTTTAACAATAATGCATTGTCCAATTACTAGATATAGGTTTTCAAAAATTATTATGCTTATACAGGATCAAAATAATACAAAAATATTACTCCATAATTAAACTAATTCTATTATGAAAAAAATATATACATATACATATTATTTACATTAAATTTTTCAAATAACAATATCGTTATTTCATACAGTGTTGAATTCAGACACTTTTCTCCGGGAGAGATTTCTGTGGCTCCGGGGGTGGGAGATTGCACTTTTTGACCATTGAAAACCCAAAATCTCAAATCTTCCGGAGGGGACATCTCATTGCTCCGGGGTGGATGTCCCCCTCCGGGCCACCCCCTGAAATTAACACTGATTTCGTGTATACAAAATTTCAGCAAAAACTAAAAAAGTTGAAACAACTTCGGCATTAGAATTTCCATGTTACCTTATAAAACACATCAAATATAACATTTCTTCATACAAATAGGAAACATTAGAAAGAAAATTTATGGAAGTACAGTAGAGCGCCGATTATTGAAACCCCAATTAACCGAACTTCCAATTATCCGAACAGCCAATTTCTATCAATTTTTTTTTAAACCGAACTCCCAATTATCCGAACAGACTATTTCTCTCATTTTTTTTTTCTTTTTTTAAACGAACTTCCAATTATCCAAACGCCCTATTAGATCTGGATACCAGATTTTAAATGATGATGAGGTTCAAGACGAAAAAGAAATTGAAGAAAATGAAAACGAATGCTCTGAAAATGATCCAGGCCCATATAACGAAGCCTTTGAATGTTTGGAAACAGCTACGAAATGGCTCGAACGGCAGAAGAATTCTGATCCTATTCAACTAACGTATTTAAGAAGAATTCGAGATATGGCAGCATTGTAAAGAATGTCTTCTTTGAACCAAGCAACAATCGATAGCTGTTGAAATTCGCGTTTTTTCGGCGATCCCCTGTCGAAATTCGCGTTTTTTGGCTATCCTCTGTCAAAATTCAAATTTTTCCATGGTCCTGTGACGAATTTAGAGTTTTTTTCAAGCGAGCCTTTGACAAAATTCGCGTGTTTTTTAAGCGATCCTTTGACAATATTCAAGTTTTTTATCGCCGTAATTTTTAACCGATGTCCGTAACGCCGTAATTTTTGTTGCGTATCCGTAATAATTACGGACAAATCGTAATACTTGGCACCTCTACATTATTATATATTTTGACATATCTTTAGGCATTACTATATAAATAACTGTCTTCGCCCGCTAGTGGAAACACTATTTTTACTAAACTTCGGAGTGAGCGGCAGTGAATTCAGACCAATATTTAAATTTCCACAAAAAACAAAGAAGTATCGGAGCTGAGCTCCGGCGCAAATTAAGCACTGCTTATAGGTTATTACTTCAACCATACACTAACATTAATTTTCAACTTAAATTTCTGCTTCATTTTGTTAATCTCGAACAAAATATTTAATAAAATCAATATTATCGTTATTCTGTTGTACGTCAGCTGTTTGCGAAACGCCGGGTTAGCTGGATACGAGGTGCATGTCGCTGCATCAGCAGCCGATGTACAACAGAACTACGAAAAATGGCACAGAAATCGTTATCACAGCGGCCCTTTCCAGGGTTACATATCCATTTTCAACTGGGACCTGGCGTCAATAGTCAAAAATACATGTATGCAGTTTGGTTCAAATGTATGCCTAACTTCGTATGCGTTCCAATGAAACAATTATAAAAATGGCACAAAAATCGTTATTGTAGCGCTCCTTCCCGGTGGAATATCCCCAAATTCAATCTGGACCTGCTGGCCATAGTCAAAAACATACACATGAAATTTTGCTCAATTGTATGCATAACTTCATGCACTTTTCGATGATAGAATATTGAAAATGGCACAAAAATCGCTATTTCAGCATCATCACAGC
This sequence comes from Maratus speciosus, assembly GCA_963932465.1. Taxonomy (NCBI): domain Eukaryota; kingdom Metazoa; phylum Arthropoda; class Arachnida; order Araneae; family Salticidae; genus Maratus; species Maratus speciosus. The sequence goes on from OZ010793.1 coordinate 213,331,082, forward strand.
AAAGCACCTATATAAAAATTGGTTCAATTCTTTGCATAACTTCGTATACTTTCCAATGATATAATGAGACACACATACATACGGACAGACTGGTATTTTGTAAAAACATGTTTTTCGCTATCTCTGACCCTTAACGCGTGTAAATCCGTCAAAAACCGCAAGTCAAACAAAATTTCGACTACCTTTCTTCTATTATAGATAAAACAAAGTAAAAAAAATCCCTGCCGGCCCGGCCTACAGGCAGAGGTAGATTTCGAAGTCAAATATACTAATTTCACAAACAAAAACTAAATCATGATTATAGATAAATCCACTTTAACAATTTTATCTGGCCGCTCTTGACGAGTTTTTATTTCATTTTCATATAATAGCTGGTTTTATCAGAATCATGTTAGGGCGGTATTCAAAAAAATACTTTTCCATGCTCAACAACTCGAAATTTTCTGGCATAATTCCAGATTCATTTGTAATTTTAAAAAAATATGAAACTGGCTGACGTGATTTTTGAAGAGATTTATAAGCGACCTGTGTTTTTATTTTTTGTTCAATTAATTAAAACTTGATATATAAACAATTATTTTCTCAGAAGGACAATATTTTTCGTTTCTAACACAATCGCTTCGGGAAATTCCGTTCAAAATGCCCACTTTGACATCATTTTTTGAAATATATTCTGCCTCTATCTAAAAATCGATTATTACGGTACATTATATAGCTTCTGAATAAGCCAATCTACCAATTAAATGCGTTTGAGAGCAAAAATGAATTTAAAAACCAGTCAGAAAATAAGCAGTTTGGATTTAAGCGCATCCTTAATACAATGATTTTTCCAACACAATCCGCTTCGGTAAATTCGGTTCAAAATGCCCTTTTTAACAGCATTTAAAAAAATATATTCTGCCCCTATCAGAAAATCGACCATTACGGTACATTATATAGTTTCTGAGTAAGAAAACGTACCAATTGGAAGCCTTTGAGAGCAAAAATGAATTGTAAAATGAGTCAGAAAATAAGCAGTTTGGATTTGAATACACCCTTACTAAGATCATTTTTTACTTCAACCGGTATGTATTTTTAATTTGTTTTTGCTCTAAGAATTGGTCCTATCCAAAACTTGTCTATATAGATGTTGTAGGCAATATTAAGAAGATATATGATAAATTCATGGGGATTTTATATCTTTTAAATTGACGGAGTTATGGATTTTTTTCTTCTTCAAACCCCCTTTTTGTTTTCGTTTTTAATTTTTTTTTGCGGTACGAATTGGTCCTATCAAAAACTTGTGAATATAAAAGTTGTAGATAATGTTAAGGAGATTCATGATAAAATTAATTGGATTTAATATCTTGAGAATTGACGAAGTTATGGATTTTTTTCTTCTTCAAACGCCCTTTTTGTTTTCGTTTTTAATTTTTTTTGCGGTACGAATTGCTCCTATCAAAAATTTGTGAATATAAAAGTTTTAGATAATGTTAAAGAGATTTATAATAAAATTAATTGAATTTGATATCTTGAGAATTGACGAAGTTATGAATTTTGTTCTCCCAAAAACCCTATTTTTGCGCCCCTTGAGCCCATTTTTAACTTTATCAAAAATCTGTGATACATAAATTTTTGGCCCTATTTTTAGAAGTAATAAAAACTTTAAACTGATTTGGTGTGTACAAAAATTATGAAGTTATGGTGGTTTTTCAGTTTTCACAAAACCCCTCCCTATTTCCCTCCCCTTGGTCCGATTTTGCCCATTAACGAACTTGACAGAGATTTTATGCCCATTGATTTTATGTATCAGTTTGGAAGAGATTGGTGCAGAATTACGAAAGTTATCGTGTCCAGAAGAAAGTGATATATATATATATATAGATAGATAGATAGATAGATAGATATAAAGTTTTTTACTGAGGGTGGTTTTGGGTTCTAGGGGTCATGATCGGTGTAGATCTGCAAAAATTTTTCAGAAATTCCAACATAGGAACGATCCCAATAGGTAGTATTTCATACGAAATCTACCTAAAAGATAATGCTAAAACAAATATTTTAATAGAGGAAATTTTTTTTAAAAGGTAAAAAAAATCACAATAACAAAAGAAATTATTTTACATTTTTATGCAATTTTTGACTTTTTTTTAAATTTTGCGGCGAATTTTTCCATATGAGTAAAAGGAATCCGCCTTTATTTTTATTTTTTTTTTTTTTTTTAGCCCAGTATAGTAAATGTTGTCATTTTTTCAATAAAGTTTATTCGGTGTTCGATCAGAGATTTTTGCATTTTTCGCGAATTTTGTATGCAATTTTTAGAGTTTTATAATGTTCCGCGGCATTTTTTTTTACATTTGTAAAAGGAACTCTGTTCAACTTTTCGCCAAATATAATGAATTTTCTCCTCTGCGAGTTTTGAATTTTGAACTTCCCCCCATTTCATGGCGATTTGTCTGCATTTGTGAAAGAAATCCGGCTTTAACAGTTTAGTCCAATATAGTAAATGCCTCTTCTTTTTTTTTCATTAAAGTTTATTCGGAATTTCTCGCGATTCTCTTATGCAATTTTTAGAGATTTTACCGTTCTGCAGAAATTTTTTTACATTCGTAAAAGTAATTCGGTTTTAAAATTGCAGTAAATTTTGTCCTCTGCGATTTTAGTGTTTTTCGTTGCGATTTTCCAGAATAAAAATCGCCAGGATGTCGATGCGCGGATTTGAGACTGTACTGTATTGTTAAATCTGTATACGTGTTCTGTGAGAGTTATTAGAACACGTTGATATAGCGCATTCATTAGGTTTTATTCAAAAAGTCTGTTTAAATAATAGAATAATTAAAATCATTCACAGAAAAAAAATTCCAACGCAGAACAGCATACAGAATAATACTGAAACGAGCGAAGCGAGGCGAAGTTGTCCGCCACGTGACGTAATGCGCGAGCAGTTAAGAAATCTTTAGAGTTGGCGCATCGCACGAATGGTACTCCCCTGGAATGAACGTTCTTAGTAGCACAGAGAAATAATTAATATTAATTTAAAACAAATAAATTACCTGGTGTATAAGGATTTTCTATATCTTTCTGTATATAATGTAATTTTAAGTAGAATTATTACGGTCACATCCCAGCGAAATTTCCGATAATGCGATGATTTCGAATTCTTCGTAATAAGGCATCTGGTACAAACTCACTGCATTTTATATTTAGTTATGCAGCGTTCCAAAAAAAGAAAATCAGGCGAAAATTCACTCACTTTAACCTCTCTGCAGCGAAGATTGGATTGTTGATAGAGTACAAAATCAATGAACTTTAAAAAGGAAAAGCATTGTAAAAATAAGCATCTTCTTGAAAAGGCTATTTTCTTCGACTTTGTGCAGAGACCAACTTCAGGTTAAAATTCTTTCGTTGATGTAAAACACTTATGATGTTGGACTTTTTCGTTGGTATAAAACAATGTTATAAATAGCATTGACTTTTAAGCTTTCCTTTTTAATAGCACGTTCATTACTAAATATATTTTTCCACGCATTGTAATAGAAACTCAAGTTTTAGGATTATATCGCAATATTATTATTATTAGAAATGCCTATTATTGTTTTCATGTATATGTTTTGTTCGAAAGTTCGAATATTTCGTAGAAAAAATTATAGAAAGTCTGTATATGTCTTTATATAAAGTTGGTCACGAAACATTTTCCAATTTAAATTTGCGAACCGTTGTACTAAGATATTATGTTCTTATACACTATATGGCCAAAGGTGACCGGTCAGTTGCAATTTTAGACGTTTTGTCAAATATCTAGAAAAATACATGCGGAATTAACGTGAAACTGCAGGTGTGTAAACAGTATAATATAAGTTATATATTTCGGTGAAGATTTTTTCTCGAAACCTCGTAGGGGACCGTCAGTATATTGAAAAAGAACGAATGTTTTTTGAAAAACTCTGTAAAAACTAATGTAGCAAAAGCGTTCAAACTCGAGATTATTAATAAGCGGTTTATTGTAATATATTGTGTTCATTTTTATGTTCTCACAGAAAAATTAAGGTTTTTATAAAAACAGTCCCAAATTTCGCCGAGTTTTTTTGCTTATAATTTGCAGAGTTCTTAATATAAAAAAAATGTTCTTTCCAGAAAATATGACAAACAACATTGTACATAATACCCTGCAATCAGAATGAAAAAATAATAAAAATTGTATGAAAAATGGGCAAGTTTACTAAATACTGATTCACTGCGCATGCTCTAATGTAATCAAAATATAATTTGCATAATGTGTTATCTAAATGTATAGAGCAACTTTTGTGAAAGTCTTAAAAACATAGTGTGAAAAGTCTGATAATAATCGTTTATAGGATAGGCTCAAAATCCGTTATTCCTAAAAGGAAGCAAAAAGATGAGGGGCTGTATCCAAATACAGTAGTACGTGCAATATTGTGTATGCTATATTGGCACTAATCAATAGATATATGGATACAACCCTTCATCTTTTTGCTTCATTTAGCTCATAGTTATCTAATTTACATGATCTGCCTGGTTTAGTTTTTTTAAAGTTGTTTACACATTTTCAAACAGGACCTGATATCCCATATGAAAAAAAATAAACGCGTGTATAACATAGACCCTTCTGGTCCACTTACCCCATTTTTATAGGGCAACTGGACCCATGAAGAAAGAAATATGAAATATGCATATTTTTATATTTTTAAATATTAAAATGTAATTTTGAGCATTTCCGTCTGATAGAGAGAACCTAACTGAACACATTTACAGAAGTTCAGATTTTAATTCAAATAAACATTAGCTTTTTGAAGCTGAATTGTCAGAAGCTCCAGAGTCACATTGTAAAATCATGTTGCCCCAACTAACCTTATATACCCAAACCTAATCAGCCCCATGAATGTCAAGATCTAACTGAATCTGAAGTTTCATTAAACGTACATTAGCTTTTGAGATAAAGTCCCCACAAAATTTGTATCACATACAGACAGACACATGGACTAACGGAGAAACATTTTCTATAAACAGTCAAATCGTGTTCAGGACCTTCTAAAATGTAAAAATGCATCGAAAACTGGAAGTCGAAATTTTTCACAAATCCAATTTTTCTTTTTGCATAGATAGAAGAAAGTAAAAACTATATAAACCACAAGTATAGCTTTCAAATTCGAATTATTTAATCGTAAAAACGTACGGATTGCCAGATTCCTATCCACAAATCTTAAATATTATTTATTTACCAGCTTATATTCCACTACTCCGCTTTGTATGCTGATATAAAATTTCTTTCTTTTACGTGAACACGAACAAAGTATCATAGCTAAACAAAAACTCTGCATGCGTGTTAGAGATTTTTGCATACAAATCATGTATCAGCTTTTACAATATAATCGCTATCCGCAGTACAATGGTATGATGGAAAAAAAACCTCTACTATTCCTTTGAAAAACTTTCTTTGGAATGTCAGGACTTGTCATTCTTTATTGAAAATGTCAAATAAATATTTAAAAAAGCGTGAAGGGTGAAGAAATGCGATTCAGATTTTTCCATAAGGCTCAATTCTCTGTTTTTGAATAACTGATTCTATTTTGAACCGTAGAACTTTTATTTTTTTAGCCTTTTACCGAAACACAAAATAATAGATTTATTTTATTTATCGAAAAATCGTGCATATTTGATCTTCACTGGGGTAAGATATAGATTTCTTTAAATGGTTGTTCACTGCCAATTTTATAAATTCATCCTCTTGGTTGCACTTGACGACTGTGACTCGTCATGATTGTTGTCCACTGGCGTCTATTTTTATATTCTATTCACACCACTATTTAAAGAAAAAAAATTGTTTAGTATATTTCTTTTGACCACGTTGTCAAAGTATATGTATATGAAAGATTTTTGTTTTGAAAACGTGGTGCGAGATGGAATTTTTTTTTAAACGCCAATGGCAACAAATGTGTACCCATGTGGTTAAAGATGTGCTGTAATATACTATAACAAGCAATTTTTGTATTGAAAAGCAAAGTCATATTCTGTTTATTTAAACAATCATATATGGTGCCTCACTGCAATCAAAAACTCATATTTATGCTTTAACAGTAATGATGATAATATGCTTAGTCAACCCTTTGATTGCAGTTCAAGACCATTTTTTTATTTAGTTGCTCCACAATTTATAAAAAAAAATAAGTCTCTTTTATATTTCGCTTGAACATATCTTAGCATAAGTTTCTAGCAGAGATTACTGTTTAAAAAGAGGTACAAATAGTATTAATAAATAGTCCACTGGGACGTATATACCCCAAGTCGTAGTCAAAGGGTTTGTTGCTTAATGGTGTTAAATAAAACCGTAAAAATGTCTTATATAAGAACTTTACACGTGTTTCGGCTTCATTGAAGATATTTTCAAGGACAAATGAGAATATTCTATAGATGCAGATGTAACTCAAGTATTTTAAACGCCATCATTCACGGATTTCACATACTTTTTCAAATTACTCACGTATTATATTTTATTTTTAATTTGTTTATTTCCATACTTGTAAACATGGAGTAACTCTGATTTGTTATATATGAGGACGTGAGTTTTAAAACTCGCCTTATACAGAAAATCAAATTTTGAGAAATCCCGAAAAACCTCTGACTGCGCCGATTGGTTTTCATTGTGAATCAAGATTTTACGATGCCATAAATACACGATAAAACTAATTTATTTGTGGATTGTAGTGTTTTTTGATGCAGGTTCACCAGTAGAATAGATTGATAGAGAAAACACAACTTTTTAAATTTTGAATAGGGCGAGTTTTGAAACTACCGTCCTCATATTTAAATAATGATGATATTTTAACGATATTTTCAGTTGATTATCTTTTCTTTGTGTGAATGTAACGATATGACAAGAAGTGGTAAAACCGTGTTCATTTAATTGCATAGTGGTAAGATAGAGGGTGTTTCTCTACTAATGTTACAGGTAGTAAAACATGCTATAGTAAACAAATTTTGTATGGGAAACAAGAGTGGCAATCCATTTATTTGGTCGAAAACACGTGGTGTCGCATTTACACCTGAGCTCAGATTTTTTGTTTAAGCTTCAACAATAATAAAGATATTTCAACGAAACTTTAACAGACTTATTTTGCATTTTGTGAAATATGCGAGAAGGGATCGAAGTGACCATCCCCTGCCACCAAACATCATTGAACTAGATGCTTCACATTTTGGAATGTATTTAATATTATATGCTATGACACTAGCCGGATCACTGTACACGTTCAGCACATTTAGTGACGTAATCGCAACAAACAATCAAGAAAAGTCAGTTGAACATTTCATTAAAATATCTGTGAAGTAACGTGTTGAAATTATTAGTAGGCCATTGTTTTTGAACACACACGCCGTTTCTTTTCTGTTGAACATTATAGCAGATTTACTGGCTAAGGATGCTATCATAAAAGACCCATTAAAACGAAAAAGAAACTTTCTTATTCCCATTTTCTAAAGTCAAATTATTTTTTTAGTCTAAAACTAGTCGCAGATTGGCAACAAGATTGGTCTTATTCATTAAAAGGCAGAGATACTTTTGGAATTCTAAATTTCATTTGCAAAAAAACAGTTTTGGTTAGTTTACTACGTTAGTGGACACGGAAGTTTCTCCTCATTTTTAAATAAAATAGGAAAACGTTTCTCCCCAACATGCATATGTCAAAAAAGCTGTTCTGCATTACATATCATATATGGTGATTCTCCTCTAATGAGACATAATTTGAGTTTTTGACAAAAATGCCACAGTCAGACAAAACCTGAATATAACCCTGTTTGATCCTTTAAACTGTGATAAACTAAAAGAAAATTACAACATTCTCAACAAAAATTTCTCATTTATTAAAAAAAATCTATAATTATTTCTAATAGTTTTATTAAATACTTTTTAATAATGTCCATTTTATTACCGAATTTTGAATATTATAGATCACATTTTATTCATAACTGTGTACTCATATTACTCCTACCACAATAGACTGGTAGTATCATGCAAAATTACTAGATGTGTTATGCATTAAATTACTTTTTACTTTTTCTTATAACACAAATTTTTTTAAATGTTGAAGTCTGATATGACACATAGTCTTGTTTTAATTATTTGGCTTAGGAGCTTTCATGAGTGCAAAAATGTGTCTTCCTTTTTTTTCTTTCTTTTGTATGTGTGCGATTTAAGAAATGGTGTTATACTGAACTTATATTGTAAAAACTAACTTCGCAGTACTTTTATTTTAATATCTTAAGCAATATTCAACATCTGTAACCTAAAATATGAAGTTTGAATAAACATTTCCCCTCGTGGAAAAAAGTCCCTATGCTTAATTTCATTTCGTTCATTTGTTGAATGAACATTGTTTTTCATCTCATTGTACTGAAATATGCAAAAAAGTTTTGTGATGCAATTCCAGAAGTATACGCACTTATGTAGAACATTATTAAACGAAGTGTCGACCATTTTTATGTGCATGGAATTTTTTATTTAAGAAACATTTTAATGTAATTAATCCTTTTTATATAAGAAACCTGCCGAGATAGCGAAGTAAATGAAAATTAATCTAAGAAAAACAAATAACTAAAAAATAAAAGCTTGTTGAAAAGATCTTCGAACTGGGGACATTTTCAACGCCTTTTTTTTTCGAATGATTTAAATTAAAAAATTTTCATAAATTGTGGTGTTTTCTTTGTTCTGGGTAGCATTTTAAAAAATTCACCATATATACAGGGTGTCCATAATTAAACGATCCTTCATAAATTTGTGAAATTTTGTGAAAGACGCAATAAAAGGATCGGAATTTGTTTAAGCTAAAAAAATATAAATAAAAGTAGTTCAAAATTTCGCCACCAGAGGGCGATTTTTAATAAATTACACATTTTGCATTGCGACAGTTTAGAAATTTTACTTATTAACTTAACCTTATTCTAAAGACAGCATTTCACGACCTGTTCCTAGCATTTCCCAGAACACACTGCGGTCAATTGTTGAACATGCTATCTTACGATTCCAGATGGTATCTCAAAATGATGAAAGTCATGCAGAACGTGTTTCGTTATAACAAAATTTATTAAACTATCGTAAATGTTTGCTAAATGTGTAATTCGTTAAAAAACGGCCTCCTATTTTTTCTTCGCTCAAACAAATTCCAATACTTTTATTATGTCCTCCAAAAAAATTCACAACATTCTGAACAATAGTTTCGTCTGCAGGGGCGCGCCAGTGGTGTTCGGCGCCTGTGTGCAAAACTTCAACTTGAGCCCTATGCTCCTTCCCAAAAAACTATCGTTTTATAAAAAACTTATCAGCAGTAGTCATCAAAGTATCAGAGTAGAAATGAAATATTACAAAATATATTAATTATAGGCTTACATCTATAAAGAAATTATAAAACGAATATCTAAAAGGAAAAAATCATACGGGGAGAATACAAAGGTTAGAAAATAAAACAATTTATGTCGTGTATAAACCCCCCAAAAAATCGAAAACCATATTTCAGATTTCATAAAGCGGCTTCAAGCTAGTTTACAGCTAAATGAGTAGTTAAAATATTTCTCTGATAAACAGGAAAGAAAAAGAATATTTCTCAGGCTATAGTAAAAATCAGTATCTTCATGCTTCATGATTAACGTCATTGACTATCAAGTTTAGACTACTATTTAAACATGGCACATAAAATGCACGAAAACTTAAAACTAACATTCTTCTTTTTTTAAGTATATTTTTTGCCGCGCATATTAGATTCATCCTAGTATTCCCAACCTCTTGTATTTATGTCTAAATTTTTTTTTTCAATAAAACAGTTAAAAATAGCGTATCTGAAATGGTGTCCTCTATGGAATCTAAAATTGGATGGAATGCTAACAAATGCGCAAGTTTTTTGTAATGTTCCAATTTAAATTTAAAGTTAATTACGTTCTGAATTTAAATTGATTAATGTATCACATTCATTTTAAAGATGAATAACATTTAAGTGAGTCTAAGTAATTTATTTATATGAGGTAAATTTTTAAAATATAATTAAAATTTGAAGAATAATTTTAATAAAATTAAAAATATGTATTTTTAAATATTTTTTCTCGTTTGTAATGTTTGGCGCCTTTATTATCATGGCGCCTGTGTGCGCCGCACACATTGCACAATAGGTCGGCACGCCCCTGTTCGTCTGTAGACAACTTTAAAATAGAGTTGATCAATTGTGAACATCCTGTAAATAAAATTTCTAAATTATCCTAATGCTAAATGTGCAATTTATTATAAATAGCCCTCTGGTGGCGAAATTTGGAACTACTTTTATTTATATTTTTTTAGCTTAAACAAATTCCCATCCTTTTATTATGTCTTTCACAAAATTTCACAACTTTATGAACAATAGTTTTGTCTGTATACAACTTTAAAGTAGGGTCGTTTAATTAGGGACACTCTGTATATTTGCATAGCTGCCAACTTGTACGGATTTTTGCTACCACTAAAAATTAACAGAGATTTCTGCCTTACTTAATTATCAAAATTCACTGGAATTCGGCGATTGAATTAGGCAAAATCTTCTGTTAAATTTTAGTGGTAGCATAAATCCGTACAAGTTGGCAGCTATGTATTTGATTGAATTTTCATTGAATGAAATTTCTCTATTATGAATCTTTTTTTTTTTTTTGGAATAATCGTGAGATTCATTAAATAGAAGTTCAGCAGTATTTATAAATTTATTTAAAGTTTGTTTAATTTTCTCTTTGTGTTTTCCAGGTGAGTTTGTACTCGAAGAGCCCCATCCATGCGGTGAGAATGGCTATCACTGCAATGCATCCAACAACGAGGTGTGCATGGGATACTGGGAGGGGCCTAACTTTGGTATCACAAATTTCGATAACTTTGGCCTGGCAATGCTTACCGTCTTCCAATGCGTAACCAACGAAGGCTGGACGAATGTTCTCTATAATGTAAGATTTCATTTTTTACTCTGTTTATGTACAAGTTGTAATATAGAAATAAATAATATATTTTTAGCGACAGATTATATAAATTTATGTTTAGCCTCCTATGGTAAGCAGATAAAAGAAAAGATAAATTTGAAAAATCATTTGCTAAAAAGTAAAACGGAATTACACTGTTATAATGCTATGCGAAATGTAACTTGCTAGTAAAACAATCAGAATTCTAGTCATTTAAATCATAAGGTGTATTTATCTAAAATTTTACGGTTGGAAAAAATGTTAACTGCAGGGTGTGAATAATTCCACCACAATTTTCGAATAGAATTTTTCGCATTATTTAATCGCAGAAAAATATTACAAATTCCATGAGAGAAGCATCTTTAGAAGGTTTGTAAATCTAAATAAAATATGTACGGTAAATATTTCTAGTCTAAAAATAGTGGTGCAATACTCATTGTAAATTCTAAGACGTGTACAGATACACCTTGGTTACACCTTGGTCCAATGCGTAACCAACGAAGACTGAATGAACGTTCTCTATACTGTAAGATTTCTTTTTTACTTTGTTTATGTACAAGTTGTCATAATTGTTAAAGATAGAAATAAATCATATATTTATAGTGATAGATTTCATAAATTTCTGTTCAGCCTCTATGGTAAATAGGTAAAAGAAAAGATAAATTTAAAAAATATTTTGCTGTCTCTTAAATGTAAAACGGGATTATGCTGTTATAATGCTATGCGAAATGTAACTTGCTAGTTAAAACAATCCAATTTCTAGTAATTTAAATCATAAGTTGTATTTATCTAAAATTTTAGGCGTGAAAAGGAAGTTATACGCAGGACTCGACAATTCTACCACAACTTTCGAATAGAATTTTTTGCCTTATTTAATTGCAGAAAAATATTACAAATTCTGTGAGATAAGAGATCTTCAAAATGTTCATTAATCTAAATAAAACATACTAGGTAACGATTGCTATTCAAGAAATAGTAATGTCATACACCTTTCTAAGAAACATACACGCTTTGGTTATATGAGGAAAAACTACTAGCCTAATCAGGATGCAAAAGAGGCTAATATTTCTAATCTTAAATGGGGTTGACAACCTTCTTAGAAATTCTAAGAAGTGCACACACCTTGTCCAATTGATATATAATATCCTGTATATCAGTATTTCTCAACCTTTCTTGGTTGACGGCCCACTAAAAATATCTGGAATTATTTCCGGCACACCTGGATATGAAAAATGTAAACGTTTTATGATTTTTAAAAAATTGCAAAATTTACTCAATGACGGGAGTTTTCTTGAATTTTCTCCTGTTTTCTTGAACAAATTAAATTAAAACGAGGTTCCAAAGTCGCCAGACAAGTTCGTATTTCATCGTCAACTTTTAAAAGACTTTTTCGCTTTTTGGACTTGATTACTGTCAATGCTGAAAATCAAAATTCACAGAAGCATGAAGGTGCAAAGGCAGAAGTATTTTAATAGCTTTCAAGCCGATTTCATGGTAGAAATTTCTGACAGAAATCCAAAACTTATCTAAATTTTCTGGAAGAATGTTGAACTGTAAAACTTATCGTTTCTCAAATCAATGACCTGTTCTTTATTTTGTTGTAATCAAATTTGGTGTCTTGCTAATTAGAACTGGGTTCATTAACCATTTATATTCGTCGACTTAAAGCGAAGGAAAGTACATTTTAAGTGAGATTTTAAGCTCATCAAGGTGTTTGTAATTTCGACTACATTTTTTTTCGACTGAGACTCATTGACACCCGTTAAGCAGTCAAAATTTCCTTTTGATATTTCAGCTTTTCACAGTGTTAATTTTTCTTCAAATAATTTCAGTTTTGATGTTGATGTGAAGTATTCTCAGATGGACCATGAAGACTTAAATTCAGAAAGTGCAGCTTTTCAAACAAATCCGAGAGAAAAGGAACTTAAAGCCACCAAATCTCGTCGTGAAGAGAAAATTCACAAGATGTTTTTTCGACTTCCAAGAACAAAATCATCTCTGCTTTCAGGTGTATGAGTCGTTTCAAAACACTTCTCTTCGAAAGCCAACGCGCGTCGGTGTGATTATAAAAGAGTTTTGTAGTCGGAATTCATTCCGTACACAGCTGAGAGAAAATTTGAGTTTTTTGAAGTTGACTCTCCTTGATGAAATTGGACACTTGGATGAGTTGGTTCATAACTTTCAACATGGATGTAGTTAAGGATTTGAAAACGAGAGATTCTCTGTAAGTAATGCAGTGGATACTTGTAATATTTGAATTTTCTTGGCGCACAAGTGTGTTAAATCCTTTTTTTGTTTCGCAGCATTGATGGACACCCGTCTATGCAAACACAAACAACAACACAGTTTTTCAATAGCAAACCGAAGCTTGAAATATTTTATTTACAAGCTTAAATTTGTCTTTTCCGATCGTCGTGAGCATAAAATCTTTGCAGAAGAGATACACGTTCAAGCATTTTTAACTTTTTAACGGCAAGATTCTTTAAACGCTAATACGGGGAAAGACATGAACAAGGATGAACGCATATGGTAAATAGAAAATATGGTATAGTTGATATGACACCGTGCAATTTTAAATATTTGTCAAAAATCCTCTCGGCAACATTTGAATATCTCTCGTGGCACACTGTTGTGCCGCGGCACACAGGTTGACAAACACTGCTGTATATGATTCATTAATATTCGAATATTCGAAAATATTAGCTTATTTTTGGCATATTAAAAGTCTCTCTGATATATATCAGATGCTTTAATTACCTAATTCAAAATGATCCAATGATTCACTGAGAGTAGCTAATAATTTTTTAAGTAACTGCTAAAATAAAAATAACGCATCTGTAGATTTAAAAGGTTTTAATATTCTATTGTTTAAAGACATTTTGATCTAAATGTACTCGTATATTTTATTTTCGAAATCTCTTTTTGATTTTGTTACTTTCGGTTTTCTTATACATAACAAAACATAAATAAAGCAAATAATAATAATAAACCTTTATCGACATGACAACTTAAAGCTTTCTGAGCGTTTCAGAGTAAAATTTGAATAATTAAATATTTTTAGAAACTCTTTATTTCTGTATTAATGTGCAAATTTTATTTTATTATTATTATTATTTACATACAATTTCATAAATAAACGATATATGTGAGAATTTCTCGTATAACGAAAAATCTTTAAAATTTAAAAATAATCTCCAAAATATTTGAAAAATTATGAAAATGATTAAGTTCTGGTAGTTTACAGAACGAATTTAACCGCAAACAATGACATATTTTAGCAGAAAGTTAAAACATTACAGTTTTTATTAAAATTCCATAATTAACTCGTTTGATTTTCTATAAAAGTTGATTTGAAATCTCTAAAACTGAAACATTGGCTGAAATCCCCAAGTGTGAATTAAATGTCTTCTCTTTATTTTTTTAATGCTTAGCATGCGACTATTATAACAATCAAATAATATTTTGAAAAGGAAATTTGTCGAAAAATCGAAAGGAAAAACAATTGTAAATATTGTGAGAAGACAGAATATGACTTATCTATTTTCACTTTTAATGGGTCGTTTCTTTTAACATATACATATATTACAGATTACATCCTTTATTTTTCTGGAAGTTTTATATTTAACATTTTAAAAAAAAAATCAAGGCACCTGCGAAATATTTGTGGATATTTTATAATTTAAAAAGCTATCTTTGCAAATAAAGTATTGCAAGTAGTAAAAAGTATTAAAGTAAAAACTGAACATTGCTGAACAGTTGCGGAGCATTGAAGAGTTACTTAGCTGTGACCCCTAGCTTAACACCCAGTCTACGTTTAAGTTAAAATTTATCTTTATATTTAAAAAAATACTTATTTTCTTTCCTCTTAATTTTCTTTATTTTCTTGTTAAGTTCCTTTTGTAAATAAGACTCATACTTTTCGTTGCAAAAATTCCTTAAAGTTTAGGGAATGTCACTTAAAAGACATCGCACCTTTTTAACACTTTCCAGCATACTTGAAAAGTGTTTATGACTTTGATTTGTCTGGCTGTCTGTATGTCTGTCCGCGCTCTGACTCTCGTAAATATACTCGGATTGCCCTGATTTTTTTTTACGTTTTTGGCGTTTACTATAGCAGGATACCTATTGTAACTGAAGTTTGTAGCGGGTATAGTTAATTTACAGGGACAGTCAAAAGTACTCCGTTACATTACGCTCAATGGGAAAAAATCGTTTCAAGTGCATTTTAATGATGTTACACCCTTTCAAGTATAATGAAATTGATATACATTTATGAAGTGCACTAAAATATGCATTCTATAGAATATGTGGTGCAAAGAATATTTATTATTAATTTATAGGGCCGCATTCCGTTACATAATGGTACAGGGGGGGGGGGGAGGATTTGCGGCGTATTTTAATTATGTTAAAGTATTTTATGTATGATAAAATTGATATTCATTGCTGAGGTTTACTACAAATTACTTCCTCTATAATATTAAGTGCATAGCGTTTACAGGGACACGCAAAATATTTCGGATACTATACTGTATTCGAAATACTGTACATTAACGATGATTGCTGGAAGTGCATTTTTAGTTAGTTATGATTTTCGTTTTTAAGTTTAACTAAATGTTTGAATACTATGGGGTATGTATGAATGCTATAGATCGTATACAAGGCTACAAAAAAAATTCGTAAGCGCTACTGAGTATGAGCGTAAATTACGTAGTACTTTAATCAGAATTAAATTTTAGCTAAATAGTGACGTGTATATAAATGTAGTAGGTACTATACAGAGCGGTCCAAAAGTCTTCAAGTATGTTTCGGTCTATTGGTATAAATTGGTAAAAGCCAAATTACTACCTTTTTTTAAACTAAATTATCGCATATTATATTATATTTACCAGCCTATAGATCAAATACATGGTTGTACAGAAAAACGGCATACATATTTGGCTATGGTCGGTATTTACTTTAATCAGTTTTAAATGTTTTATGCGTTTTCAAATTTTTTTACTTGGGAATCTTATTTACCTTATTTCCCTAAATGACGAAGTTTTGTTAAAGTATTCGGGAAGTGTTGGAAAGTGTTTCATAATCTATATTTAAAGCATGTTTTTTTTTTCTTTCTTGTTTTAAATTATATTTTGAGTGAATTTTTTCATTGTTTGCATTTTTTATACAGCATATAAAAATTGGAATTTATTTTATTTAACATAATTTTCTTTTCTGAATTTTAGATAAATGATTCTGTAGGAAATGAGTGGCCTTGGATTTATTTCATCAGTTTGATCATCATTGGTTCCTTTTTTGTACTTAATCTTGTTCTTGGTGTCCTCAGTGGGTAAGTAATTAGCTGTTCTTTACGCACATGTTTTTATAAAATAGAGAATTCTTATGTAAAATTTATTGGAATTAAAATCATTCCTTCTAGCATAAGACATATATAGATTTGTCAAAAAACTAATTTTTTCTAAAGTCCGTGGTTCTACTTCACTACCTAACATAATCAATCAAAAAACTTTTATTTTTCAAATTTTGATTATAATATCAAATACATTCCGAAATATGAAGTGTTTTGTTCAGTGGTGTTTTGATGTGGATCGTGGTCAGTTCAGCCCTTTCTGGCAATATCATTGGATTTCACACAAAGCAAAATAAGTCTGTTCAAATTTCGTTAAAATATATTCATCATTATTAAAGTACACTGTAAAAAAATATGACCAGTTTTCCTGCAGGAATCGGAAAAACTTACGACCCAGCTCGGAATAAAATCCGTAAAATACCGTTTTATTGAAAATTTCCTTTTTTTTACGGATTTTAGTTCGAGCTGGGTTGGAAATTTTTCCGGTACGATAAGGGCAACTATTTTTCCAATTCCTACAGGAAAACTGGTCGGATTTTTTTTTACAGTGTAAAAGCAAAATTCTGAGCTCGGATTTTAATACGACAACAAGTATTTTTAGCTTAAAAAAATAAATAGCTTATTTACATAAATTTCTAAGAAATCTAAAACGCTTTTATAAAAGTATAAAGTTTAAATGAAGTGAAAGATTTTCATCCAACATTAGATATAAAGATTATCGCTGACTAATACTTTAATTTCATTAACCCTTTATGTCCCGAATTATGGATCAGAAAATTACCCCACTTCAATAATTATCTTCGTTAATGTCTGAAGATATCCAAGACAACTTATATAATAGCAATTTGATTTTTAGGTAGATTTCTAAATAAAACTGGTTATTAAACCAGTTTTATCGGTAATTACAAAGTCGTTTTTTTTTTGTAAAATATTTATAAGAATAATTAGATTAATTAACAAAAAATACTGTTAAGGAAACCTCACAATTCTTTTTAGATAGATTTCTAAATGAAACTGGTTTAATAAATAGGTAATTACAAAGTCGTTTTTTTTTTTTTGTAAAATATTTATAAGAATAATTAAATTAATTAACAAAAAATACTGTTAAGGAAACCTCACAATTCTTTTTAGATAGATTTCTAAATAAAACTGGTTTAATAAATTGGTAATTACAAAGTCGTTTTTTTTTTTTTGTAAAATATTTATAAGAATAATTAGATTAATTAACAAAAAATACTGTTAAGGAAACCTCACAATTCTTTTTAGATAGATTTCTAAATGAAACTGGTTTAATAAATAGGTAATTACAAAGTCGTTTTTTTTTTTTTTTTTGTAAAATATTTATAAGAATAATTAGATTAATTAACAAAACATACTGTTAAGGAAACCTCCCAATTCTTTTTAGATAGATTTCTAAATAAAACTGGTTTAATAAATCGGTAATTACAAAGTCGTTTTTTTTTTGTAAAATATTTATAAGAATAATTAGATTAATTAACAAAAAATACTGTTAAGGAAACCTCACAATTCTTTTTAGATAGATTTCTAAATAAAACTGGTTTAATAAATCGCTTATTACAAAGTCGTTTTTTTTTTTTGTAAAATATTTATAAGAATAATTAGATTAATTAACAAAAAATACTGTTAAGGAAACCTCACAATTCTTTTTAGATAGATTTCTAAATAAAACTGATTTAATAAATCGGTAATTACAAAGTCGTTTTTTTTTGTAAAATATTTATAAGAATAATTAGATTAATTAACAAAAAATACTGTTAAGTAAACCTCACAATTCTTACAGGAAAAGTGTAAATAAATGTATTGTGAATAAATTAAAGGACTGTTAGGTCTTGAAATTAACATCGCATGTATAATAAAAAGATTTACTGAAAGACTTATATTATACACAAAAGGTAAAAACTTTCAAAACATTAAAAATAAAATTTTAAAAGTCTAAAACTGACAAATTTCAACCACTCTGAGGCCATTATCAGGGTCATACTTCAGTACAAATATAATTATTTGTCTCTCTTGTGCTGAAGTATGAGCCTGATGATGACCACAGAGTGGATGAAACTCGTCGGTTTTCGACTTTTAAATTTTATTTCTAATGTTTTGAAAGTTTTTACCTTTTGTGTATAATATACGTCTTTTAGTAAATCTATTTATTATATATGTGAAATGTATTGGGATTCTATCTGTAACTGAGAATGTTTTTTAATTGCTAATTTTTCGTAAAACATTTCTTAATGCACTGCAAAAAAAACTATTATGTTCCTGAGAATTTTCTAGGAAACTAGGATGCTTAGAACTTTTTATTTAACGGCAACAACAAAAATTCATGTGGCAGATACACGTTTGCACTGTAAATCAAGAAATCTGTAAGGTTATTAAGAACTTTTTAGAAAACTGGGATGCCTAGAATTTTTAAGTAACTGCAACCCCGGTTACACATAAAATTTTAGTAAGATTAGGGTAAAGTGCCCATACTTCGTCTTCTCTCCTAATTTCGTCCTCCTTAACTTCTCCGCTTCTGCGAAAGTAGCGCCACTGTAAATAACTTTGAGTGAGTTTTAGGACGCTCAGTCTATCTTACGGGAACTGAAGTTCCGTCATATTGGGAAGTAGCGGGGTCCCAATTTCGTCCCCCTTGCAGTTCTTATTTTCATCCCGGGGGCGAAATTAAGAATGCTTTTTCATGATATTTTTTTTTCATTATTTTTCCTCATGTTTGGATGGCTAATGTTTCGTTATGTTATTCTTCCACTGGTGTAATTAGTACATTTCTTTGTGCCTTACTTTAATGTAAATTAAATTACTTACTCATTTAGAAATAAATTTTGATTTAGTTATAAGTTAAGCCTCGGCGTATTGGATTTTTTGGGGGGACGAAATTGGGACCATTTTTTCTTCATCTGCCTTCTTTAGATACTTTTGAAAAAACAATTTTTCGCATTGTTAAAATTTTTTGTGCGATATTTGCCTATGTTTCTATGTGCGTGAGTAGTTAGTCGATGTAAAATCCAAATTTGGTAGATTTTGACTGAGAATTACAACTTCCAAGGGTCTAAAAGAGACTAGGGGACGATAATAGCGCACCTTACCCTACTGTAATTTTACACGGTAAATGAAAATGTCTGAAATTCAAACACTTAAGTGTCTGAAACGGAGTGTTCAATTTTCAGACATTTTAAAATGTCTGAATTTTTTGAGACATGTTTTGCGTCCGAATTTCAGACACTTCATACGTCTGAATCGCAGTCATTTTTTTTGTAAGCCTTAAACGTAGCCATGTTTGACCACGTTGAATGCTGGAAAAAAATATGGTCATGGTCCTGCCCCCGCCCCCCCCCCGCACACACACACAGCCTGGTTTAGGAGCATCAAAATTTTGTATGCAAATTTTATAAAGATGATAATTGAAATCTTTTTGGACCTTGTACTGATTATAATCAATATTTTGAATTTCTAGAATAGAATAAGATTAAAAAGAAAAAATATTTTGTCTTGATACACAGTAAAATCTTTCAATAGCAGGCACCTCGGAATCGTGGAATTTGTCCTCCATTCGGAGGTGTCTGATTTTCTGAGGTAAAAGTATATAAAAAATGTGCATGTTGTGAATAAAAAAAATGCGTTTCTTAAATAGTGGTGTCCTCGATTTAGGAGTGTCCATTATGGAAATTTTACTACAAAATCTTCATGCGGACAACTTTGTTTTCTGAACACTTTCCTATTCAACATAAATATATATAATTGCCTCAGAAAAGTGAACACCTTCGAATAGCAGACAAATTCAGCATTTCCGAGGTGCCCGCGATTGAGAAGTTTTACTGTATTTAGATTATTTTTTAGTTCGTTTTTAATGTTGTTCTACTTTAAAAGATCCAAATATTGCTTATAATCATACAATGTCAAAGCAGGTTTAAAGTAAAATCCTTACAACAATTGCTTACGTAATTTGGGGCCCCCAAACTCATAGGGGAAGGTAGGGGACACTTCCCAATTTGCCCATGCTTTAATAAATTCCTTCTGCAAAGTACTTAAGCCTGCATTCTGGTTCGCTAAATAGAGGTGTCCGGTATTTGGGAATGTTAGTTATGGAGGGACTTTTCTTAATGCACAAACCACGCATTTGGTAAAAAAATTGTTGGAAAATAAATAATGTATGCAAAAGTTGTATAAGTTAAATTGTGTTTATCTGTGAATCTCAGTCGTTAAGTTCACTAAGAGAAAATAGCTTTCTTTGTAAAGGAAAAAAGTAACTGATAAACATTTGAACGTAATTTTCTTTTGATTAGGCTGACATTTTCTGCTCTGATCGAAGTAGGTGAAAGGACATGTGTTATCAAATCATTAGTCATTTATCTTGATCACTTGCAATTCATCTGTTTAGAAATAAAGAATCGTAAAAGAAATGTGTAAATCGCTCATATTGTATTATATTTAATCCCGTTACTGCCTACATATTTGTTTATTTTTTATGAAAAATATATAAATAAAGTTATACAAACATCAATTTTAAGGGCAAGTAAATATATAAAATTCTAGCTTTTTACTGATATCCATTTTTAGGTGCGTTCGTAATTATATAAACTATAGTCGTCGTTCGATCCGTCCGTCTGTCTGTCTGTCCGTCCGTCCGCATATAGCAGAGCAAAAACTACGCAACCGAATGGTCTGAGATTTTAAATATATAACTGTTGCAAAATTTTGTCTTGTCATTTAAAATTTTATGAAAATCGGATGCGTAGTTTAATTACAGGGACAGTCAAAAATTTTCCGTTACATTACGGCAATGGAAAAAAATTATTTCAAGCACATTTTAATGATGTTGCCTTTCGAACAGAAAGAAATAGATATTCACTTATGAAGTGCACTAAAATATACATTCAGTACAAATGCGGTGCAAAAAATATTTATAAAACTAGTTATAGTACGAACACACCTCATTTGCCACGTTTGGCGCGCAATTTCCAACTTGTTATTTTCAAATAACATTTTTTACTAAAATTAACCAAAAATCAATATTATAACTGACTTCAAATTAAATATATATGAATCTAAAATAGAACATTTAAACAAAAACTTACTTGAAATGCTTCGCAGATGGTAAGAAAAATTTCTGGATTTGAAATTTTAAAAACTCACAGAGGACGAGAACGACTTTCATCTTTTTAAAAGGAAATCCTTTCATACATCCGGCTAGCTATACAAAGAGAATGTTTTCCATCCTCAAAGTATAACCCGCCAGACAAAATTTTTTTTTAACCAGCTTTACAAGACGAAGACGAATAAAACAAATTATTGATATAAACTAGTACAAATAGCACTAAATCCGTAGCATGCTGTGTTTGTGGAGTTCTCGGATGTAATCTTCAAGCGTTGAGTTACTTCCTTGTGTCTATCCCGCCTTTATATCGACGACGGCTTATTAGCGACATTTGACGGGAAGCACATAAGTCCATGTATGTAATAAATACATAAACTAAGTAGATGCGTATTGTAATCACAGAAGTTTACATTCCACAAAAAATGAAACAAGTCAAAATAAATAAATTAATTAAAATCTACGCGTACATAAAAACAAACAACCGTTTGAATTACAAACGATTATCACTGTAGAAAGAAACAAATGTAAAACGCATGCGCAACTGAGGTGCCCCCTGGTGCCTAATACGAACAGCAGTAAGAAAACATCTTAAAATAAGATGCCTGCAGATATTTTAACCACGTATTTTAGTTCGTTTATACCATGATCGTAGTAAGACACTTATATGTTTTAAATTAAGACATCTATCATGTCTTAATTTTCTGATTCAGTCACTTAAGTGTCTGAAATTCTTTTTCAGTCACATATGTGTCTAAATTTAAGATGCCTCTATTTGCAGTGTAGTAGATTCTTTTGTAAAGCTACAAAAGTCTGTAGCTTTACAACTAGTCTTGTAGATTTACATATTTTTTTGTACAGTGTACAGATAAAATTTTTATAAGCATACAGATTTTTGCAACTTTTTATCTGTAGAATAGCATCTTTTTTGTAGAATGTAGAAGAAAAGCTAAATCCATGTAAATGGTTTAGAAAATAATCACATTAAAAATTATTTAGCTTCGACTGTTTCGCTGTGCTTACTGAATGTGATCCAGCTAAGTATCTATTTATATAAAATCCAAATCTCTGTGTGTCCCTCACAATTCCGGTAGGACCGCCTCATTCATCGCGGGGTCAATGTTTGATTTTTCTATGGAGAAATCAGTATCAGCTTCAACAATGAGTAACTGTTGAAAAATATTAATACCAGGGTTACCACAATAGCGCCAAATGTCGACCAACTTGGCGAAATATCGCTAAAATGACAAAATCCCGCCAAATTTGGCGACAAAAATAAGTTTTCATATATGAAGCCAACTTGGCTATAGCTGGCTAATTTGACGAAATTCCCATTTATAACCATTAATCTTCCCTAATCGAGCTCACCGCAATTTAATTTAAACTCCGCGCATTTAAGGTTTTTTCAAAATCTATGGGTCAGAATTTAAAGTGTAGTAGACGAAAATGTACGTCTATATGACTAAAAAATTAAACATAAAATTAATCAAAAAAAAAAATCTGAAAGGCATGGTTTCATTAAAATTCACAAAAATGTAAAGTACATATTTAAATGCACTAAAAAGTGGAAGATAATTTTTTGGCTTCAAAAGAAATTGTTTTATTTTCTCATGTCTAAGGGGAAAAAAAGCTTGAACGCCAACTTTATATATACATACATACATACGCATGTAATATCATAAAAAGAAACTTAAATTAAGCTAAAGTTAAATTGCATTGGTGCCCACGTTTTCATTTGCATGTGTTGTATATATCTTTATATCTCATTTTCCGTCATTTTTGACGGGCTATCTTTCTAATTTAGTATAAAAAGTACCATCTACTTATATTAGTAGAAGAATTAAATAAATTGTATATTGCATTTTCTTTAGTGGTAGTTAAAATTACCGTCGGAGCTTAAAGGGTTAAACTACTTAAACTTATGTACTAGTCAGGTGTGAATGACAGTGGACTTCTAAATTAAAGCCCAACTCCCATTCAATAATTTAAAAAAAAGGTCAAGTGCGAGTATTACTCGCATTCAGAGGGTTCCGTATAATAAATATATGAATTATTAACTGTAATATTAAAAAAAAAACCTTGCGAAAGGAATAATAAGACTTTGTAAAATACTATACAATGTAGGGTTGGGTATAGCTGTATATACTAGAAAAGTATGAATGGGTATACCATAAAAGTTCAAAGAGATATGAAGCCTAAACAAAATCAAATATTGCTATTCTGTATAACTATCTTTTTCATCTTATCCTAATCTGTTTTTTGACGATTTTAATTCGGTACTGAGAATAAAAGTAGTGCCTATTTAAACTTCAGTTGGCATTTCATAAAACTAAATCAGCGCGCAGTAATAACCTTTTCTTTTTACAATGCAGCTAAAACAAAACCCTTGTTCAAAGTTTAAGCTTGGCATTATGCTCGCGCGCTTCGAAAAGAGGTCGCAAAGTTGCAACGGCGCGTTGGTAGGTACAGCTTTTTTCCAGATAGATTTTTAATTAACTTTTAAAGACACGGGATGCGTATTGAGAGATTCACTAAATGCAAACTAGCCGCGAATCCCATAGTATTTATGTGATTAATTCTTATTAAATTCGTCTGTTTTTAACGATTTGACG
This sequence comes from Maratus speciosus, assembly GCA_963932465.1. Lineage (NCBI taxonomy): Eukaryota > Metazoa > Arthropoda > Arachnida > Araneae > Salticidae > Maratus > Maratus speciosus. The sequence goes on from OZ010793.1 coordinate 213,355,104, forward strand.
TTTACTGACGGTTATACTGATACTGGGCATTGCATTACAGAAATATATCATTAAAAGTTGTTATCTAGGCTTTAAAAACCGATTGTACATAGACTATGAAGCCCCTGTCATTATCTATGTCCAAACCGTCCGTGTTTTTAAGGGTTAATATCTCGACTAATAACGGACGATTTTTTTTTTCGAAAATCATTATCAACAATACTTTTATACTTCTAATACGATAGGTACTTCCAGCGGCCCTCAACACTATTGCTGAATGCCCGCAAATCGAACTTTGTGCGTAACGAAAAAATGCGCTTTTCTCAAAAACTACGTGACCTACTGTAATCGCTGTAATTTCACTACAAGATTTAAATTAACTGCATCTGAATTTTTTCATAATTAATTTTTCAGTAGTTTCGGATATAAATGGGGAGGGGGACATATTTTTTCACTACATTTTCGACTATATCTCTGAAAATATAATACCTAAAATTAAAAGAAATATAGTTTCAATTTGAGCGTTACGAATGCTTTCACACGATATACAAAGGAAAAATTATTTTTTTCAAGTAACGTAATTAGCCCTACTACATTTTTACTAAATATATTTCTGAATGTTTAATAATCTGTAAATATGTGGCTTAATAGTCTTTATTACTTCTCCCAATTTGAACTTTCCACGTTCCATAGTTTACGAGTAAAATGTCTGTGACAGACAGACACAGAAGTGATCTTATAATGGTTCCATTTTTACTTTTTAAGTACGGAACTCTAAAAAAACCTCAAATTTCGAATTAAAAAGAAAGATATATATATATATATATATACCGGGTGTCCCAAAAAGGACTGACTGATTTTAAAATTCAATAACTTCCAAACGGTGACAGATATTAAAAAAATTCTTGCAGGAGGGTTATGCATAAAGTCAAAAGTTTTTTTACAGTGATTTTCGATTTTAGTTCGAATTACAAACAATAGATGGCGCTGCGATCAATAGAGGCTAAATTCAGGCTCGATTTTTGGTACTTCGTGGCCCGGTTAATACATTTCCATCTCCTTTTTCTGCATGGAACAACAAAAAGGACCAAAAATCGAGCCTGTATTTAGCGACTATTGCTTACAGCGCCATCTATTGTTTGTAATTCGAACTAAAATTGAAAATCACTGTAATAAAACTTTTGACTTTATGCATAACCCTCCTGCAAGAATTTTTTTAATATCTGTCACCGTTTGGAAGTTATTGAATTTTAAAATCAGTCAGTCCTTTTTGGGACACCCGTATATATATATATATATATATATATATATATTATAAGCGCTGTTTATATGAGACAGGGGCAATCTTTCTCGCATCAAAGAGTATATGGGTGGGTTGCTGTTTCAGTGAAACGATTTCACAGGTTTTTAAGTACCGTTGAGAATAAAAACATTGGTAAGAAATAAATTTGACAGTTTTCACGCGTTTAATTGGAGAGAAATTCATTTCAATCGCTCTTGCATCACTCAATTATTTATATTCATGAGCTTGCTGTGATAAGCAGCGGCTACCTGAATTAACAAAACAGTGGATAATATTATTTCAAAGTAACTGTGTTCGAGTAAAAATTTTGTAAGACAAATACAAGTGGCTTCCAGTTTTACTTTTATGAAATACAGTTTTACGAATATTCACATTATAATTAATTTTTATAGGTACATCCTTCAAGGGCGGTGGTTCATTTTTGATCCACTTAATTTCAATTCCTAAACGTCGCATTGGCACCAGAATATTCGAATGAAATTTTTACTTTTATTAAGTAAGTGAACAATAGCTTTTGCTTATTTTGAAAATAATTATTTGTAACTTCTGGTGTCAATCACTCATTTCAGCATTTTACAAACAGAAGTATCTTGCTACTTAATGGGTTAAAACCAAAATGAAACTACAATGAAATACAGTGTAACTAAAAATTCATTTGAAAATTTGTTTTAACCCTCTCGCTGTGTAATTGCTTTTTTCAAAATAGCTTCGCGACGAGCGTCTTTTAAGAATTTTTATTCTTTTGTCGCCGTATTTTCAAAACGAAATTTTTGTATAATTTAAATGGGAAAATGCTCAGATTAAATAAAGCAAAATTTACAATAAAAAAATAACTGGTGGGAATAATCAAGGAGGGTTAATTAGACGAAAAAATGCATCCCCGAGAAAATCTCGGGTTGCGCAGCGAAAGGGTTAATAGTTTAGAAATTATGCTGGAACTTACGAAGTTTAAGCAACTTATCATGACCACCATTTTGAAATTTCAAAAGTTTTATAGTGTATGACTAAGTTATTTTAGTTATTGAGCGACATCAAATGCTATTTTACTTGAAAAAATTTGTATTGATATTTTAAGGGAAATAGTATATGATGTAAAATTTGGTCCTTTTAAGCCCATTCTTCATGGTTTCCAGTTAGGCTTCCATTTTTATTCAAAAATTCCGAAAGTCGAATTTTTAATTTATGTAATCACGAAATTCCTGGCATTAAATAAAGCAAATAAACAATTAAATTTTAAAAATTAAAAAACCCGACTGCGTAAAAATCGAACTAATTAATTATTTCTCCACAATGTGAAACTATTTTTTTTTCAATTCCTACTATTAGCTCACACTCTCGCTATATATATCTTGTTCAAATTTTCAATCATTAATAAAATACTTAATATTCATCCAATCAAGCTCAAATAATTTTTTTTAAACTTGTAATGGATGACACTTGATGTTAATCCTGTTTTTTTTTTCAAATATTAATTCATTAATTAAATTAAATTAATTAATTTTCAAAAATCGAGAGAGCCCTTTTCTTGATCAAGGTATTTTAAGCGCCACTCAAGATGAAAGAAGAATGGGAGAAAAAAATTATGTTATTGACTTAAGTAGGAATTGACTTAAAATATTTTTTTATATTACTTGTTTATATAACTTAACTATTTTTTTTTTATTTACTTGTATTGCTGACTTTTAAGTTGTGTTTAATTGTTAGTTCCTATCTATAAACACTGTTTTGATGAGGTCTATAGATGTCTATGATGGTTAGAGTTGCAGTAAAGCTAGAGATCCACAATACATGCACAACTTCCAGGTTGTACGATATTTTAACGGAGCTTCTGACTGTAAAATAGTCAATGAAACATCGTCTTCATTTTGAAAGACCTATCCACTCATATGCCACTCAATAGGGTGCGTAATTTGTTTTTCGTCTCAACCACCATTTTGTATTTTACGGCCGCCATTTTGAATTTATAAAAACAAAACCTAGCCTATAACCATCGGGTTGTTAAGACGAATTGATAGAGACCTCATTTATTAAAATCCATCCAGCCGTTGGGATGTTTCGAGGGTATAAAAAAATCCACATACACACATACGCGTGAAACACATAACCCTTCTTTTCAGTCGGGTAAAAAGCCTTTGGTTTTATGGTATGAATTCGGAATTTCTGAATAAAGAATGGAGGTCTAACAGGCAACCCTCCCAATCTTTTGGATTTTCATGCTATTTTATAAGTTATTGTTACACCATTTAAAACTAGTCGGATGTACCAATCCCAAAACTTTCTTCTATCCCATGCATGTTAATACTTCAAAATTCGCTATCACACTGCCAAAATTAAATGGCAATCTATGCATCTCATGAGAATTCTAAAGATATGAAATTCCGTGCATTAGTTCTTGAGATATGATCGATGAGATGAGATGATATCGCTGAAATCGTCTAAATCCAGCAAAATTCTGCCTAGCAGCGCCACCTATTGGGTGATTTATACCAAATCCTAATCAGCAACAATTTATGTCAACGTCTGACTGAATCTGAAGTTTGGAGAAAATCCGTGCATTAGTTTTTGAGATAGAGCTATAGCGAAAATCGTGAAAATTCCTGCATAGCAGCGCCACCTATTGGGTGATTAACACCAAAACCTAATTAACAACAACTTGTGTCAACATACAACTAAATCTGAAGTTAGATAAAAATTCGTCCATTAGTTCTATAGATAGAGCTATTGAGGCAATCGTGAAAAAGGCAGCACAGAAGCGCCACCTGTTGGACAATTTACACCAACGCATAATCAGTAGCAAGTCATATCAAGGACTAACTGAATCAGAAGTTTGATGAAAATCCGTGCGTTAGTTCTTAAGATAGAGCTATTGGGGAAATCGTGTAATTCCTGCAAAATTCATCATAACAGCGCCACCTGTTGGGCGATTTACACCAAAACGTAACCAGCATCAATTCATATCATGGACTAACTAAATCTGAAATTTGATCAAAATCCGTGCATTAGTTCGTAAGATAGAGCTATTGCGAAAATCGTGAAAAATGCGGCATAGCAGCGCCACCTGTTGAGCGATTTACACCAAAAACTAATCAGCATAAATTTGTATTAGGGACTCACTGAATATAAATTTTTATTAAATTCCGTGCATTAGTTCTTGAGATAGAGCGCCCACAAAATTTGTGTCACATACACACAGACAGACAGACAGACAGACTCACAGAGTCACAGACAGACATTTTGTAAAAACATGTTTTTTGGAATCTCTGACCCCTAAAACGTGTAAATCTGTCGAAAACCGGAATTCGAAAATTTTCATGAATCCAATACTTTCTTCTTGTAAAGATAGAAGAAAGTAAAAAATAGTAAATAACCATTTATTTGTAAAAAATAAGATTCGAGTTTTGGTGGAATATGCTAAATTTTGACGTAAGACAAAAAAAACATTTTGGACATACTATCGCCACTAATTCTTCAAAGTTTTGTACAACTTATATCACCTATAATGTCAAGAAAACACGTACCTGATTTTTTGGTTTATCTGTCTGTCTGCTTGATGATTTAAGTTCTGCTGTGATGGAACGCATCAAATTAATATGCAAAAAAGCTTGAATAGGATTAAAGTCACAAAATTTCTTTGGAAGCTTTCACCCAGGTCTTGACTATTGCAGGGGCATATGGGGTATCTGCCGCGGCCATCCCTTTTTTAGGGGGGGGGGGGGAATGAGAATAATCAGGATTTTCATTAAAAGATGACAAATGGTTAAAATTAGCCAAAAGTGATTGATTTCATATAATTTCAAACATTTAGGAAGGGAGTCCGGTCTCCCTTCCCCTCTCTGCTTCCCCTACACCTCCCATCCCCCGTAAAAAACGAACTAAATCATTAAAAAACTAATGATTAAAATTTTATTATAACAACTTAGTACACTATTGTTTTCAAAAGAAATTCTTTATTGACGTTTTCCTCGTAACGGGGCAAGTTAAAATCATTAATCATGAACAATGGGTGCATTTTCTTTTAGACAACTTATAACATACACAGATAAGCAAAGTAAAAGTTTGCAAACAAATAATCCTGTGAACTAGTCCATTCCTTTTCTTCTATTATCCTACTAGTATTTTTTTTCTTAAAGTTGTGACCATCTTTTTGTGATACCCTCCTATACACAGATTTGAATAGTACCAGGAAAAACATTTATGCATATATACAATATATATGAAGTTTAATACTACCCACTTATGCATTATTTGCGAACAATTTCTATGGATAGATAGAAGTAGGCTCCAGAATGACGTTTGCCCCCGGGCACTAGACAGCCTAAGTCGAGCCCTGCTTTCACCATCTAGAACATCGTGACACTTGGCCACGGTTTTCCTATCTGTGCAGTAGTCAAATGTTAGGTCACGTGTTGTTGACGGCTGATTACAGTAAACACAGCTGATTAACCAGTGATCTATATGATCGATACTAATAGGCTTTATATTATCTGGTTTTGTTCAAAATCCTCTCGTTAAATCAAGTTCATTCAATACAAAGTCTCTCCACTGCAGCTGAAAGTTGATGTTATTCCGAAGTTCAAAACCCACGTCTAGTTTTAAATAGATCCGACTGTCGCACTTTAGTGAGAAGCATCATGAAATACAATTTTTATATCTAAAAACAGCATTTTGTTTCTCTAATTCCGGCTACCATCGAAAAGATGTCAACGTCGATGGCGTCAAATCTACTGTCGATATCGTCAGAGTAGTTAAACGTGGTCAAATCTTAACAATGAATCCACTACTTACAATGCAGTGCTTGCGATCACTATTGATGCAGCAAACATTTCTGAAGGATATCTCGGTCTCTATTTGTAGTTTCATTGTAAATTTAGAAGATAAAGAATCTTCAATATTGAAATGTGGATCAAGGCAATATCAATGATTTTAATCTGTTAGATCGCCAATTTTAATTATCAGTTGTGAGTTATGGATTAATAAAATTTATTTAAATGCTTGAAAAATATTTTATATGCCTGACTATTTACAACGTAAACAACCTTCAAAATAATTTAATATGTGGTGTTGACACATAATCTTACTTGCATAATCATTTGTTATCATTAAGTCTCTTCATTCTGCCATTCATTTCAAAATCTGAAATCATATTAATGGTTCGCTCTAATTATAAATTTTCATACATCAAAAGTTGATACGATTAAACGAAGAACATCATTTGCAAATGGAATTTCTATACAGAAGCGCCAGTTAATTAGTTTTACTAATCAGTTGTATAATTATTTCGAGATGAAGTTCTCATATATATTACTGTGAACTGTTGTTTGCAGATACAGAAAGAAAATGTTCATTAGGGTTACCTTATTATCATACCTTTGTTTTTATTAAGAGAAGTACAACCCTTTTATTCTTCTTCAAATAAAGTAATTTCTTTATGTTAATAACATTTTTTATTAGTAGTACAAGAAATTAAACAACTAGTATTAAATCTAAACCAGAGCTTTTTAATCTTCTTTATCATACGGCACACTTAAAAGCATAATACTGCTGCCCGGCATAATTAAGTTATGATTTTTTTTAATTGAAGAGCTGAGTGGATGAACATGTTATGCTACATTTTCTAATTTTATTTTAATCTTTTGGATGAAAGCGTTATGAGGTATCCTATCACATGGTGAAGCTAAAATACCAAGATTCTATTTAGTCTTGAAGATTTAAGACATTATTCATTAATATTTAATGTTTTTATATTTAATAATGTCAATAATATTAATAATTTTTAATATTTGAAAATTAAATATGAATAAGTTTTTCTGAGAGAGTTTAGTACCATACCTGTTAATATTTTAAACACATGGTATCAAACAGATAATAAATCATTAAAATTTACAGCAAAAATTTTCACCTCAAATTTCTTGAAATGTAATTTTTGTTGCTTAACATGTTCTTCCACTTAGCTCTTCAATTGTGAAAGGGTTTTTTTAACAAAATGGGGGGGAAAAGGTACAATGATTTATTTAATATAATATAATACATATCTGCACTTTAAAAATAACAATTGGAATTTTTTTTTCAAGAAATTTTCTTTTTATCATGCATTCTAAAAATTTCGCGTAATAAAACGGTCTTTTAAACTGTAATTTCTTGTCACAAACCTTCAACGATATTTATAAATAACGATTACTTAATCATATTATGAAAGGTTTCATTAGTCAGGTTTTAACCAAAATTTCGATTAATTTTCCAGATACATGAAAAATTGCTGAGCGATTTTTTTAGGTGCGTTCGTAATTATATAAATACGTAGCACCTATAGTCGTCGTTCAGTCCGTCCGTCCGTCCGTCCATCCGTCCGTCCGTCTGTCCGTCCGTCTGTCTGTCTGTCCGCATGTAACAGAGCAGAAACTACCCAACCGAATCGTCTGAACTTTTAAGTATATGATTGTTGCAACATTTTGTCGAGCCATTTCAAATTTTATGAAAATCGGATGTATAGTTTAATTACAGGGACAGTCAAAAGTTTTTCTTTACATTACGGCCAATGGGAAAAATTATTGCAAGTGCATTTTAATGATGTTACAGCATTCCGAATGGTCTGAAATTTTAAATATATAACTGTTGCAAAATTTTGTCGAGCCATTTCAAATTTTATGAAAATCGAATACATAGTTTAATTACAGGGACAGTCAAAAGTGTTCCGTTACATTACGGGGAATGGGAAAAAAATTATTGGAAGTGCATTTTAATGATGTTACAGACTAGGCACCTTATGAAGTTCACAAAAGTCCTTCCGGCCAGTGCCGGGAGGAAGAGGTAGCTTTCATATTCCTTATTTTTAAAAAGCCAACTTATATTATTCAAACACACGAAGCTCAATTAAGTGGAAACCGAATGTAGGAGATTCAATACTAATTTTTATCAATACTAAATCATTATGAATGAGAATTTCGCGAAATTAATCAGCTTTATCCAAGCTGCTTTTATTTAAAGTCACTTATATTTGGCTGCCAAATTCGGCGATTTCTTAAAGTGCCTGCCATTTTAAGACAACATGGTAGATGAGGCTAACCAGTGAACTTGGTCGAGACCTTAGTAATTGCTGTGCACATGCTCACTCATATCGGAATCGGTTGATATATACGAGTGCTGTCGCAGGCAAAAAATCAGATTTTTCAAAATGTCACCCACTTTAGAAATTGAAACTGCTATATCTGAGCCATTTTTTAAGATAAAGACAAACAAAAAATTGCTCCTGAATCCTTATATCAAGGTCAAATACTTAAGAAAGAAACCTTTTTCAATTTCTAATTTTTTTGCACCTCACTTTAAATATAATTTTTTCTTTAATTTAATGGCCGCCATTTTGAAACAAGATGGCTGATGAAGCTGGCCAGCGAACTTGGTCGAGATATTGATGTATACTATCCACATGCCTTCTTCATCGAAATAGGCGAATAAGTGTGGTATCGCGTGACAAATACAAGATTGTTTCAAAGTGTTAGCCATGATAGAAATTCAAAGTGCTATAATTCAACCACTTTTTAAGATATAAACAAAAGAACAAATTTTCAGAAACAAAAACTGCTCCAGAATCTTTGTATCAAGGCCAAACACATAAAAAAAACTTTTTCATTTTCCAATTTTTTAATACCTCATTTTAAATTTTAAATTACATTTTTTTTTAAATGGCAACCCTTTTGAAACAAGATGGCGAATGAAGCTGGCCAACGAACTCGGTCGAGACATTGGTATGTACTATGTACAGACCAAGTTACATTCAAATCGGTTCATAAATACGCCTGTTATCGCGTGACAAAAATCAGGTCGTTTTAAAATGTCAGCCACAATAGAAATTCAAAATGTTATAACTCAGCCATTTTTTTAGATGTAGACGAAACAAAACCTGTTCCGGAATCTTTGTATTAAGGTCAAACACATACAAAAAAAATCTTTTTCATTTTCCAAATTTTTGGCATCTCATTTTAAATTTATTTTTTTTTAATTTTTTTTAAATGGCTACCATTTTGAAACAAGAGGGCGAATGAAGCTGGTCAACGAACTCGGTTGAGTTATTTGTATGTACTATGTACACACCAAGGTACATCCAAATCGGTTCATAAATACGTTTGTTATCACGTGGCAAAAATCAGGACGTTTCAAAATGTCAGCCACGCTAGAAATTCAAAATGCTATAACTCAGCCATTTTTTAAGATATAGACGAAACAAAAACTGCTCCCGAATCTTTTTATCAAGGTCAAACACATAAGAAAAAAATATTTTTTCAATTTTCAATTTTTTGCTACCACATTTCAAATTTAAATTTTTCTTAAAATTTTAAATGGCAGCCATTTTTAAACAAGATGGCGGATGAAGCTGGCCAACGAACTCGTTCGAGACATTGGTCTGTACTATGTATAAACGAAGTTACATCCAAATCGGTTCATAAATACGCCTTTTATCGCGTGACAAAATTCAGGACGTTTCAAAATGTCAGCTTCGCTAGAAATTCAAAATGCTATAACTCAGCCATTTTTTAAGATATAGACGAAACAAAAACTGCTACGGAGTCTTTGTATAAAGGTCAAATACATAAGAAAAAAATATTTTTTCCATTTTCAATTTTTTGGTACCACATTTCAAATTTTAAAGTTTTTAAAAAATTTTAAATGGCCGCCATTTTGAAACAAAATGGCGGATGAAGCTCGCCAACGAACTCGGTCGAGATATTGGTATGTACTATGTACACACCGAATTACATCCAAATCGGTTCATAAATACGAGAGTTACAGTGTGACATAGGTCAGATATATATATATATTGATATATATTGATATATATATATATATATATCAATTTTGAACGGAGGGTGGTTTCGGGGTCTGGGGGTCATGATCGATGAAAATATACCAAAATTTTTTGAAATCGCTTTCCTCCGAACGGCTGCAATAGGTAGCTTTTTGTAAAGAAAGCTACCTAAAATTATACATTTAGTACAATATGGGGTGCAAAAAATAATTATAAAACTAGTTATAGTACGAACGCACCTCATTTGCCACGTTTGACGAGCAATTTCCAACTTGTTATATTTAGTCGAGCGAAATCTTTGTAAATTAATTATGTTTTTAACACTTTATCTACACTGTTAAAACTTTGCAGCAAACTGTCCGCTTATTCGACCGTTTTTTGAACAAACGATTACATAACTGTAATTTAGCTCTATTCTGACTATAATATGGTCAATAATATGTTCAGAATAGAGTTAAATTATGGTTATGTAACAGTTTTCTATAAAAACGGTCGAATTAGTGGACAGTTTGCTGCAAATTTTTAAGAATGCAGAACACACATGGATGTAGAAACCAGGGTTGCTAGTTTGGCTTCCTTTTTTTGCTCATAAATTCCTTAATCATACAGGAATTCCAAAAGAGCAATTTTTATTTTATGTAATCACGTTATGTCTGTCATTAAGTACAGCAAAGTACTATTCAGAATTTCTGGTATGAATTCTGATAGAAAATCAATTTATTTAGAGATGCTTTGTTCGACCATGTTAACAGTTAAAACGCTCATCGTGCCGCAATTTTTCATGAATCTAGTAAAATAACCGCAAGTTTATCTATATTCTGAACAGTGTAAATGTTTTGTAGGATGGTTAAGTAACCGTTGTCTACAAATACAATTGAAATATAGGACAGTATACTGAAAAACATTCTTATTAAAACGACTGTTTTCTAGCGTGAAATTTTTTACACTGAATTTTAATGTGTGGTGAGGTATCTGGGTTTGACATTTAATTTTTTAAATATCAGCCTTACAAGATAGAACATTCCAGGAGACAGACTCTTTTGCAATAAGTAAGTTTCGAGTGGAAACCACTTATGGAAAATTCACTGCTCTAATTTATTCTTAATAAATAGGTTATATAAAAAGTAAGTGTCTTCCGAATATGGGTTGTCATATTGTATATAAAATTTAATTAATACCAAAGTAAAAATATTTTTTAAAACACTGTTTTATAACCATTCAATGTTTATCTTCAGAATCATGCCTAATTTCATAACTGCAATTCATGTTGTTCCAAAAACTTTCTTTTACAATAAGTAAATTTCGAGTGGAAACCACTTATGGAAAATTCACTACTTTAATTTATTCTTAGTAAATAGGGCGAACTAGAGAATTTGTTAAAAAAGTTATAATTTTTGCTCCGCTCCTTTACTAAGCAATGGCAAAAGAAAAAAAAAACATTATTTAAACTGTCTATTCAAAATTGTTTTCTCAACGTATTATCATAATTAGTATTAAACTATTAATAATGCTTAATTAATAATTAAATTAACATTATTGATTAAAGCTTATTGAAAAAAATGGTTGCATTCTGCATTTTTTAATTATTTTTTCTACTTTTTAGTGTTTAAAATATTTCGTAGTCTCACAGCAAGTTGGCATAATTTGCCGAGCGTAGATTGGCGCTTAATTAACTTTATTGTTTTGTAATTTGTATACACTTGTAACCATAAGGTTACGTATACAGCATAACTTAAAAAATCCGGCATCATGGGGACCGAGACTATGCCAGATTTTTGAAGGAATATCAAAAGTAGTAACTAGGAATATAAAAAGCAGTACTGTGTTCTTAATGGTGCCTTTACCATAACTTTTCATTATTAAGTGATAATTATGTAAGAAAAGGAGAAAATTAAATATAAAAAAACCTTACTTTAATTGATATTTTCTTTGAAACAGAAAAAAAAATCTAATAACACATGCCTGCGAAATAGAAGTTTTTGAAAAATACAAGATACGTTTTTGCTGGTTTTTATGTTATTTGGTGTGTTGATTTCGAAAATGACCTCCAATTTTTTTTTCCATCACGTCAGGATTTTTGGTAAAATCGATATCAATATATTCGCTAAAATCCTATTTGAACAGGAATTCTCTCGAGCAATTTTGCATGTGCTATCTGGCAACAGTGGTTTTTATCCATTTAAATCTATGTAAAATAATATATTCTTGGTGACGCAAATTTATTTTTCATTAATCGATTATTTTTTATAGGTTTAAATTGATGAAAACTACTTTTGCCAGACAGCACGAGCCGCCTCTGGTTGAGAAAAAAACAAAAAGTTCCCTTGAATTTAAACTTTTTACATCAAATTATGGTGCAGTTTCTAGAAAAAAATCATCAACATACTATTTTAATTTCTTTTTATTAAGGTAACATGCATAAAATAGACGATTAACCAAGAGGAGCAAATATTATGTATGTGTACATGAAAGTTTCAAACAAATTTTAAACTGAACAAAAAACAAAACAAAACAAATTTCTGTTTAAGTACGTATTCTTTTTCCTTTGAAATGTCTTTTTGATGTTCTTCTTTTATGCTCAATATCAGGCCTATCTCGTGTTAACATCCAACAGTAGTCGGCGAGCTAGTTCTTGTTCTGTCTTCCTTGATATTTGCGCTCCATATCTTTGATGTCTTGATGGAATTTTCACACAGTTCTTCGCTGACTGATTCTAAATTTTCGGGGAAAAGTCCACATGTGAGTGAAAGCAATGTATTTTGGCCCTCAAGGAGCAACTCAACACTTGAAATTTGTCCAGCATATTCATTACAATTGGTTTATAGTAAAAAATCCTTGTAATTACATAGAACATTACTGACGACATCTTTGAAGACAACTCAAGCTTCTCTTTCATTTGTTGTCATTCTAGTCTCAAATTCTTTATCTTTCACAAACTTGCGGATACCTAGGCCAACAAAATTTCCTCTTGCAACTTTGCTTCGGATAATCCTGGAAAAATTTTGCACAGGTATTTGAAACAATCGCAATCTTTTGGAACAGTACAATTTTTGGCTCAACTAAGCTGTTCCAAATCACATTCTTGGTGCCTGTTTTACGATTTCGTCTTTTCGTCCATTCTTTTTTTACCGAATGTTGAGTCTTATCACGGCTGTTCCACTCGCAAAGGAAACGTTGGTACTTTGAGTATCCGCCTTGTTGATCAAGAAGCATGGAGATAACTTTCAAATCACCGCAAATGGTCCAACCGACGTCAGCATATTTTATTTTGTTGAGAACGAGAGCCAGGTTTTCATAGAGTTCTTTTAAATGCACCGAGTATTCAACTGGTACAGACGCATACTGGCTTCCATGATGAAGAAGGACAGCCTTAAGGCTCCTTTTCGATGAATCTATAAACAGCCTCCATTCATCTTTATCGTAGATGATATTACAATTCCTCATCAATTCGGGAACATCAGAACAATAGACTAGGTTCGGTTCTCCTCTTCCTCAAAGGACTTAACAAATTTCTTTTCTCGCTTCTTGTACCAATAAAAAAGAAGTTCCTTTGGCCAAGAAGTTTCTTTTTCTTTCAATCTGGAGCCCAACAATTCAGCTGCCTTTTTCGAAAGGCCCAGAACTCTTGTAAGATCATTAAGTTCAACCTGAGAGAACAACTGAGGTGAATCGCTTCCAGAGGTTATCGTATATTCGGTATCGGAGCCATGAAATTCTGAATGATCCGAGTCGGAAGACTCCGAAGAGATGACTGGCAATTTAATTGGAGGCAAACACACTGGCACATGAGGTCCATGAGGAACGGAGCTTATGGCCGATGGAATGTTCATAAAAATCCAAGTAAAATTGAACTTTTCAAGAAAACTTGACGTGATAGAATTTTTTCATTACTTTTTTTTTAATTTAGCACCAAAAAATACATGAAGTTCAGCTATAAATTCCTTTGTATATTTTTCATCGCAGGCCTGTGTAATGAGTGACATTTTTTCTTCTCCTGTAATTTCAGAAACATCGATACCGATTTTGTTTGTTTCAAATTTTTGGCCGTTCTTCAACAAGTTTTCCTAGTATTTTATACAAATGAAGAATGTCTCATTCGGAAATACGGTCTTGTTTCTCTAAAGCAGATATTAATTTTCCATCACATTTATGCATTTTTCTACTGATACCTTTTCTTCTGCCGGTTGTTCATCCACGTTTTCTGAGCTGCTAATAGCGTTACCGGTGATTCTATTTCGCACCGAGTCAGTGATTTCGTTGTCCGTTAAATTTTTCGTTGTTGGTGCATTTTCGTCAATGCATAGCCAATCATCGATATCCTATGTTTTTCGGCACTTAATGCATTTTCAGATTTTGCGCGTACAATAAGCTCATAAAGGGCGGTGCGGTCTTTTCACGAGAAATGTAAAAACCTGAAAATTCTTCCTCATGCCGTTTTGATGGATTTCTGAAGTTGTCGGATTTCTGAATGCCGTATTTTTGAAGTCACACTGTATATACCGGGTGTCCCAAAAAGGACTGACTGATTTTAAAATTCAATAACTTGCAAACGGTGACAGATATTAAAAAAATTCTTGCAGGAGGGTTATGCATAAAGTCAAAAGTTTTATTACAGTGATTTTCAATTTTAGTTCGATTTACAAACAATAGATGGCGCTGTAAGCAATAGTCGCTAAATACAGGCTCGATTTTTGGTCCTTTATCTTGTTCCATGCAGAAAAAGGAGATGGAAATGTATTATCCGGGCCACGAAGTACCAAAAATCGAGCCTGTATTTAGCGACTATTGCTTACAGCGCCATCTATTGTTTGTAAATCGAACTAAAATTGAAAATCACTGTAATAAAACTTTTGACCTTATGCATAACCCTCCTGCAAGAATTTTTTTAATATCTGTCACCGTTTGCAAGTTATTGAATTTTAAAATCAGTCAGTCCTTTTTGGGACACCCGGTATATATATGTGTGTGTATTATATACTGTATTGAAAGATATATATTGAAACTGAACACCGGAAAAAATAAAGCAAAAAATTTTTAAATATGAAAAATTTGAAATTTTTCTATATCAATATCGTTAATTCGCTGGTCAAGCCACCTAACTGGGCCTTTGAGCTAGTTGGAGATGAAAAATCATAACAGAATGCGTCTTTCAAATAATTTTTTAACATTTAGAAATAATTTAACGCTAAGCTTATCGTATATTAAAAATAAGAAAGACATTTTATACAGGCGTCAAATAGACCTCAAATGATAGCTGTACTTTGTATTGGAATTAAGCCAAACAAAGAATGGCAGGGTGCTATGGTATTTTTTTTTAATTGAAGGGTTCCAGTTTCTGAAACTTTATAACTGCACTAACTATATTATGCTCAATAAATTTCTTATCCAGAAGTATTATTTTCATACATTTTATAAAGAAGTCATTCGGGAGAATAAAAATTGTAATAAAAAAATTTAGTGATGATTTCAAGGTTTGGCCCTGGGGACATATACCACACCTGGAAGATTCGCGATTTTATATTTGGTAATGGCCTAAATTGTAACCCCGTGCACAGTATAAAAATTACCCCCCAGAGTAAATTAACTGAATTCAACACTGGAAATAGTGTTATTCAGATAGGTATGAATGAAACAACCCAGAAATTTGGTTTACTATAAATTGAACCCGAAGTGAGGAAAGGAAATCAAAGATTTTTATAGACATTTCACAGCTCGAAAAGAACTGGAAAAGTAGACGTTTTAGTTATTGCATGATTCGATAACATTTCTTTTCTTAATTTGAGCTTAACGATAACACATTTTGAGAAATTGTATCAATACATGGTTATCATTCTATTCCGTACATATCTGTTAAGCTCGACTTTTTAAAAAAGTTCTATTGTATACCAGTTTAATTCATAAACATTTCTGATACATGCTCTGAACTACATATCCAAATAAATTTCAAAAACTTGAGAACCAGTAAGTAAAATTATTACTTGTGAACAAATTCTGTTAGCTCGAAAGCAATTTAAAATTGTCTACAAATTCAGCTGCCATCTAGACACATATGAAATACTGATATCTATGCAGGATTTTTTTTTTTTTTTTTTTTGTACGAGAAAAACTGGAATGCGATATGAAATGTAATTAATATATCTGTGATTTCAGAATCTTTACAAATTATATTGCTCAGGACATTTCAACCAATAAACAAAATGTTATATATGATTCAAAATATATATAAAAAAAACAGGTAACGATTTGGAAATGGACCAATGAAAATCTGCGTAGATAACGTGAAACCGCATCGAAAAGTAACTGGGGCTTTTTAAATCTACTGACATTGCAGAAACTACTGGGCCGAAAAACTCGAAAATCGCACAGCTGGACGCAGAAAAAAATATACTTTCAGAAATTCAAAAAATTATTCCGATGCGTACGGTAGAACCGAAAAAATCGGCTAAAAATCGATCGATAATTTTTTTTTTTCATGCCCACGGGCTCCCATAATGAGCAAGGCAGGGCTTCCAGATATGAATGTTAATCAATAAAGTGTATTGGGGGTTTTAAAAGGGGCCCCATCTCAGAATCTAAGGGACGTAAAACCTCGAAACTTAGACAGCCAGGCGGAAAGAAAATTCCCCTTTCAGATATTCTAAAAATTATTCTTATGTCTTTATTACAAGGTGAGATATAATTATTATTTCAGTAATTTGTTTATTTCTATTAAATGCTCATTTTAAAAGAAATTCACATGATTTTTTACAATAGCATCCTTCAGAATGATCTAGGATATTTAAAAATACAGCATAAATGTTACTTATTCAATCTACCTATTTAATATAAAAATGTCAAAATTTTAGTTACCACTATTTTCGAATAGTAATTCCCTCAAATATCTTAAATTCTCGCTTAAGACTGCCACCCTGCCGAGTAATATATCCACTGATAGGTTGCTTAACGGAGTTCCGTTTAGATACATTTTTGTTAAGAATAAAGTCCGCTCCCTGGTGGTGGAATAACAGAACACGATTTTGTTAAAATTTCGAAATCTAACAAGGCGATCTGTTTTAAACTTTAAGATAGTTCATAACACATGATAAAAAACAATAGAAAAGAATGGCGCGTCACATTCCGGGGGAGGAGGGGCGTGAACAAAATTAGGCAATATAACAAGGCGATCTGTTTGAAATTTTAAGAAAGTTTATAACAGATAATAAAAAAAATTTTAATGAGGCAGCGTCAAAAATTTAGGGGAGGGGAGGAGCGCGTTTTTACCATGTGGAATCTAAAAATTGAATGCGTAGAAAATAAGGGGATCGCGAAGCGATTCAGAATGGAAACGGGGAAAAATTACGTCTGGGGTTGACTAGAAAATAGGGATTGCTTCGCGATACGAATCGGAATCGAGGAGCGATTATGAGGGGGATGCTGAGCGTAGCGAGCAGAGGGACAGAGACCACCCCCTAGGTTATATATGATTCAAACATTTTTTTTTTCAAGATAATGAAATGTCAACTATCATTGAAACTCATTTTTCACTATTACCTAAGACAATACAAAAAGCGGAAATCCGAGAATTTGCTGAAAATGATGCAATAACTACACTTTTATAGTTTTTATTTTCTTCGAGTAATAATTTTCCCTTAGCTCTCCTAACTATAAGGATTAGGTTCAAATAAACTCCACTACATTTATTACTGCAAGCTGCAGCAAAAAGTAATTTTTAAATCTCTTTGAAGGTTCATAGAGGTTAGATCGAAAGCAATTTAAAACTGTTTACAAATTCCGCTGCCACCTAGACACATGTGAATTACTGAGATATATGCATGTTTTTTTTGTTTTTGTTTTTTTTTAACGGAAAAAACTGGAATGCAATATGAAATGTAATTAATATATCTGTGATTTCAGAATTTTTTGCAAATTACATTGCTCAGAACATTTTAACCAATAAACAAAATGTTATATATGATTCAAGAAAAAAGATTTTCAATGAAATGTCAACTATCATTGAAACTCGTTTTTCACTATTACCTATGATAATACAGGAAGAGGAAATCCGAGAATTTCCTGAAAATGATGCAATTTCAGACGATTAAAGATACAATACCTTTAATATAAAAAAATGTGGAATAAAATTAAGAATTTTCCAAGCAGAAGCAAATAAATATTTTTATTAATGGGTTGTTACAGTTTGATTATAATTTTTATTCATAAATTCCGAATTTATGACGGAATTTCCAAAGAAGTATTTTAAGCTAACAAGAAATGTACGTCAGCAAATAAAGGAAATATATTACGTTTCAATATTTCTGGTATGAATTCGGAATTTCTGAATAAAAAAGAGGGTTAAACTGAAACTCAACAGCTGTGGAGTTCAGTTTCTATGGAACGTGTTATAGGGAAGTATAGCAAAATTTATGTAAATATTGCGTTCTTGTACACTATATGACCAAAGGTGGCCGGTCACTTGCGATTTTAGATGTTTTGTTAAATATCTAGAAAATACATGAAGAATTAACCTGAAACTGCAGGTGTGTAAACAGTACAGTATAGGTCATATATTTCCGCGAAGATTTTTTCAGAAACCACATAGGGCATCGTCAGCAAATTGAAAAAGAACGAATATCTTTTGGATAACCCTGTAAAAACTGATGTAGCAAAAGCGTTCAAACTCGAGATTATTAATAAGTAGCTTATTGTTATATACTGTGTTCAATTTTATGAGGATAGCATGTATACTCGTAGAAAAATTAAGGTTTTTATAAAAACAGTCCCAAATTTCGCCAAGTTTTTTTGCTTATAATTTGCAGAGTTCTTAATATAAGAAAAGGTTCTTTTCAGAAAATATGAAAAACAACACTGTACATAATACTCTGCAATCAAAATTAAAAAATAATAAAAATTGGATGAAAAATGAGCAGGTTTACTAAAAAATGTTTTACTGCGCATGCGCGAATGCAGTCAAAATATAATGTACATAATGTATTAGCTAAGTATATAGAGCAACTTTTGTGAAAGTCTCATAATCATAGCTTGAAAATTCTGAAAATTATCGTCTATAGAATAAGCTCGAAATCCGTTGTTCCCAAAAGGAAGCAAAAAGATGAAGGGTTGTATCCAAATATAGTAGTACGTGCAATATTGTGTATGCTATCTTGCCACTAATCGACAGATATTTGATACAACCCCTCATCTTTTTGCTTCTTTGCACGATTATTTGCACGAGCAATTGCACGATTATATTAGTAGAGGTTTTCTGCATAAAAAGGCTGATATTTCAGCAGAAAGCGTACCAGCACTGATTAATGGTAATTTTAAAGAAAGTTGAAATACATTATTTAAACTATTTAAAAAACATAATAATAAAATTTATCTTTTAGTTAAACCAGGTCCTGATACCATTTGTTAGTTACTGGTTCATATATGTCAGTTTTTTGGATACTCGCGTTACTAATAATTTTAAACATGAGAAAAGGGACACATGCATCTGTGATATGATATCATATGTAAATAAGGTTTAAGTATTTTGTTTTTAATACTACAATGTATAATTTTTGAGAATTTTTTCAACAGTATTTTTTTTATGTATCTCTACTAGCTTTTCAAAAAGAAAGATTGGTATACAATGGATTTAAATTTTTGTTAGTGATTTGAACAAGAGAATCCTTAAGGTGTCAGTTACTGCTGATTTCAACCCATATTCTATAAATAACAATGCATAAAATCTATAATAAAAATTAGCGTGTCTCTTCTTAAATCTGTCTACAATTTCTGATCAATTGCAGGAACCTTCGTATACAAACGTTTTAGAACACGGGTAAAATTACAGACTGCCTTAAAAATTTCCCAAACCACTCTTTACCCCTTTATTCACCCATCTGTCATACTTTATATTTCTACAAATTGATTTTTCTTTCTAATGCAATATTTTTCTTTCCTTTTGCCACAACCTAAAAAACGGCGCAAGAATTTAAAAAATATATATAACACGTGTGCTTTGCTTTTATAACTAACGAAAATTCAGATACACCGGCTATATTTTCGAATCCGAAATTGATGTCATTCTGAACAGATAATGCATATTTTTCGTGTGTAAAATTTAAAAATCTGTCTATGTATAAATCAGTTGTGTGCGTTTGTATGTCCTTTAAACCAATCTGCAGTTTTTGACCGATTTGCATGAAAATTCTCATACACACATTTTGGTAGCCAGGTAAAATTATTGTCTATGTTAAAAATTTTCCAGGCCACTCTTTACACCTCTTTTTTTTTAACCACCTGCTTTACCTTCGACTTATCTTTCTACTTTATTTACCCGCTTACCTTTCTATAAATCTTTTTTTTTCTAATGCATTTTTTCTATACTGTTGCAAAACACAACGTTTTATAAAAAACGGCGCAAGAATTTTTTTTTTTAATGGTAACATGTAGACATGGCCTTAAATCGATTTAAAGCTTAAATCGGAAATCCGATTTAATCGGAAAACTGATTTATCTACCTTGATGTATCTACGGCTTGAATGACAAGCTGGTCTTAAATCGATTTAGCAGGATCCGATTTAATCATGAAAACTGATTTATCTACCTTGATGTATTTACGGCTTGAATTACAAGCTGGTCTTAAATCGATTTAGCAGGATCCGATTTAAGAAAACATCACAGGCCTCAATGATTTCCGATTTAAGAAACAGGCGATATAAGGAAACGACGATATAAGTAAATATTCATATTTATTTATTTATTTTGTAAACGAAATTCGGAGTTTATGAGATTGGAATGTGCATTTTTTAGAAATTAAGAACTTATATGTTTGAAAATTGAAATGAAAAAGCAATGTTTAATTCTTAAAATCCAGATTCATCAAATTTCTGTTTATATGCTAATGTAATCTTTTGATAAAATATTAAGTTTTCACATATTTGGGTAATATTTTAATGTATATACTTTTTATTTTCTATTTTCTGTAATTAATTAAAATATTTTTAAGTGGAATCCTGCATTGTTTCAAGATTATTTTCCTGAAATTTATTCAGTATTTATATGATTAAAAATAATAATAAAGTTTTATATTTAACATTCAAATTCATTGACTTTCAGCTTATATTTTTTATGCATTCTTATGTTGAAAAATTCATTTTTTACATGTTTTAGTAACATTTTAACATATATTTTTTATTTTCTGTAATTTGTAATTAATGAAAATATTTTAAAGTAGTAGCATTGTTTCGTGTATCCCGATTTGACCATGATTCGCATGAAATATTTTTATTTTTCAAATAAGATTTTTTCTCTGAAATTGATTGAGTATTTATGGTTGAAAAAAAGAATTAAGTTTCACATTTAAAATCCAAATTCATCGAATTTCACTTTTTATTTTTATGCATTTTTTTTAATGAAAAATTCATTTTTCACAGGTTTGGGTAATATTTTAATACACATTCTTTATTTTCTATTATTCTGTAATTAATTAAAATAGTCATGCAGCGGGTTCGACATCCAATTTCAACGCCAGCCACGTGAATTGGGAATCTTGCTGAAATTGATTCACTATTTATGTCTGGAAAAGAAAGAAAGTCTTAAGGTTAAAATCCAAATTCGTCCATTTTCAGTTATGCATTATGTCAACGAAAAATTAATTTTAATTTATTTAGGCAATACTGGAATAATTTAGTTTTAATTTATTATTATTTTGTAATTAATTAAAAATACCTTAATAGAGTTCTGTAATGACTCAGGTGACTTGATTTTTACAGCAAAATGAGGGATGGGTGGAGGGGCATTCATTAGATTTTTCTGGAGATCTGCGATTTTCTGCTTTTTTTTATCATTAAAAAGAGATGTATTTTAAGATTATATTTCATTAGTAATCATACAGATCTTACAGGGTGCCAACGGTCACGAAAAAATCAGCATTTTCAGTAATGTGCTCCGAGGCTCGCACTTTCAATCCTTCTCCATCCGCTATATGAATGTCAGTATTTATGTGTGCATAATCTAACAGTTAAAAAGAAATAAAATTGCACCTTATTTCTTACATCTTACCTCTTTTTTTTTCTTTTACTGCTTTTCTCATCATGGTTAATGAACAGTTAAATTCATCGAATCTGCTTCGGTTTTACCTCAATAACTTTTTAATTCTGTGTCTGCAAAAAAAAAAAAAGTGTGTATATGTTGTTACCAATGAGGTGCTATTTAGGTGGGCTAAGGGAAGTCGTCGTCCCCCCTCCCTTAAGGAATTTAGATTGTGGCGAACATAACAAGTCAGACGAAAAAAAAATCATTTTCTTTTATATTATTTCTAAAAGAATGAGTTTATAAAATGTATTAAAATAGGTCACTAATTTTTGAAATAGGAAAAAACTAGTATTTTGGGGCATTCAAAGTTTTTTTTATATGTAAAATATACCTCTTTTCAAAGGTATATGAAAAATTAAAAGCTAAGTATGCTAAATAATACAGGAAGGGAGGGGGTGCACAAAGACCGCATTTTGTTACTTAAAATTATAAAATAGGCTTCCATATTCTAAAAAGTAAAATATATGTTAAATCCAATCGCGATTTAGCACTAAATCGCGATGTTGGATAGATGATACATCGATTTAAGAAATTCCTACATCTCCCAGTCCTAGTAACATGGGTACATTGCTTTTATCAGCTAATAAAAGTTCATACCCACTCGCTATGATTTTGCATCCGAAATTTATCGTCATTCTGAACAGATTATACCCATTTTTCGGATGCAAAATTCAAACATTTTGCTATAAGTTGTTGAAAATGGCGTACTACCTTCATTTGAAACTATTTGGAGCTTAAACATCTATATTACAGAATTACAGACATTTGAACTTCAAGAAAAGTATTCAGGCGAAAAAAAATTAAAAAATAATCTCCTAAAACATGACGTCACTTTCTATGAGCGCTTTCAGTATGACTTCAAAATGAATCTAAATAAACTGTTGCTATGTTCTATTTCCTATTTCGTTTGGATACAACAGCTATACCTTATAGATAAGTGTTTTAATACTTTATATATCGAGGTAACATTTTCTACCATTTATATTAGATAGGAAATGAAGCACAGCAACCGTTTTTTTTTTTTTTAAGTCAGGGAAGGGGGGCGGGGAGTCTTTCTCTTTTCAAACAAACGTCATGATTGACGTCACGATCGAAAACGTTTGGCAAGTGATGTGATTTTCCTGTAATAATTGTATATTTAAATTTTATGAATAAAATGTAAGTATTTAAAAATAAAGCCATATGAAACAGAATTTCGTTAAATGCAACGCCATTTGGTAGAATTTTTTTCAATTTTTTCCCGTATTCCGAGGGAAGTCGTATATATTTCTGTTACACGCACCAAAGAAAACTTGCATTCTCATATAAAAAGGTATCGATTTTACCATGATTGCGTCAAAGTAACGTCGTTTTTATTCTGGTTGCCTTTTTAACGATATATGGGAGCGAATGCACAGAGCTCTGTTATTGTGATCGCCGTATTATTACATCTTTAATTAATTTACCCAAAAGGCGCCCATGGATAACACTGAAAAGCCGGATGGTTCTGGTACAATGTATAAATAAATGCTTTAACAGTAAAAAAATATCCAGGATCCCAAATGTCGGTTGCACTTTCTATAACCGGTGAAACTATACAAGAAAGAAAGAAAATAATTTCCTCTTCCATTTATCGCTTTTTGGAGGTTAAAAATTTAAAATTCATCATTTTTAATATCTTCAGCTACATTTTTGCTTATTAAGTCTCAATTTTTAAAAGATAATTTTGAGATAAAAGTGCATTTTAGTAAAAATTGTTTTGTTAAAAATGATACTTGATGATATTATATTATGCATTTAAAATTAAATAAATTTATTAATTTTCAATTAAAAGAACATGATTTTGTGTCAAACGTAAATATTATTGCTAGATAGGGATAACGCTTATTGATATTGAAAATTTATATAATGCAAATTGCTATAAAATAAGTACTACATGAATAGTACATCAATTCTAAGCGGTTTGTTTTTCTCTTTTCAATGTAGGTATTTCATACTTTTATAGTAAATATAGCATAAAAAGAAATTAAATTTATTTTCAATTACTTTTTACTTGGTGTTTTTACTCGGTAAATATAAAAAGAATTAAATTTTTAAATGAAAAAAAATGTCTAGAACCTTTTAATCTTAAACTGATTCAGTTAAAATTATTATTTTGCTAAAAATTTCATACAGTTTTAAAAGGAAAGAACATCGCTCTAAAAAACCGCAATTGAACCATTTAATTTTAGTATAATATCTCGATTTATAAAGTTATGTTGTTTTTTGCCACACCATATTATAAATTTAGAAAAGGAATAGTCAATAAAAACTTCATCTGTAAAAATGCAGCATGCTTATTTCAGCAATTTAAAGGAAATATGTTCACGGGAACTTTTAAACTTTAAATTAGATTAACTCTGAAAATAATTTTATTTTGATCATCTCTAAAAGATCTTAACCTAATTACAAACTTTTATCGTCATCTAATAATGTCAATTTCAGATTAATAAATGTGGGAAGCTTTCACGTTGAAAATTGCTGCCTAAAAGTTTACGGTTAATCCAAAAGTATTTTTAAAACGATAAGTTTTAATAAAATAAAATCTATTCAGTATTTCTTAATGTTTTAAATTTTGATTGCAGTATCTAATTGGTTTATGAACAGACAGATAGGCATTAGACATAAGACTGGCAAGCCGGAGCCCGGGAACGAAATGGTCTCGAGATGGATTTTTATACGTTTTAGTATGCTTAGTGTTAGTAAAAAAAAGAAGCCGTGGGATATCCATTGTCGATCTTCTCTTTCAGAGTGATTTTTTTATTCTGAATTACCTGAAAACAGAACTCGTGCCTTTCTTCTATAGTATTACAGTGATATTTTAAAATAATAAGAATTGTAACGTTTATAGCTTTCTGCCAATGTTTGAGTATAAATAAGAAATTTGTTAATTTGAACAGATTTTCAGGGACATGAAAATAATGAAACGACGTCATGGGAAAATATTTAGGATTAATAATTATTTCTATGAAAAAAGAGATTTTTTAATGAAAAAAGAGATTTTTAAACAATTTTATGATCTTACTAGGGAGCTTCGCCCGCCAACCCCCGTTCAGGCTTTGCAGCCCCTGAAAACATACTAATGTGCCCTGTTTAAAAAATATTACCAGATTACAGAAGATTGAATGATATTATCAGTATAACAGCGCGGCTATCCTCTGTAAACGTATTGCCATGCTTTTCAGTTTGAATGGGGATTTTTCGGTTACCTTGACCTCATCCATTGCTTTCATAATAAATCACATCAGTTTTATTGATTGATAAGTAAGACTAATGTTTTACCAAGGTAAGACCAAGGTTTTAAAAAGGTACTTTCAGTTTCGAAACCGATTTCGAAGCTGCAAGTACCTTTTTTTGAAAAAAAATCTGCAACCAAAATCGAAAAAGTAAAGAAGAGCCATATTAAAGATTGAACACAGCTGTGCTATGCAAAAAAAACTTTTAAAAGTATTCAAATTTAAACGAGAAATTCGAAAACAACTTCCCCATTGGTTCAACATTACGGAGCGGGTGTTTTCAAGTGAGTGAAGACTCCCCTTAATGTTTGGTTCTTTTACATATGACGTAATTATCACCTTTAAATGCGTTTCGCGCATGATAATTTTATTTTAAAATTTTCGTATTTTTTAAATATTTATGTATAAAGATTTTGATGTAACTTTCCTTATTTTCTGCTTTTATTGCGCGATCATAAAATTCTTAGTTTAAAATTTTCTTTCTGTTTTTAAGATCATTTATGCCATTTTTTTCTTTAAAACTGGAAAGAAAACCTTTTTTTTTATGTCTACGAAATTTGAAAGTGACAGACGATTTTTGGTTTCTAAAATACACTGATTCTGGATGATCGAAATGTGTAAAAATATTTTTATATTTTTTTCTTTATTTTCCTGAAAAGTATAATTTAATCACAATATTGGCTTCACTATCGATTGAAATAAAAGATAATTTCAGTTTTAATTCAAAAATGACGAAAAAGAAATTTAATAATCCCTGTGTTTTCTCCTTGCACAAAAATGGGGTAATCTAGTTGCCATCATTATACAAATATAATTAAAATTAAAAAAAAATTAATATCGTGAAAACCAATTCAAATTTTAAAATTCTAATACCATTTTTTTAAACATGTGGATCAATACGGATAATTGGAGTTAATTTCACCGC
This sequence comes from Maratus speciosus, assembly GCA_963932465.1. Lineage (NCBI taxonomy): Eukaryota > Metazoa > Arthropoda > Arachnida > Araneae > Salticidae > Maratus > Maratus speciosus. The sequence continues at coordinate 213,381,425 of OZ010793.1, forward strand.
CAACCGTTCCATACTTTAGGAGAAATAGCTGTAAAACAACCAGTCATTTAATCAGTCGTTTCATAAAATCGTTTCATAAATTCGTTTAGTTAGGATTTTATATATATAGGGTAGATAACAATTTCCTGCTGTGTACGTTCGGTATTGGGTTCGAAATTCGAAAAAAGGTCCTAAACCCATCTCTAATACAAATCCCCCACCAGAAGCGCCAACCGTATGGTTTATGGACGAAGACGTTTCGTGGGTGGGGGGTGTTGGGGTGGGGGATGGGAGAGATCTCTAGCCATAAATAATTATTTGAAATTAGTAAACGAAATACACAGTAAATACAACGAATTTTACACACATTCAAAAAGAAATACCATTATATAACATTACAATAAATTTTCTCGTATATATTTTTCTAATTTTAATCAATAAGAAATTATTGTTTTCCGTTCTTTCCCTATTATGTTGCGATAAACCTTTAGTCATAAATATTAACGTAATTTGTAAATATTTTTCTTCAGATGAGAGTGAACAAACTTTTTTTCTTATCACCATATATAAAAGGCAATGTCCCGCTCACTGACTCATCATCGCTCAGCCCAAACTACTGAATTTAGAAGAATGAAAAATTGGGGTAAACATACTTCTTAAGACATAAGTGAGGACTAAGCAAGGATTTTTGAAAATTCCCCCTAAGGGGGTAAAAGGGGGCGAAGTCGAAATTTTTTAGAGCATTGTGGCCATATCTCAGCAGCCGTTTTAGGTAGGAGCGTAAAATTCCAGAAAATAAATCTACTAAACAAGTAATAAAACGTGTGTATCAACGATTTTAGAAATGCCCCCCTAAGGGGTTAAAGTGGGAGTCGAAAATTTTAGAATATTTGGCCATATCTCGGCAAATTTCAAACTTTTTCAGAAACCCTCATGTGATATATCATTGGAAAATCCTCGGACCACTCTTTCATGTAATGAATCTCCCCACCCCCCTGACACCAATTTCCCCCCGCAGGGATTCGATTTTCTAACTCAGCTCCTAATTAAGCTACAGCGAGATTCGACCTCATTTGAAGGTTTGACCGAAGGTGAAACTCCTCACAAACTTTCAGTTGGTGGGGTCTTTTTTGACCCCAGACAGTTAGGGGGCTTTCCCCTCCCCTCGTGGGGTGGAGGCGGAAATGGATTTTTTCATGTGACATATCGTTTGAAAGCTTTTGGCCTGTAGATTACTAAGCTGCCGCTCACTCTCCCCCCTCTTAACTCTTTTTTTATCACTAGAGGGTCTTTTAAAATTTTAATTTGTTCATTACTACTCCCCCCCCCCCCCAAACAATTTTCCGAAAATTATGAATAAAATTTATATGACAAATCTCAACAATTAGCAGCTTCTCCCCCATTTTCACACAGTGAGCGAGTACGTATTTCAGACAAAATCGAGTTAATGCTATAACATCATACAAATTTAAGGTTCGTTTAAGAATATTATCACGGGTCCGGGCAACGCCGAGCAGGTAAGCTAGTATTCCTACAAATGCGTTGCATCTTTTTTTATAGTTGTTTGGTAATTGGGCAATATTTCTTAGAGATTTTCTATACTCAGATATGATTTAAAATATAATTTTGATTAAAAATAGAATATTTTGATAAATACTATTATACGAAAAGGAAAAATCTAATTGCTTCTTTAAAATGTTTGAAAATTTTACGTATTTAGGGTTTGAAAATTTTTCATGACTGTGCTAATAAACAATGATTTAAGTTTTAATAACAATATTAAACATTTAATTTGTACATTTATTTTTATAAATACTGATCTTCATTATGCTACGTAAGCACAACTATTTTAAATTGTAAATTTTTGTCCAAAGGTATACTGTAAAAAAAAAAAAATTTTGATTTTGCAGAAAAAAACTGTCAGTCAAGACGCTGGAAAAAAGCTGTTTATTTTACAGAAATAATATGTATTTATTACGAACTTTCTGTTATTTTAACAGATTTTGTGCGTAATTTTGTAATAAGTATAGATTATTTCTAAAAGAAGATTTATATAATTTATAAAATTTTTACAAATATTGCATTTATAGATTTAAAATTTATCATCTACGCCTATTTTTTAATGCTGATTCCTAATATGTAATTTTCGTAAAAAAATCTATTAAAAACGTTTCATTTTATCAAAAAGAATTTCTAAAGAAAAGCAAATCCTTTCGTACGACACATTATTTAAACCTTAGTTTTACTCCACTAATAATCGTTATTTTAAGTCAGATTTTAGGTAGCTTTCATTACTAAAAGCTACCTATTGCAGCCGTTCGGAGGAAAGCGATTCCAAAAATTTTTGGTATATTTTCATCGATCATGACCCCCAGACCCCGAAACCACCCTCCGTTCAAAAGTTGATATATAGTATTATATATATATATATATATATATATATGATCTTTGTCATACTGTAACTCTCGTTTTTATGAACCGATTTGGATGTAACTCGGTGTGTACATAGTACATACCAATGTCTCGACCGAGTTCGTTGGCCAGCTCCATCCGCCATTTTGTTTCAAAATGGCGGCCATTTAAAAATTTTAAAAAAATTTAAAATTTGAAATGTGGTACCAAAAAATTGAAAATGGAAAAATATTTTTTTCTTATGTGTTTGACCTTTATACAAAGATTCCGGAGCAGTTTTTGTTTCGTCTATATCTTAAAAAATGGTTGAGTTATAGCACTTTGAATTTTTAGCGGGGCTGACATTTTGAAACGTCCTGATATTTGTCACGCGATAACAGGCGTATTTATGAACCGATATAGATGTACCTTCGTGTGTACATAGTACATAGCAATGTCGCGACCGAGTTCGTTGGTCAGCTTCATCCGCCATCTTGTTTCAAAATGGCGGCCATTTAAAAAAATTTTAAAAATTTTAAATTTAAAATAAGGTACCAAAAAATTGGAAAATGAAAAAGATTTTTTTCTTATGTGTTTGACCTTAATACAAAGATTCCGGAACAGTTTTTGTTTCGTCTATATCTAAAAAAATGACTTAGTTATAGCATTTTGAATTTCTATTGTGACTGACATTTTGAAACGACCTGATTTTTATCACGCGATAACAGACGTATTTATTCACCGATTTGGATGTAACTTGGTGTGTACATAGTACATACCAATGTCTCGACCGAGTTCGTTGGCCAGCTTCCTCCGCCCTCTTGTTTCAAAATGGCGGCTATTTAAAAAAATTAAATTTAAAATGAGGTATCAAAAAATTGGAAAATGAAATTTTTTTTTATGTGTTTGACCTTGATACGAAGATTCCGGAGCAGTATTTGTTTCGTCTATATCTTAAAAAATGGTTGAGTTACAGCACTTTGAATTTCTAGCATGTCTGACATTTTGAAACGATCTGATATTTGTCACGCTATACCACACGTATTTATTAACCTATTTGGATGTATGGCATGTGGATAGTATATAGCAATGTCTCGACCAAGTTCGCTGGCCAGCTTCATCAGCCATCTTGTTTCAAAATGGCGGCCATTAGATTAAAAAAATTATATTTAAAGTGAGGGGCAAAAAATTAAAAATTGAAAAAGGTTTCTTTCTTAAGTATTTGACCTTGATATAAGGATTCCGGAGCTTTTTTTGTTTTGTCTTTATCTTAAAAAATGGCTCAAATATAGCAGTTTGAATTTCTTTATGTGGGTGACATTTTGAAAAATCTGATTGTTTGCCTGCGACAGCACTCGTATGTATCAACCGATTGCGATGTGAGTGAGCATGTGCGCAGGAATTACTAAGGTCTCGACCAAGTTCACGTGTTAGACTCATCCACCATGTTGTCTTAAAATGGCAGGCACTTCAAGATATCGCCGAATTTCGCAACCAAATATAAGTTACTTTATATAAAAGCAGCTTGGATAAAGCCGACTAATTTCGCGAAATTCTCCTTCATAAGGATTTAGTATTGATAAAAATTAGTATTGAATCTTCTATAATCGATTTCCACTAAATTAAGCTTCGTGTGTTTGAATAACACTAGCTGGCTTCTTAAAAATAAGGAATATGAAAGTTACTCCTTCCTCCCGGCACTGGCCGGAAGGACTTTTTTATTATAGGAATATATTATAGAAATTGTCATTATATAATTAATCATTACGGAAATATGCTGTATTTATTATGAACTTTCTGCTATTTTAACAGATTTTGTCCGTAATTTCGGAATAAGTATAGATTATTTCCATAAAATGAACAGTTTTTTTTTTACGGATTATTTATAAAGATTTTTCTAGACTTCTAACAGTAAAACTATATAATATGAATATTGTCTTCTACAAACAATATATTTAAATATGTGTTTATATTACAGAGAGTTCTCTAAAGAAAGAGAAAAAGCAAAAGCACGAGGTGATTTTCATAAACTCAGAGAAAAACAGCAAATCGAAGAAGATCTTAGAGGCTATCTTGATTGGATAACGCAAGGAGGTATGTCACAACTGAAAATGTATTTAGCATATATCAAGGTTTCCTAAGTTTTTATATTTAAGCTCATATTTTACTTTGAACTACAAATAACTGAAAATATAAATTTGAAAAAAAACTCTTTGAATACCTAAGGAACATTAATATCCTAACTTTACAAAACGCTTATTTGAAAAGATTATTGTATTTAAAGAAAAGAATAATGAGATTAAGTTTATAGTACGTTAGAAGGAACACTTAAGAATTTTATTAAGAAATCCAATATAATATTTATCAAAATAAACTTAAAGTTTGTATTTACATTTAAGTGTTTTAATTAATGTAACGTGAATGGAAATTATAAATGAACATCACAAATGATAATTACACACACTTTTTAGACAAAAACTTTTAAAATATCAATTAAAGACAGCAGATAGCTTACTATATTCAAAAGCTGCTACTAAATTAACCCTTTCGCGTCCGATTTTCTTTCAATGTTGAGGGGGAAAAATACTTTCCCTTTAATAATGTTAATAGCAGCTATCCAAATATATTTACTGAAGTTTAACGAATATGTGCTGTCTGAAATCTAATGAATGTAGTTATTTTCATATTCATATGACAATTAGAAGAAAGAGTTTTTGAAGATGTTTCGAAAATATCGTATGATAACAGAATTTAACAGATATTACAATTTTTTAATATTTTTTTGCTTTAATCATATATGATATGGTTCAGAAAAATAACCTATATTTTAAATTTAAAGAGTGAAATATATGTTTAAAATAAAAGAATTTCCAACGGTGCAAAGAGAATTTAAAAAATATATTATTATTACTATTACTAAATTCTAAAACATAAATTATATCATAATAAGAAATTCAGAGACATATAGTATCATTACTACTTGTAGATAGTAACAAAATCATTGTTCAGACAAAATAATACTCAATGGAAAGACGTACTATTAATAGTACGCCAGACTTCGAACAGGTTATTATTGCTATGATATTAAATAGTATTACAAAACTATTGTAGACATTTGTAACAGTAAAAAATAAATAAAACTCGATTTTACGATAACATCAAAAAATAGTTTAAATATTATCTGAGATCAAATAAAATTTTTATTAGTGATAAAATAAACGTTCGGTAAATGTTTAACTTGAGAAGAATGTTTACCTTGGAAGTGGTGAACTATTTTAAATGTAACATAAACACTATTTCGACTAGATACCATGAAAATATAAATGAATATATTTGTTTTTTTTTTCCTAGCAAACAAACAAAAAAAAATCTCGATATTTTGTAATCATTTTTGAACAATGTTAAAACTTCATTAAAACATTAAAAAATTCTATCGCCAGAAATAAAACTTTCTTCGCAATCAAAACATTTCACTTATTTAAAAAAAAAAAAAATACATAATCTTTATAATTTTCAAAGCAGTTAACAATTTTGACAATGCTTTCATTTTATTTGCTTATTAAAAATTCAGCCCAAACATACATGTTATAAGTATTTTGGGTTATTCTTTCAATATGCATTGTCAATTTGTAATTTAAATACTTAACATCCATTTAAATTTTTGACAAGTTAAAAACTAAATACTAATCAAAAACTTGAATTATTGGCATGTCAAAAATTTGAATTATTACATTTAATTATTTATTATTTTATCATGTCAAAATTTAAACGATTAAACCACGTAAAATGATTGCCAAATATTGTATTTAAGTCCAATATTTGACATTTATTCAAATATCCAATGATATTTTGTGATAAAAAATACAGCTTCAAAAATTTACTTTGTAACATTCTATATTTTACTTTGAAAAAAAAATCAAAAGTGTATTTTGGTAAGTATATTTTAAACGTTTTGCTATGTGTTGAAGAACCTATGTAAACATTAGAATGAGCATTATTTATTGGTGACCACAAAGTGGACATTGCTTTTTGTCATACGGCATGCAATGGATTTTTACCATGTCAGTGAACATAAAGTCAACAATAACTATTATTAGTAAACAATCAAGCTGATATTTGCTTGAAATACGATTAAATTCTTCTTTTGAACTTATATTAAATTATTTGCTACAAAAATATATGATACAGAAAAAGAGCAGGAAATTTGCAGAAAAAAAAACATTCTAAAACTACCCTTTAATTTTTGAAAGTTATCTATTATTAGTTTTTTTTTTCAAGTTTAAATTTACTTGAAAAGCGCATAACTATCTTATTAGCAAATATACATGCGTAGCTTAAAAAATAGACCATTGAAACGACTTCACTCAATCCATCCTTGCTTATTTTATTCTTTTTGCACTGAACAGAGGACATCGATCAAGATGATAAAGAGAAAAAGGAAGATACAAGGAACAGTATGTATTTTTGCATGCTTAAATTATGTTGCTGTGGTAAAAACTAAATTAGCAAATTACATAAAAAAGTATGAATTAAATCGATTGCCCGATCTGTAAAAACTCCGAATTAAAAAATATTATTTCTCTTTGCTTTAATTCTCTTACTTTAAGCCAAGTAAAATAAAAACATTTATTTTTTTGTGCTTTTGCAATGACAGTTCATTTGCTACAATGATTTTAATTTCATATTTCCGCATTTTAAGAGGATTTATTTGTATAATTTTTTGATGCATACGCTTTTGTAAGTTGGAAATGTAGTAGTTTTATTTTCATTTCAATGTTCTGTTTTAAATCGAAACTAATATATAGAATTGATCCGTACTCAGTTTTAAATGCATGTTGTTCCATGTTGTTTGTTCCATGCATGTTGTGTTTCATGCACGTTGTTACAATTGTTCCATGTTGCTTAAGCTTTTTGCTTAAAATTTTTCGATATTTGCTATCGATATTCCAAGTTATAAATAGTCAGTTGCTCAATTAAATAATAATATGGCATGCAATTACAGTACTCTTTAAAAAATGTTCTTTAAAAAGAGCCTCTGAAATATAGTAGCACATCTGCTACCGTGTTACTAGTGAATTAAATAACATGTTCTGTTAAACGTTACTAAAAAGGGAATTCTTCGCAGTTATTTCTTTGGTTTAGTTTAATCTCATGTCATTAGAGGATTAAAAAGAATTTTCTGTTGTAGAAAATTCTGTTACATGTTTTAGAAGAAGATACTTAAAAAGAAAAACTCCTTATAGTTATTTCATAGCCAGTTTTAGATTCGTTTTAGGACTTTCCGCCGAATCATGTTTACCTGTTTTATTCTACGAATTCAATTTTCAAGTATTGAAAATAAAAAATTATATTTGTATTAAAAATAGCAAATTTAATCAAGAAAATTAACCATTAAGAAAGGGAATAATACAAAACAAATATGTGAAATGATGCAGAGTTACTATAACCTCTTCGCTACCTGGGTCCACATATGTGGACCTCTATTCTTTTCCCCATAAAAACTAAACTGTTTGACTTTTTTACATTTTGACTTCATTTCTTAATAGCTGAATGTTTTTTGCTTTAAAAGCAAACCAATAAATGGCAAAATCTATGCTGATTTCCTCATAAAATAGATGTTATTTTCATCTGAGTTTGCAAAACGTCTTCAAGAGGGTGTGGCCAAGAAATTGAGAAATTTCCATACTTATTTAACTTAAATCCTTTACAATAAAATGTTTAGAGGATTTGTATATCATTCACTTGATTAAAGGCCTTAAATTTGTGATTATGTGAATTTGGGTTAGTGATAATTAAATTGATATTTTAACGGAATTTGTAATTTTAGATCCCTATTTGTAAACCTAAATTACTAGTCCCCTAAAGTATCAATTTCTGAAAAGTTTTTTTTTCTGTCATTTATGATGTCATTTTGTTTGTTTAAAACCAATGAACGAGTATTTGTAGTATTATTTTAGCTTTGGGAGCGAAGAGGATAATAAAGCTTTGTTAGGTTTATTGTATTGGTCAGATGGTCAAAAAAGTTTATTAAGAGGCATTCTGGAGTCCTAGGCCTGATAGCTGTTGGAGGCTAGGGGACCAGCTTAGAAAAAAATCGGAAGGTATACGTTATAGCAGGAGTGCGTCGATAATATTCATATAAAAGGACAGTAAACCCTCTACTCCCTCCTTCGCTGAGAAAATCTTCATAATTTATCGTTAAACATATTTTTATCTATGAATTTCACTTTGAACGACCGAGATTCATATTCTAGATCGCAGGAAGACATAAACTCCCATACCCAGTGATAAACTGGAAAGATATTACTTGTCAGTTTATCGTTTTGGGACAGATTCAAGCGGCACAAATCCCGCAATAATACATTTTTATATATATATCAATCTCACCCTGGCAATCGTTATTTTCTAATTAACAAATTTAATATGTAATTTATTTCAGAAACAAAGGGTATATGGAAGTTTTCTAAAAGTTTCCGAAGGTATGTGAGGTATACCACCATAAATCCTCCACTACAGCTTTTGTCCGGAACAAATTGGATATATTTATCTATTCTCACTTATTTATCTGAATGTATTATAGTGTGGAAAACTATGCTGTCATGACATCATAAAATCTAATTTTTAATGCGCAAAATTTAAAATGAATTATTGGCATATACAGAAATATTATCTCTATATACACAATCCTTAGTTGATAGGAAAGTACGGTGTTTTCGCCAGAATAACTTTATGCAATTAAAACGTATAATGTGTTCCGCCTATTATACTTCATTATAAATCCTTGTTGATAAATATTTTATTTTAATTTTAAAACTAAAAGACACGTTAAAATACATGATAGAATAAACTCTTATTTGAGGACTCAAGTAAAGGAGGTACTCTGGATCTGAAAATGCGTTAGTGTTGCCTTAGTTAACTGATGCACCCAGAAAAATATATTGTTGATCAAATAAAATTTCTATTAGACCATGTTTAAATGGAAAATGTTATTGAATTAAATAATATTTATGTTGTATTAATAATATACAGGCTTAGCCTAAATGATTCATCTGATTTCAGAAGACTGTTTGTTTACAAATATACAACGTACAAAGACGGGTGATACATGAAAAGACACATACACTCGCTAAGTTTCTGGTACATACTACAAATGTTCAATGTGTGCGCAATTAGTCACTCGACACACATCCCAACGGTAATCCAGTTCCGCTCATACGTTCAATGGCATATATTTTTGTCAAGTGTCCGTCACAGCAGCAGTGATGCGTTCCTGCACGAAAGTCACAAGACGGGCTTTGTAACTTGGCTAGTATATGTATCTTGTCATGTATCACCCGTCTTTGCAGGTCGTATGCCTCTCAATATGCAGTGTTTTGAAACCCGATGAATCATTTAGGCTAACCCTGCATTTTTCTGTGTTAATATGGTATAATTGATTATTGATTCCTTGAAAATAAGTAGTAACAATGTACGAAAATCTGTATCAGAAAAGACTCGAAATGATCTGTATTGTAGCACATGACTATGTGCTTCCTGTGCAACACTTCTGTTCATTTGTGCAAGGACAGCACGTATATCCATGGAAATATATAATTCTTTAAAAAATTCAATACATTTACGAAAACTTTTTGCTTACAGCATTTAGGATTTTCAACAAAATTGACCGCAATTTTCGGGAAACTTAATAGACCGGGAGGCAGCTGTACAGACATCACCTCATCGAGTTCACGGCAGAAATTCCAGAATTAGTTATAACTCGATTCGCATATTAACCCCTTGCGGCGCGGTGGTATATCTATGAAACCACTTAATTTTAATTCCCCAAACCCTCGCTGGCACCAGAATTTTGGTAAAAAAAATTTCGGTTTGTTAGTTGCGTGAAATGTTGCTTTTTGATATTTACAAAAAAGTTCATTTTCAAATTCCAGTGTCAGTCATTAATTTCAGCACTTATGCAATGGAAATGCTCTGCGCCGCAAAGGGTTAAAACGCAATCGATCTGCCAAGTCATATCTTGGTGGAAAACACCTGAAAACCCGATTTTAACGGTTGACTCGTAGGTTTACCATTGTGTTTGCTTCTGCCAGTCCTCCATGTTTTCATATCTCTGGGTGCAGGAAGACACAATGGTAAACCTTGGAGTCAACCGCTAAAATGGGGGTTTCGGGTGTTTTCCTCCAAGATATGACTTGGCAGGCCGATTGCGTTTTAATATGCGAATCGAGTAACTAATTCTGGAATTTCAGCCGTTAAATCGATAAGATGATTGTCTGTGCTGCCAACTCATGGTCTTATCCGAATGATAAATTTTTATGGCTTTGCTGCATCAATTGACTCGTGAACTGTATAAACCCTGTAAGAACAAACATCAAGGTAAACAGTTATTTTTAAAGTTCTTACTGAGTCAGTGATGGTTTTGGGTCTATCTCCTTTTTTTATTTTCGAAATGTTTGATTGAAAACACCTGTTGACTTTCACGTAGTTTCGACAATAAGCATTTGATGCATTCGCAGTGACTTTTACTTTGGCTTATAAGAACGTTTATTTCATTCCTGTAAAGCGTCGCGTACTTTTCAACGATTTTTTTTTTCGAAACGTTTACATAATTACTTTGGAGATTAAACACATAAATTATAATTCGTTGCAATAAATTGTTGTTCAACAATTAATTTTAATAGGGGCCAGTTTTACCAATTTTGGCCAAACTTAAAAAAATTATCTAGCTTTATAAGCAAATTAAAAGCGAAGTAAAAACGCGTTGTGTATCCGAATAATGCTCTTATTAAAATATTCGAAATATTACAGACATTTTTTTTTCATTATTAGTATTTTTAACGGGAAAAAAACGCTGTCCGGATAAAATATCATAAGAAAACATCATAAAAATGCCAACAGTTACGGATTTTCATTAATTATTATTGTTTTGTAAAATACCTGGCCAATCTCTGTAAGTTTTATTTTAATAATATGACTTGCTATTAGTAATAATTTTCAGTAACATCTTCGTAATACCGAAATCATTCCGTAACCGTTATCCTTATTCCTTCTTTACAAACTATAACGATTGCGCAAATTCCGCAATTGTTGGTATCTGTGCTCAATTAATTAATTTTCTTCTTTTTTTTTTTTTGTTGTTTTAACGATATTCCCATTGCTGATATTTTTTTTTAACACTGCCTGGATTTTTCAAACTACCATTAACAAAATAAAAGGTTATTATTTCTTTCACTACGGATATTTTTTTTGTCAGATTCAAAAATGTGTAGACCACTTTAGAACGACTACAAAAAAACATGTGTGCAATTTTATCTCTCATTTATTATTTTTATCAATTCTAAATATCACATAATTTCAGTTTTTGCATCATATAATAGGTAGGAAAATGTACTTTCGATTGCAAACGGTAGCTCAATTTAGATATTTTTTATGGCCGTTGATAAATAATTTTCAAACACATTTTTTTTATCTATTTCAACATTGAACTTCTTTCTATATAAAGGTAAAGCAATTAGTGGCTGAATTACCACAGTTGCCAATTGATTGTGCACAGCAAAGTAGAAAGAATAAAAATCCGATTAAACGCATTCATTATTTTGATCACTTCTAAATATCACATAATTTCAATTTTTGCATCATCTAATAGGTGGGAAAATGTACTTTTGAATAGCTCTTTTTGAAAACGATAGCTCAATTTAGACAGTTTTTATGGTCCTTTTTATATAATTTTCAAAGATATTTTTTTAAATCTATTTCAACATTGAACTTCTTTATATAAAAATGTAAAGCAACTAGTGGCTGAATTACCGCAATTACCAATTGACTGTACACAGCAAATAAGAAACAATAAAAATCCGATTAAACGCAAGATCAGATTAACCATTTGGTGTTAAGCTGAAGTCTGTTAGCGAAAAACATATTTTTTATTTTATGTTGAGCATAAAATAAATATCAATTTCAGTTAAATTGGTAAAAAGATACGCTTTACCAGAAGCCTATCGAAATTGTATTATAATTTTATTAGTTTAGTTTCTTTTGTGGGTATATTTCCCCATTCATTCTTAGAGATTAATTCTGTACTAATTTCGCGACGCAACGCCTCAAATGTTCTATGGAATGTAGGCGAACCGTCTTTGTAACATATAATTTTCAGAATTAATTTTGGTTTCGATGTTAGTCAAATTATGAACTTTGCCTAATGTCATTAAATGGACAGTCTAGTCAGTGTTGCCAGATAGTCGAAAGTCAATTTCCCTAAAATTTCTGAAATTTTCCCCAAATGAGGGTTTTTTCCAAAAAAGTCCCCAACTCAGTTTCTACTAAAAAAAGTGAATTTTCAATTTTCAATTTACCTCTATAAAAAATGTTTAACAAATTTAAACTCAATTTTTTCCCCAAATCAAGCCTTTTTTTTAAAAAAAATTCCTCATTTATATATATATAAAAAAAAAAAAAAAAAAAAAAAAAAACATCTAAAATAAGCAGAATTTTGTATGCATGTTCGCAACTAATCGAAGAGATACATTTTACAACAAGTTCTTTTATGCCTGTTTTATAAATTGTTTCCAATGGAAGATGCTGGCCTATCATTATATTAGATCCCTCTATGTTTATGCCAATAAGTTTTTCAAGGTTTAGACCATTTTTAATCAGTTGAGGTTTGAATGAATCTGAGATGGTGTAGGCCTCACATACACCTGCTTCTATCTGACTTAACCTATAAAACGTTGTTTTCAATATTTTCGTCGTCCCTTCTGATCTGTGTGTCTGCAGGGATGACTAGGAAAATCTGCCGCACTTATATAGTGATCTGGAAATTCAGGTGGGGATAGTCCAAGGCAGGCAGTGTTGATTTCAGGGTGTGGCTCGGGGGGGGGCATCCCCCCGGAGCAATAAGATATACCCCCCGGAAGATTTGAAATTTTGTGTTTTCAATGGTCAAAAAGTGCAATTTCCCCCCCCCCCCCCCGGAACTCTATAACATTCCTCCCGGAGAAAAATGTCTGAATTCAGCACTGAAGGCCGGTCATGATGCACCTGTGATACGTGTAAACTGTCATGCTGTGAACGACGAGCAAGACCACGAGAATAATGAATGATATTTCCGATTTCTGTACTTTATTTTCGTTTTCCAAATCAAAATCGAGTTCGGGACAGATCCATTGTTGTCAGATGATTAAAAGTAAACTTCAAGTGAAATAGTGGAAAAAAATGCCCAAGTGCTTCCCCAAAAATGTTGATAGTCCCCAAAAATTTTCCCATGAACTACTTGTCCCCAAAATATTCCCCTGAAGGTTCAAAATTCCCCAAAATGGGGACAAAATCCCCAATCTGGCAACACTGAGTCTAGTTTAATGTTTTATTCTCTCTAACCGTTACAATAGCACAGTTAGGCAACACGATTGCAGTTTTAAGAAGTGACAGAGCAGTAGAACAATAATTTTTATATATATTTTTTAATATTTCCATTAGTATTTTTCCGGACGTATTTACAGCATCTTTTTTTTTATAAATAAAGCTTATTTAATAGATTGTCCTACATTTTTCAATTTAATTTAAAATAATTTGCTTTAAAAAATTATTTCGATGTAAGCTTCTTCTTTCAGTAATAAGACCTGCCATTAATAATACTTTGCAGTAATCGCTTACGGTAATGCCGAAATCATTTCGTAATCGTTTTCTGTAATCTTTCGTCAAAAATTATAACGATTGCTCAAATTTCATAATTGCTAGTATCTCTGTATAATTAACCTTTTTGCTACTTCTTTAATGTTATTTGCTGCTATAATGCTAATGTTTTAGCGCTTCTTATTTTGTTTTAATGCTTTCTGCTAGTTTGCTTTAACAAACGGACGCATAATACATTCAAGGGTGCCATTGGCGGCAATTTTGGCCACTACTTTGTTTGAACAACCTTCGTGATAGATTTCTTTTGCAAGTGTTTTAGAGATTTACCACAAAATACTAGTATCCAAAATAGGCTTCAGTGGTGCCCCTGTATATAGCTGCATTTTTTACCTCTTTAAATATGATACCATTAATTTTGCCATGAAAAATTCTTTTTGCATTATTTATATTTATATTATATATTTTCGTATTATAGCAATGATTGTTCATATCGAGTTATTTATATACGCAGACATTTGTTGCGTAAAGGAGAGTGTTATACAGTTGAACCTCTATTTAACGAAGTCGCTAAATCCCGAAAAAAAGTTCGTTATATGGAAAATTCGTTAAATAGAGATTCACCTTTATCATACTTTAAACTACATAAAACAGACTTTAAATCCATAAACACTAAATATTTTTACTAAAAGTAATTAATCACATTTTTTTAATAAATTATTTCGATTTTTTTAATTTATTTTACCGACAAATATCCATCATCAATTCATTTTTTCTATGTGTTTAAATCTTTGAAATCTGCATGGAAAACAAAACATTTTCCGGGAATACACTGTATTTTCTGTTTAAAGTAAATAGTTTTACATTAAAATTAACTAATTTTAATGACATTATCGTATTTATTATTATAACAAATAATTTTAACCATACATTAACATATGCGTCCTTAAATTTAATTTCTGAAAAACTCTGTTAATTTTGCCTGAGTTTTCTATTTACAAAGGTGATTTCTCTCATAATACGTCTCGTAACTTTGCAATGCACCAAAGCCCCCTTCATGCGTATTATCTTCTAACTATAACCCGTGTCAGATTGTTTCAAATGATTTTAGCATTTCATCATACGAAGTTTTGTTAATTCCTGCATAATAATCATTCCATCATCATCATATTCGTCTTCATCGCAATTCATTGCTGTGTTGTTTTTATTTTTCACACTGTCGAAAATATCCAATTCGGATAGTGTTTCCGAGGTCTCAATTTCAGAATTAAGTGAAATACAATCATCAATCAGCACATCATGGTTAATTTCTCTTTTTTTCTCACTGTATCCACATTTTTTCAAGTCACTCTATTTAGGGATTATCGTCTTCGTGCTCCGTACTTACCGAATTCTCACTGCTGACAAAGAAGGCGTCTGGTAAAACCAGTTCAAGGCCATTGAACATCATAAAATGCGTTTAAAGAAAGAATAAGTTTGAAATGTCCAGAAATATTTTGAGAAATTGGGAGAAAAAAAATATTTGATCACAAGAAAAAGTTCGTTAAATAGAGAATGCACTTCGCTATTTGGAGGTTATTTTACGAAGAAATTCGCAAAATGTTCTTGGTTCCAAGGAAAAGTTCGCAAAATAGAGAAATTCGCAAAATAGAGGTTCGTTAAATAGAGGTCCGACTGTATATATATGTCTTGTTAAAATGCATGTATAATAATATAAATTTTATGAAAATAATGCCTGTGAGCGGCCTGAAAATATGTTTATTGATGTTCCATAGATAAAATGTCTCAATAGTAACTCAGTTTTAAATTCCGTGATAGAAATATTTTTAATAACTAAAATTTATGTGTCATTTATGTGTTTTAAAACTATCATCTTAAAAGGAGTGTCAGACAGCCTCTGAAAGTTTTTAAGTAAGCATGCTGGAATATGCTTAGAAAGAAAATATTGAGTAATTTCATAATGAGACCTTGGGTCTAAAATGATACAAACGTATAATATGATTGGATTTTCTATCATTTTATTTTAAAAGCTACATATGTAGCTAAAAACAAAATATAATTGCAATAGATTTTTTGAAGCCGGTCCAAGCAGAGATTTGTCACAATTATCTATAAGATATTTTTAGGCAAGTTTCAGAAATATCTTGGAAAACCCAAAGGTAAAAAAGATTTTCTACTACTTTCACCTTAAACCTTTATTAATTATGCTTAGGATTTTTTTATTGTATCAATCCTTCTCGTATTTAACTGCTAGAACTTTCCTTTTTCTTTCTGCTTTTTTGCAAATATTACTAATTTTTTATGTATTTATAATAAGTGCAAAAAGGCATAAAATATTCTACCTATATTTTCCAAAGTTTTTGTATTTTAGAAATAATTTTTGACACCAAAAGGAATCCTAAACAATTACCTCGTGTTCAATATTTCTATAACTACTAAGATTGGTATTATATTTTCCAAATCACTATGTGAAACAAAAAGAAAGTAAATAAGCAGAAACAGAATTTTTAAAAATAAAATAATAGTATAAGCGTCTAGCGAAAGAGTGTAATTTTCAACCAAGACCTTGTTTTCAACAAGAGGAAAGTAAGTCGCTTCTTCTGGTAATATGTACTTCAATTTTAGCATTAAAAGCATATCTATGACACAAAGTTTTCAGAAAATAACCCATAAAAGTTCCAATAAAAGTTCAATATCACTAATTAAAACATTTTCTTTTCCTTCATAACCGTCCCATCATTTATTCAAACTCTTAATATAACGATTACCTTTACAAAACTTATTAACTGTATCGCCCTTTCCATTTATAGGTAGTCCGTAAATCGTCTTTGCGTAGGAATCACGTAGGATGCCATGATCATAGAGCATGTATGTGCGCTTCGCACTCATGAAAACAAAACAGACAAATCACTGGATTCAGCATCCTGGTTACGTAGGAATCGCAGAAATGAGTGAAATTCAGTAATGCCGCGATCACTAAAACGCATGCATGTGCTCTTCGCTCCTATGAAAACAAAAAATATCTCTGGATGAAGAAACCTGGTTGCTAAGAAATAACAGAGCAACGTGAAATTCGGTGATCAGTAAAGTGCCGCGATCAGTAAAACGCAGGTATGAGCGCTTTTCCGACTGTGAAAGAAAAATCCTAGAATGCAGCAAACTTGTTGACTGGGAATCCCAAAAATGTATGAAAAACATCACTAAAAATCATGCAAAAAATTAATAAACATCATGAAAAATTGAACTGCATGAAATATATCACTAAAAAAATATCTAACAATCATCATCATAGCAACAACCTACCTTCCTCTTTATGAAAAGTTGCACTCTTTCGCTAGCAGGTATTCTCAAACTATGGTACGCGTACCAGTACTAGTACTTGAAGCTCTGTTTACTGGTACGCAAAAGTCCGACACTGCTACGTGAAATTAAATAAAAAATACAGCATGAGAAATCAAAAAACATCTCAACCCCTTCTCCCCTCCTATTTCTTGATTTGTCAGTTCACCGGCTCCGTGGTGTATGCTCTCTTTTATTTCTGCTTTGACAGTGTTTTGCTTTCTCTTATTATAATGTAATTTCGATTAGAATTTTTAGATAAATAGAACTAATGGTTCGGTAGATGTTGATTTGACATTTCACCCCCCTCCCCTGAAAAAAAGAAAAAGATTTCTTCTTTTACTATATTGTATGTGTGCATATTACTTATTTCAACCAGCTTCTCGCATTAATAAGCAGTTTATTTTCAGAAGGTATGCGAATTTCTGATGTATGTTATTCGCTTATTAAATTTTCTTAAGCAGATTTTATTATTGATATAACCATAGCATTCATATAATAAAAAATTGACAAACAAGGCGACTTCAAATTGTATTTTTTCTTTTTAACAAAGCTATGCAGTATTTACGTTCTCTGTTTAAATGCATCTATATAAGGGATAGCAATACAACGGAATTAATGGAGTCACCCTACTGTATACTATGTACCAATTTACGCCAATATGTCATTAAGCATTGTAGCTTTTTTTTCTACTAAAACAATGTATTTTAATTATGTACATATTATTAAAATGTAATGAGGGTACTAGTTTTTATTTGAATTTTAATACAAAGCAGTCAATCTAAATACCAATTTAATAATGTGATTATGCAATTAAATGCAGTAAAATCTGCTGAGGCGGAAGCACAAAAGACTGGAAAAATATTTCGTTTTAGACATATTCCAGTCACACAGGTTTTTCTGTATTAGCTTTGAGTTGGCACCTGGTAGTATGCGGAAATATGAACTTCTATTTAATGGTACGTCGGTCTAAAAGTTTGGTAACCCCTGCGCTCGACGCTTTAAAGGAGAAACTGAACAGGTAATCTTCTTTTATAGGCTTCCTAGTTACGGCCATCTTCCCGCCCAGTATAAACATGAAATGTCTTGCTATTGTGGGAGCCATTGAGAAATAGTTAAAATGTACTTAAAAACTACTTTAAAAAGTTTAAAATAAGAAAGAAAATGACGATATGAGAAAAAAGAGGGTACTTCAAAAGGGGTAATATACAATTTAAAGGCATTTTAAAAAATAAAATATAAATTCTGGCATGAGAGACAAATTTTGTCTATCATCTGATGGCTCGAGTTAACTCGGTATATTATTTTTTATTTCATCAGTTTTGTTCATCAGATTTAACTTGGGATAACTATAATGTATTAGAGGAAATAACCGCAATCTAAAGCACTTTTTAAACGATCGGATTAATTAAATATTTTTAACACTTTGTTTTTAATTTGCGTTGTTAAATTACGCTTTCTTTCAAATATACAAAGACAATGAAAACATTTTTTGGATTTATCTATTAAAAAGTGTCAGTAGACATGTCACTCTAATTCTTTTTATTTCCTTGTTTCTTTCCTTCGATTTTTTTTTCTTTTATTGTTCGTTTTCTGTAAGCTTATACTTTTTCTTAGAAATTGCTTTGCTTGCAGTTTTATTTAATGTTCTTACCCAAGGTCTTTGAAAAGGCCATTATCGTTTTACGTTTAATTGTGTTTATTAAAGATTACCGTTAGTATATATTATAATGAGAATGAAATAATTTTGGAAATGACCTTTCTTTATTTTATTCACAATTATTTAATACCTCAAAATAATCAGGATTTTGATATTTTTATAAATAAATACTTGTTATGTATTCATTCCCTTTATATATGTTTGATACAACCGTGTAAATTGAAGAGGAATTTAATTGTTTCTTGAAAGCAACAATGATTGGAAAAGATTTCAATTAAAATAACACCTATGTTTAAAAAACAATATTAAGTCAACTGCAAATATTGTCGTTATGAATTTATAAGCTTAGATTTAACTATATTTAGTACAATTAAAAGTGATACATTTTAATTTAGATTATCTTCCGACATAAAATATCATAGCAGATAAAACTGATTCACAACTGAATCATTAATAGCAAATGCAGTTGTAATAAATTAGTTTATGTAACGATGTGTGGAAAATATCCTATATAAAAGATTAATAATGTTGTGTAATAATTGAACTTTTTCGTATTTTTTTTTTTAATTTATTTAGAAAAACGTACTTGGATATGAGTAATAAAATTTAAACTCCATTTTTACTTCAACGCACATTATAATCCTATCCAGTATATGATGTTGTTTTTATGAGTTGCGAGTGTAGCTATCAACAAAAGCAGAAAATTAATTGTAATAAATTATTTTCTTGGACGTCTGTACAAACAGACGGTTTTCACCGATAAGGTAGAGACAGGTTTAAAAAAATACTGTAAATGACCAAATGTAGAAAGCATTCTTCTTCTTCTTTCAACTTAAACTTTTCTATACTAGATTTAGTTCATTTAATTTCATGTTTATACCTTACCCTATCTTTCCTTATAGAATTATTTGAATTCGTTAAGGGAATTCGCTATCCTCCATTTTACGAAATTTTTGAAAAAGAAAATTAATTTTCCATTTTTTTCTTAACCCTTTATCGGGAAAGTCAATTATGCGACTGGAATGTTGAAAAGATTCACTGCCTCCAGAATGTACAATCAAATTGATTTGAAAATGAAAGGAATTTCTTCATAAAGTACATTCAAAAAACAAAATATTCTACTAAAGTTCCGGTGTAGATGAACCAGTTTTCAATAAAAATTAAGTGGTATGTGTATTACAATTAACCTATAAAGGGTAAAAAGATATTTAGACATCCCTAATACCTTCAGAGATGGCGAGCACGCGTGTCATAAATGGCATACGACAAACACGGCCTCCATACAGTACTAAAACAAAAAAGAATGAAATTAAACAATCGATTAAGGGCGAGTTTTACTCGCCTGAAAAGGGTTCCGTATAACAAAGAACTTCTACAAAGTTTGAACTTTGCATTCCCTATAACAAAGACCTTGTACAAAGTTTAAACTTTACATTGTACCAAGCGCGCTTGTTTGTGAGATCTTGTAACTTTCCTCTTTCTCATGCGAAACTGCGAAACAACACCATTTGAAACTGAAGATGTCTCGGAAAAGGGATGAAAACTTTTTTTTCAGAAAGGAGCCAAGGATGCATTACTTGTTATATAACGTATTTTTAAAGCCTGCTGAAATATATATTTTTAAAATAAAATAAGGAAATGTGTCTTAAAGTTTTTATGAAAAAGTAAAGAAAATGTATTTTATCGACATTGATTTTAATATGTATACAATAGCAAGATAGAGAATTTTTAAATGAAAAATAAGATGCCATGATTTTTTTATATACGGTAACTCCGGGAGAGTCGCCGCATACGTGATAGATGCCGCACCCCTTGTATTTCTTGTAATTATCCATAGATGGTCGTCAACGTAGAGTGTAGGTGCGCAATGAGATTATTTTAACCAGTGTATAGCGTGAATCCCATTTCGATGTTTACTTGTAGAAGTACAATCCTTAATTTGACGTAAGTGCATGATTTCACTGTCCAAACTTTTAAACACGTTATGTTTAAATACTTTTCATACACTAAGTACTAAATGCATGCATGATTTCGAAGTCAAAACTAAGTGTAGCGTTTGTATAGAGTGCTGCGTGTATGCTTACGTCATTCCTCTTAGCGATGGCAGGTAACTGTGATGGCCGACGTCTGCACCATGCAAAATGTGATACATGCCGCACTGCTATTCCGGTGTACATGCCGCAGTTTCTTTTTTACGGGATGATTAAGTGTTATTAACTTTTCCTTTTCTTTTTGCACAGACTAACCATGTATCATGTTATGAAGTTTAGTAAAACCAAAGGAGAAAAAGGGGGAAAATAAAAAGTAAGAAGTGTAAGAAAGATACAAGTCAAGATGATAATAATAAAAATTGGATTACTCGTAACGCAGACGTTCTTTTGCAAACTACTCCAAAAAAGAGGAAGTGTAATTGGCTTCGTTGCATGTTGTGTTTAAATGTAGTTAAATAAAGACTGTACTTTTTCGACACCTTTTTCTATAGATTGTAGTCGAAAAAACAGGTTTCTTAACCCATTATTGACCATATATAGGTGTATATAAGCACCTTCATAAAAAGCTTACAATATTTGTTTCTGGCACCAGTCAAAAAGAAAAGTAATATTTGCTTTGTTTAATTAGAGAATTTTCATGATTATTTAAGTAAAAATAACTTCTTTTTAAAAAGTGGTAACAACCGAATAAAATTTGTATAAAAGCCACCGGTGCCGAAAGGGTTAACACATAAATTATTTAAACACAATTTTACTTTTTTTCTCCGTTTCTAATACATTGATGTTACGTTGTTGCTGAAATAACAATTAAAATTTAATGTAAAAAAATAAGTCGATAATTTTAATAGTGAAAGTAGGCAACAATTATTAATTTGAATCTACTAATACGTTTCATTGTACTCATTTAGTTTCATTTTGTTATTACATCGTTAATTATAGTCCAGATATAAATTTCTTCTGAATAATTTTATTTATAATTTCTTTCTGTTCTTATTACAAGCGCGGCATAACTACCGCACAAGTGCGGCGTCTCAGACTGAATGTACGGGTGATGCGCTGCAGTGTAATGTTTTAGAAAAAATTGTTAAAAAATATTAATAATTTGTTTTGATTTTTTTTTTTTTTTTTTTTTTTTTTTTTTGTCGCAGTATACGCGTTGTATATTTAACATTAAATAGCACAGCATTATTTTTTTTCATTTTATGTCTACCATGAGACTTTATACACAAATTCAAAAAAATGTGCGGCATAAATCCCGGAATTACCCTATATATTAATGTAATAACAGATAAGAAAAATATGTCTATACTCTAATGGCTACTACGATAATAATGCCTGAAATATTGGTATAAGATGAATACATTTAACAATATCTGTGCAAAATGCTCAAACTTAAAAAAGAAAATTAGTTTGAATAGTATCGAATCCCCTTAAAAAGAATTCAGTTCAAATAATACATTTTTAGTTGATCTGATAAATTTATTACTATTTATATTATTTAATAACGGTTTCTCTCAAGTGCACAAAAATTAAAAAATAGAGTTCTTAAATTGCTCTATTAAGTGGTACCACTAGACATGTCAATCTAATATTTTCCCGATTCTTTAGACTTGTTTGTTTCCTACTATGCTTTTATTTCTTCTTTCATTGTTAGTTTTCTATGAGCTTATATTTTTTTCTTAGAAAATGCTTTGCTGGCAGTTTTATCTAAAGCTCTTGTAATCCAAGGTCTTTTAAAAGGCCATTATACTTATTGTGTTTATTGGGGAATATCGTAATTACATCTTATAATGAGACCAGAGTATTTATGGAAATGAAATTTCTTTATTTTTTCCTTTAATTGTTTACGCACCGGAAACAAACATTATTTTGAAATATATTTAAATCTTATCTGTATATAAATATAATGTATCATTTCATTCTCATTATGTACAGAGTGTCTCAAAAAAGACGGCCTAACATAAAATTCAATAAATCCTTAACTATATATAACAAAGGCGTATTTTTTAGGTGCGTTCAGAATTATATAAATACGTAGCACCTATAGTCGTCGTTCGGTTCGTCTGTCTGTCTCTCCGTCCGTCTCTCCATCTGTCCGCATATAACAGAGCAAAAACTACCCAACCGAATGGTCTGAATTTTTAAGTATATAATTGTTGCGAAATTTTATCGAGTCATTTCAAATTTTATGAAAATCGGATGTATAGTTTAATTACAGGGACAGTTAAAAATTTTCAGTTACGTTACGGCCAATGGGAAAAAAATTATTGCAAGTGCATTTTAATGATGTTACAGCCCTTTGAACAGCATGAAATTGATATGCACTTATGAAGTGCACTAAAATATACATTCAGTACAATATGCGGTGCAAAAAAGATTTATAAAACTAGTTATAGTACGAACGCACCTCATTTGCCAGTTTGACGAGCAATTTCCAACTTGTTTATACTTCGTATTGCAGTTTTACAAGCTGTTTTCATATTTTAAATAACGTGCTTCGGTTCATAATTAACTCCATTTTTAAGAAATTAATCCCGCTTACAGTTGTAACAACAAAGAATATTTGTGTCGTCTAGTTGCAAAACCGGCCAACTCCTCAAAATTGGAAAATGTGTTTATTCAATTGTTTAAGTTCTAAGTAAACGTTTCTACCATCTGAAACAATAAACCATGCCAAAGCTGATCAAATATACAGACCTAAGGACTATAAAAGTGAAGAGTTTTGGTTCCAATCTTATTTTGGCTAAGTGTGGCAAAAAAAGCAGCTTTCCCTCCAATTTTTTTTTTTTTTCTTTGAGATGGCAGGTTTTGAAATTAGGCGATCTTCGTCTAGCTAACAAAAAAAAAACTTTAAAATTGACTAGTTAATTTATAATTAAGTTCTAAAAATATTAAAATGTTACATTGTCATCAGCGTCACACGTGTGCACATACTTTTTATAACTCTAATGTATCATGAAACGGGTGAAAATCGGTGTTTTACAAACATGTTTTATAGACTAACATGATAAATTAACAGCATTAACATTAACGCTAAATTAATGTTATTTTCTAACTCTTACATATTTAAATTCAGTTACGTAGGTGAAAATGTTTAATCGAGAATTTAAAGATCATTAACCCCTTGGGGACGAGCACCACGTATACGTGCCGGAAATAGACCTAAGGATCCTCGTTTATCCCCACCAGTAAAATTTTACTGTAAAATTTGCCTTATTTAATCCGAGCATTTTCCCTATTTGAATTGGCACAAACTTCTGTTTTTTAAAACCGGTAACAAAGTAATAAACATTTCGGAAAAGGCTCCCGTCGCGAAGGGGTTGAGAAATCGGAATCGATATTTCTGTTTGAGGAAAACTGATTAATGTACTATACAACTTACTCTGAAATATTTTCGAAAATCAGTGGCAGAAAAGAAAATTATAAATATTTCTTTAAATCTCGAAAATATATTGATTTCGGAGGTTTCGAAAGATAAAGAGCGCTTTTCGGAATCAGGAGTAACTCGGAAGAGGTTTTTGTATATTTTCAATGGTGATTATATTATATTTCCTTAGATTAATAAGAAACATTTGTCTTTTTTTTTTTTTTTTTTTTTTTTTTTTTTAACCAAGTAATCGAAGGTCTAATTTCCAAGTAATCCAAGGAATGAATTTTTTTAACAGCTTCGCGGGCCTATCTTGTCGAAATAGACAGGCATATTTATTGTTTTTGCATAAGTTGTACATTCTATAATATAAACAACCGATATACGAATATATACATCTTCACATTTGCGAAACTTTTACGTGCAGAGGTAATAAAACATCTTTATCAAGACAACAAAAAATAAAATTATGCCAAAAATATGTGTTTGAATGCGAATAAAGTTATCCGATGTAAGTACAGGTATTATATTCGCAGCATATTTCATATGAAAGAAATACAAATGTAAAATATTTTCTTTCTTTTTTTCATTCCACAAGAAGGTTTGATTAAACTACTTTTTCCTTTTTTTTTTTTTTTTTTTTTTTGTAATCCCTGAGTGCAAAACTTGTAGCTATACATACAAATTTATGGAGGCTTTGTGGATTAATTAAAAGGGTCCGTGGGCGCAAAAATGCCCGCGAGCGTGTGTTTAGTGATCTCTGCTTTAGAATATGAAAATTAAATAAAATTATTATTAGCCGAGTTACTGATTTAGAGTATTTGACTTGGCTTTTTGCTCGAAGATATGTCGCTCGCCTACTGTTCATGATGCCCCTGATTAAATTCGCGACAGCGCCTATCCAAACTCTACATTGGTGAAAGTAACCTTCAACAATATCAAAGTCATCTCCTCTGAAGACCAAGAAATGGCATCACTCAAATAAATCATCCTCAGAATCCAAACACTGTGAAATACTCATAGTATAAAGCTTGTCATGCCGCACATCACACATGCGCACGACAGAGCATCGCTCACGAGTGCACATAGGTCGTCCAACGTCAACGAGAAATCTTCCTCACTGAGGATCTCATCGCTCATCTAACATCAACGAGACTTCTTTCTTCCTCACTGGGGATGGAGTGTGTAGCTGTATCATCTCACCTGAAGAATGCATCTATAGTTAGTTACGAGTTTAAAGTAAATGGCTTGGTATTTTGCTCGACGCTATATCCCTCGCCACTGCTCATGCGTCCCTCGTTCGAACTCAGCCAGCGCCTCTCCAACCTCCGCAATATACAGGGTGTCCCAAAACTCCTTGACACATTTTAAAATTGAATAAAAAATCAAGTAATTTCTGCACAGGAGTGTGGTTTGGACTAAAATGCTTCTCACGATGAAAAGTTTTTTTTCAAGCGAATAAAAAAAATATTTCCTATCATCTCCCATAGATCGCGCTATACCTTAAAGAAATCAGAAAAAAGCATAAAAAACTACATAATCAGTTACAGATCATTTTATCTTGTCAAAATCAGTTAAAGAGTAATAATTTGTGGAATCCATTAGCATAGTTCAATGAGTGCACATTTTGTAGCTCGAGCCACATTCAAACGGAACTCCAGTTCAATCCACATGTTCACTAGCATTGCTTACGGAATTGACTGGATCACATGCGTGATTCTCGTCTTCAGTACTTCAATTTCAGCAACAGCAGAAGCATACACTTTCACCTTTTTTGCTAGGAGTCGTGAATTCTGTGTCACAGCGTCAAATTTAATCTGAAAATCAGAAAGAAACGCACGTTTGAAAACATTGAATGCGGACAAGTGGTACCATCTATGATAAATATTTCGAACTAATTATTTATATTCGCTTGAAGAAAACTTTTCATCCTGAGAAGCGTCTTAGTCCAAACCGCATTCCAGTACGGCAATTACTTGATTTCATATTGAATTTTAAATTGTGTCAAGGACTTTTGGGACACCCTGTATATTTGAAGGAAATTTTGAAAATTCTAATCCCTTAGATTGAAGAATGTCGTA
This sequence comes from Maratus speciosus, assembly GCA_963932465.1. Lineage (NCBI taxonomy): Eukaryota > Metazoa > Arthropoda > Arachnida > Araneae > Salticidae > Maratus > Maratus speciosus. The sequence continues at coordinate 213,407,855 of OZ010793.1, forward strand.
AAAGAGAAGTGGCAACATTGTAAGCTTGGATAACTGAACAAAAAAATATTATCTAGTGAAACATGATAGTTCTGTTACTTAGCTAAAAATCTGAAGAAACTACTTCTTTATTTGTTTTTTTTGTTTTTTGTTTTTTTTTTTTTCTTTTGTAATCAGTATAAAGGAAATCTGAATTCGTAGAAGTAAAACTTTTTCCCTTAAAATGTTCTCCCTAAAAAGAGTGCTTTATAAAGAATTAGCTTTCTGTCTCAGCAAAGTAGAAATGTTTCCTGAAAAACAATGAAAAGACTATTTTACTTATGACGCTCCATTACGCAGAAAAATAAAGACTTTTGAGGACTGTTTTTTTTTTTTTTTTTTTTTTTTTGCTTATACAGAGCATTAAGATATCTTTCTCTTTCGCTTAACAAATTCATCTTCTATTTTTCTTATGTTCTCTCTTCTCAGTTGCTTTCTGAAATATTCAATTTTTTAATCTCAGTAAAAATTAATCATAATGGAAAAATCAATACTTAATGCCACTTCTCTTTAAAATGATTTAAAACTTTTTATGTAAAACATTTAACATTAAAAAGGAGCTTTGAAAAATTTTCCATTTTAAACACGATATAAAATATACATTTGAAATCAAAATATTAATTTATTTTTTATGAAATTATTTATAATAGATGTAATTGATGACAATTCAAAGTTTTCAAAGAAAACAAATTATCTTATTTAGTTTAATTAATTTTTATCTCTTAATTGTTTAATTACATTTCAGGGGTTATCACAAATCATCCTGCATACCTGTAAGAAATATAGGTGAAGCTTTTCTCTCGTTGGTGAAGTTACTTCATTATAGAGAAATATTTAAATACACCAATCAGTTACAAAAAAAAAAAAAATTATGCAAAATACGCTAGGCCAGGAACGACGAACCTATGGTACGCGTGTCGTAAGTGGCACGCTGCAGATTATTTTTGGCAAGGCATAGATTCAGATTCTGCATCTAAATATAGTAGAATTCCACAAAATGCATTAATTAATCTAGATGTTGTCTTTGTTTATCTGAATTCAACTCATTCGGTTGATTGTCATTGTCATGGAGATTGAAGAAACTGAAACATAAATTAATACATCCCCATCTAGCTTAATACTGAATCACAAAATTTCAAAAATAAGAGAAAATTAGGTTATCTCAAAAGGAAAATTAAAAGGCATTATAAGCAAAAATGAGATAAAATTAAAACAACTTGGAATTCAATTCCAGACATTAGAAGCTGTAGATTCTGGCGCTTGTTTTTTTGACATTTTTTCTGCTAGATATTCTTTTCGGAAATATATAATATTAAAAATTCAAGTAAAATCATCTTGTGAAATGAAACCAATTCACTTGCATTCTCTTAAAAATAACTCAGTACGAAGTTGATATAAATTTCTTTTCATCTAAGATGAGACAACAGGTATAATATTTTCAAAATAAATTACTAAATTATAACATCAAATATTACCAATATTTTTTAATGCTAGAAATTTTAAGCACTGTTGATTCATTATTATCTGATCCATAAAAATTGTTTATTGTTGGCAATCCATGATCACGTAAAATATGTTTTTTCTGTAAATGTAATGAGTGTATTTCTGGCAGTGCCTTTGTCTGTTTTCAACATGGATGTCTGAATATGCTTCGGAATTTCCGTTTTTATTATTCTTAATATTATTATTATTTTAAATCTAGTATAAAAATAAGTAAAAAATGACGGAATTTTGATCTGCGTTTCATTTTCATAAAACTTCATACCAACAAACAGCATGAAAATTTCATTATTGAAATGTTTGTATTGTTATATTGTAGAAAAGTACATTTTAAAAGTGGCAAATGATTTCTACTAATATAAATGAGGATATTTTGTTTTATTCAATATTCAATTGCTGAAATAGTTCAACGATCATTAAAGGCTCCTGTTCTAATCCTTAGAATTAAGAAATGAAAAATCAGTAAAATCACGTCATGTTGACACAATCATGTATTTTTTTTCCTTAGTTTTATTAATGTAAAAATGCATTTCATGCCAAGGATAACTTCACTGGCGCAAAGTTTTCACACATGCGCTGAATATTCATATTTTTATGCTTAACGACAGTATATTCAATTAAAAATATATTTTCTATTTAATTGTAATGAAAAAACTAATCAAGTCATAAGTCATAGAGGTAAAATAAACCCAACAGACGTTATTCTCGTGATGTCACAATAAATATGTATTTTTATTCGATTATATAAATAAAGTACACGTGCATGCATTTTTTTTACCGAAAATAACTTGTAAATGAAAAAAGTACGTCCAAAAAACAACGTGTCTGAATATTTTCATTATTTCTCTTTTATCTGAAATAATAGAACTAATCTGATCACCATTTTGAAGAAATTTCTTTAAAAAAAATTTAAATAAAAATATAAAAATTGGAATATTTTAAGAAATAGCTAGTGCGAGCACATCTACAAATGAACAGCTTTCATTAAAAAAAATAGCAAAATCGGTTCAGTAGAAAGCTCAGGTCATATGACTAAAAAACACCTTTGTATTTTAAATATATAGATGGCATGATTCGCACGGAATGGTTACCTACACTTTTCTACACTTGGATTTTACACAGGGTGTCCTTAAATTCATGGTACTTACGTTAGAGGGTGATGGAACATAACTAGACAAGCACAAATCATCATACATTTCGTGGTCGGAAATGCTTTCCCGGCGCGGTAGTGACAACACTAAACAGAAGAAAGGATGCGAACAGCGAGAGAAAACGTGTCTATTATTTTTAGTGTTACAAAAATGACGGGACAATGCTGGAAAGTGCTGAGGTACTTGTTGCAAGCGCCGTGGCACACTGCTGGGGAAGTCCGGGATACTCCCGGTATTTTCGAGAACATTAGATCTTCCATACGCCGGAGATGCGCTTCCATGCATCACGGACCTGGGTCTTAATTTCGAACACCTACCTTGATGACAATCGTTGTCCATTTAATGTTCTTTTTTTCTTAGTTTTTTGCTGTACTAATGATAATAAACATGTTTTCTCCTCTCATTCGCATCCTGTCTTTCTTGTGTTTTGTGTCGTCACTACCGCGCCCGGAAAGCATTTCCGACCATCGCTTGTATGGTGATTTGTGCTTGTCTAGTTGTGTTCTATCACTCTCTAACATATGTACGATGCATTTAGGGACACTCTGTATAATTAGATGCAATTGGGGGGGGGGGGGTGTTTCATTGTAGGCAAAACAGCTCGAAACTAAGACGTAGGATGCATTTGGATACGTTAGCATATTTTAAATATCTCTGAAATCGATGCTTCATTTAATATTTTATGGGTTAAAATCTGACGAGCTGCGAGTAATATTTTAACACTTTACATAAAATTAAATATATATTTTAGAAATACTTTGACAACTAAAAGAAAGAGAGAGAGAGAGATCCTTTAAGAAGAATACACAGAAAAATGAACTTAAAAATATTAATTTCCTGGGAAAATATTTTAAATGCACAAATCCATTCCACGCCCAGAGGTTTAACATTAGAGAGGGAAATCGGAGAGTTCATTGCCTAGCAGTCTTAATAACGAAATCCGTATGGTTTATCTAAATTACATTTATTCTGTATGATCTTCTCCTTAAATTATAATGAATCTTTATAATACTGTATATGGCCTGTTCCTAATATCTCTCTATTATAAAAAAAAAAAGTAACTACCGCTGTCACCGCCGCCGCCGCCGGTCTTGAATTTTTTGTGACAGGAGGTCTTTCTTCGTTAATATTAAGAAAAATATTGCGTACAAAAATATGAAAATCGGTGATATTATACAGAAATGTTTGACAAACACGCTGATGCAGACAGTTTTTTAATTGAAGAATTATTTTAAGAGATATTTAATGCTAAAGTTGGGCAAAATCGTTCCATTAAAAAAGTTTTATAGCAGCAAAAACTATACATGGGAATGTAATCATTTTTATATCATTTTATGCGCTAGAATTTGCCGGTGTGCAGATTGCATTAATTTTTTTTAATTTGACTCATTTTTGGAGGTTTTATTTCTATTTTAAATTCAAATTTTCAGCATTTTGAGAGATATTTTTTACTTTATTTTAGAAAATGGTATTAATTTATACTGTTGCCAAATGTATAAACAGCGCAAACAATAATGTTTGCTTCAAATTAAAAATTTATTTACCCGTAACTATTATAAACAGAAAAAAAATCATTTGGAATTAGAATTAAATAATTATGTACAAAAAGCAGGAACTTATTAAAAATTACGTCATAAAAAGTATACACGTGAATTTTAAAAGAGAAAGGATATTGTAAAATAATAAGTTCATTAGCATGCATTAGAAGTCTTAAATAGAAGAAATTACGTCATATTTACGTCACATTACAGTTATTACATAAAATGAACACAAAATATTGCAAAACGGATTAAATTTAGAAATTGCGCTAGACATTTATTTGATATTTTGAGAGGATCTTTTCAACTACTTTTGTTAGGAAAGCGCAAATAATATTTTATTTCTAACAAAAGTATTTTCACGTGAATATTTAAAAGAGAAAGAATAGCTTGATCAAAATTACGTCAGATTAAAAACGATTAATTTAAAATTTCTCATTTAAAAGAACTTTCTTTTCGCTTTGTTAAAAAATACCAGGAGACAAAGACTGTTTACTTAATTCCTTTTATATTAGCTTATTTTGAAATGTTGTTACACGTGTCTACGTCATCAAGTTATTTTTATTTCGACGTTTTATTTGTATTTTTATTAATGTTGTACTAATTTATTTGTTCTTTAGTTATTTAAAATAAAAATTATGTCAATTTGTATAATTTGGTGAGTGGTTTGGCGATTTATATAAGTTGGCGAACTTGGTCGACGGGTTTATCAAGTAGTACCGCAGCGGATTTGGCGTTAAAATTCCCCAATCAAAGAGAAATGAATAGAAATCCGTTTATAGGGAGATCGCCACTGTTTTTTAAATTATAATTCAATCTTTCGAAATCTTTTTAAAGCCGATCAAATTAGCGTGCATTTAGAGTCTGCGGAATCTAGATGGGGGTTGGCGAGCGTAGCTCGTAGGGGGCCGAGCCCCCTTGTTTAAGAAAAATTTATCGCGTCAAAAATGCAAAAATAAATAAAAGTCTTACACTGACGTAAACACACAAAAGGAATTTAATACAATATTCTAATCGGGGCGAATGAATATTCATTGTTTGAACATTGTTATATGTAGTCAGTATTAATGACAAACACAAGTCAAGAAAAAGCTACAATTATTCTTACGTTCAGTTATGCGTCATATTGTATTATCTTAATATTTCATGTCTGCATATAATTCTCCTTTTTTCTAATGAAATAAGTTAGTCCAATGCTTTGTTGAAAAGCTAAAAGAACATTTTTCCTTCCTTGAGTCCATATAAAGAAAAGTTAAACTTGTAAAAAGAATTTTTCTTTCTTTAAACATTCGTTTCAAATACGATGTCTTAAAATGAATTTCCTTTCTCTTTCGACAAAATAAAAATGTTTCCTTTAAAATAACAAAAGAGAATTTTACTTACATTACAATCCTCCATAATTCAGAAAAAAGAAAGGCTTTTGAGAAATGCTCTTTTTTTCTGATTTGACATTAAACTAACTTGCTGTTTCTTTTAACAAATTCATCTCTTTTGTTTCCTATTTTAACTTCGTAATTGCCTTTCAAAGTATTCAGTTTTTAAATCACTTTAAAAAGTTAATTATGACGAAAAATCAATATCTTATACTACTTCTACTTAATATAATTTAAAACTATTTTGCATAACATTCGTCATAAAATATTTACATGAAAAAAGTTATTTTGAAACTTTTCAATTTTAAACATGGTACATTATACAGATTTGAAATTGCGATAATATTTAATTTTTGCCACATTATTAATAGCGGATATAAATCATGGCAATTTACTTTTTTTTTTAAGAAACACATTGCTAAAGTTGTTTAAGCTACCTCAAACTTTATTTACAACGTTCCATTGTACAAATCATTCTGTAATGGTAAAAAATGATGTATGATGCTTTTCTCTAATTATTTTAGTTAATATATCATATGTGTATAAAAAAGTTCTATCCGGTTTTATTATTTTTGTTTTATTAATAAAAAATACTGCCTTTTGCTAATGTTGAAGCAATTGATAGATTCCATGGTCATAAAAAGCTTGGTATTTTACCGCTATGAATTCATCGATTGTTTTTTGCAGTTCATCTTGAAACTGCAGCTTTGCTGAGCTATTTTTTGACGAATCAATAAAATGGTATTACATAGTGCAATGGCTGGTGAGTGCAGTAGATATGGTAAAATTTCTCATTACAGGTGGTTTATGGTTTGACAGGCCGCAGAACTACTATGTGGCCTAGCATTGCCATGTTGTAATATTTCTAAAACAGCATATCACCAGTATATCATAACAGTATTTTAATATCCGTCCTAGCCAATATAAGGTCCCTTTTTTGAATTTTTAATGTCAAAAGATTAGCTGAAGAGCATAACGTCCACCAGTAGCGCGTTATCCTGGATTGATTGCCTCGTAATACACTCCCTCTGCCTTTATACTACTAAATAAAAAGCACTAGTTTTTTTATTATATTCAAACTTTATATCTTGCGCACATAATCTGTTTATACGGTGCGATCGGTTGTGTTTACTTATGCAACTAATAGTAATCTACACAGTAAAAAAATATTCTGTGGAATGATATCCTGGAAAAACGGAAAATGTATTGATAGCAAAGTTTCCGTCTCTTTCGTTTTTGTAATAGTACAATATTTTATAAAGACTAAACAATCTTTATATGTACTGATTTATATTTACACTAGTGTAAACGCCCGTCCTAGGAGGTTGGATATAAATCGTGGTTTTCCCTTAAAATTTGAAATAAATGATAAAAATATTCATTTACTATTATTCCATGATCGAGCTAGTTGGTTTAAAAATCGTAAAAATTCGGTAAATTGGAATACAGTTTTCAAGCATTTTACATTTGAAAGTACATCCTCCCTATTCAGCTGTGTAATATTTTAAATTATGCGATGTTGAGAAGTATTAAGCTTGAAAAAAAACGGATGAATAATTCATCAAATCTATTATTTCAAAATAAATTGAAAATACAAACCTAAAATAAACAAATTAAAGACTTAAAGACTATGTTTATTACATTAATACAAAGAAAATAGAGTACTTTTATGTTATCTTGATGATGTAATAAATTGCCAAATATTGTTCACATTGATATCACTCATATTGCATTAATTTCACTTAAAATGTAAACCTTTAACTCATTTCATTTAGAAAGCATAACTTTTATTTAAAATGCATATATTGCATACAATTAAAATACATGCCTTTTACTCATTTCCTTCAAAATACATAACAGTGAATACAATACCATTTTATTTCAACTTCAAAGCATTGTTTCTAAATCACACACGCGAAAAAAATTGCTATTGGCGAGTTTTGCCCATAACATAAAAGTACCATAACATAAAACCATTGCCATTTGCCATAACATAAAAGTACCGAAAATAGATTTGAGTTTTCTAAGGCTGCTTTTAAATTAAAAACTATTTTTATTGGTTTATAGGCGAATGACGTCAAAGACATATTAATTCTACAGGAGTTAAAATATTCAATGCGCGAAAGTTTTAAAATTTTTATCAATGAATTTTCAAAAATGAATTACTCACTACACATTGTTCACATTTGAAAATTAATCACAATATCTGAAATGTTCATTTGTTTATATCAGTAATCTGTTGTTGGTAGCTGGTTACTTTTAATTTAGAATTTAAAACATTATAATTGTATAGTTTGAAGGTTTCAGAGAAAATGAAGAAGAATATATGTGATACAACGTTAGATAATTTCTATAAGTCGAACTATTACCTTATTTACGGTATCGGAAGGATGGCAGCGATACGGGTTTTTTTCTGAGGATGAGCGTGACCCGGTATCCTCACCTTGGCGTATTATATAAATAGATGGAACAGGTGTTTGTGTTGTATTTTGACACACCCGTACATCGTCTTGCCTTCCTCCGGATTCGAACGTCAGTACTCGTCATTAGCGGATGAATTCTTTGCCCCCTACACTAACTGGCCACATCCAATGGTTTGGATTTGGACCAAAACATCAATTACGAAAATTTATCTGGAATTTTTCCGTTTTCTCTAAACTGCAAAGGAACATTTCCGTTTTTTGTCTTGAAAGGGACATCTCCGTTTTACTCATTGAACCAGTAAGAATGAAAATGAAATTTTCTGTTTATTCACGGAAAATTTACGATTTCCTCTCAAAATAGAAAGTTTCTGATAAAAGACAAAAATTTTAAATAAAATTATCCGTATATACATGGAATTTGTTTTGCAGTGTATGCCTAACTCTCTTTCAGAATACGATATATATATAATGAAAAGGTGGGGGGGGGGGACTTTTTTGTTCACCTCATATTTAAAAAATATTAATCAACTCATTTTTTTTAAAACATATGCTCCGGGATAATATCGAGCGAATACGCATCCTAAGGATCAGTTTTGTGATGTTTGATCAGGATAAACCTCAATTCCAGGGCAGAAAAGGGATACATTTTTTTTTTCATTCAGTTATACGTAATATTGTATCGTCTTAACCCCTTAACGGTCGCATTAAGTTGCAGTTTAACAATTCAGACTGATTATTGCCACCACTTTTTTGACAAAGAAATATTCATCTTATTTAATGACAAGCAAAATGATACCAGAATAAAGCCAATTACACTATTTTATAAAATTGGTGGGAATCAAACAATCTGAATAAAAGACACATCCCGTGAATATCACTAGAGCGAGAATTATGGGGTTAATACAGGACTGGCACAGGCGACTATTTTTATATTCTGTTCGCACCACTATTTTTAAAAAATACATTTTGTAGTATTTTTCTGTTGCAAATGATGTCAAAGCATATCTAAAAGATTTTTGTTTTGAAAAAGTGATGCGAAATAGAATTAAAAATCATCGCCTGTGGCAGCCCTGTAATGCTATTTCGTGATTACAAATAGAATTTTCTATCTAATTAAATAAGTCAGTCCGATGCTTTGTTAAAAGTCTGTAAGATTTTTTTTTCTTTAATGAGTGTAATAAACGTTAAATTTGTTGAAGTGGATTTTTTCTATAAAATGTTCTTTTCAAATACAATGCCTTAAAATGAATTGATTTTCTGTCTCAGCAAAATAAAATTGTTTCCAGAAAAGCAACAAAAAGACAGTTTTACTTACAATGCTCCATAATGCATAAAAAAGAGCTTTTGAGAAATGTTCTTTTTTCACTCTCTGTGATGTAGCATTAAAATATCTTGCTATTTCTTTTAACAAATTCATCTAGTTTTCTTCTTATTTTTCAATTCCTTTTCAAAGTATACAGTTTTTAATCCAATGTGAAAATTATTCTTGTCGGAAAAATCAATATTTTATATCATTTTTACTTAATTTGATTTCAAACATTTTTCCTTTGCATACTTTATTTTACTCCTAAAACTCCTTATAAAAACTTTTACATTAAAAAAGAGGTTATTTCAATATTTTCCAGTTTAAATATAAAAATCTAGAATGTAAATCTGAAATGAGGATAATGAATTAATCTGTGAGAAATTCATAGATAGAAGATTTTTTAAAAATGAATGTGATAAGCGATTGGTGAAAATTTAAATGCCTGGAGGGAAACACATAAGTCAATGTAGTTTATGAAACCTTAAACGTTCCCTTAAATAAACGGAATTTGATTTTACGGTCTAACATCATCACATATTGCTATAAGGATTTGCGTGGATATTAAATTCAGTTTATAATGGGAGAAAAATTAAATATTCCTATAGTTATAAATGTAGCCTCTTCTATTTTTTACACGTGAAAAATTCCTGGAATTCTTTTATTTAGATAAACTGAATATTATAGTAGAATGATCTAAGATAATCGCATATTGCTACATGTATTTATTTGCATTTTTGAGAATCTGTTCATAATATAAATAAATAAATAAATATTCTAGTCAATTGTAAACGCAGTCTCTTTTTTTTTGTCTGTGAAAAAAATATCTTTATGCGATCGGGTAGCCAGTTTTTCAAAAGATTTGATTTGTTTGTTATTGTATTTAAGGTATAATTATTAAAGAATATCTAAAGTTTTAATTCTGTTTCTGATAAGCTTATAACGGAAATTAAAATAGTGTTTAGAATAGAACTTGTCTATTAAAATCATTGATATATTTGCATTTTACCTCAAATGTGAAAAGGAAAGATGACAGGTGTGAGTGATATTGTCTACGTTTTAAGACTGCTTTATTCTAAATGAAGAATGGTGATTACAAAAAATAGATTTAACTGGACTTTTATATATTTCAGAATGATCTAGATAAGGCTTGAATCTAATTTCAACAAATATTTTTGAGAACTGTTAACGCCAATTCTTATTTCCTTATACTAATCACATTAATGTAAGTTATAGACTATCTGGTCTGATATGCAACATGAAACATGGTTCTTCAATTGATGTTTTCAGATATACACTAAGACACCTCATTATATTCCATAATTAAACCTCCATGTCCTAACAAGTTAGTTACAAATATTTTGAGAAGAGAAACAGTGCTTAAGTTGCCATGTAACGGAGTCATTTTTAAGCAACCCCTATAGAGTCGGCAATATACAACAGCAAATAAATAAATAGAATGTTAAATTCATCTTTAAAAAGTTAAACTTAAAATTACACTATGTGTAAATTACATAAAAGATGATAAAATATTTAAAACGATGTTGAATTACTTTAATAATTCTTAGTACTTTCAACTATGTACATAGCCTTCGTCAGAGAATACAAAAATAAAAATACTATTATAGAATGTGCATATAAAAATTATATGCCCTTAAAGAATCATTAGGATTTAATTATCCGTGAATCAACAGAAATTATTACTAAAGAAACTACTGTTTGTAATGACGTTTTATCCTACAACATACCCAGAATTTGGCTCAGTTTGCTTAAGGAATCATAAAACACGTAATATTTCACTTCCCTCTATACCCATATTTTTATTTCCCAATGTTTTCCGGATCTAAAAATTGACTTTCACTTTCACTCTTTTCGATACCAACTACGTGAAATTTGAAAATAAGATGCTAATAACAGTATTTTCATTTTTGTATTCTCTGGCGAAGGCTAAGTATATAGTTGAAAGTACCAAGAATTATTAAAGTAATTTAACACCTTTTTAAATATTTTATCATCTTTTAAGTAATTTGCACATAGTGTAATTTTAAGTTTGGCAATATAGAACTTTTCATATTTTTTCACTCTATTTTTCATTAATTAGAATTCCACCTCTATTCATCTACAGTGGAATCTCATTACAACGAATGTCACTTTAACGAATTTTCCAGTTTATATATATATATAACTCGGTTTATGGCGTCAGATGCCGCCATCCGAAGAATCTACAAGAATGAATGAGGAAAGACTACCCAAAATAACATTCAAAAGAATTTCCAGTTTAACGAATATTAATTGGATTGTTAAAAAAAATCTATTATGCAATTTCATTATAAAAATATTCACTTTAACGAATGTTACAGTATAATGAAATTAATCAGTGCTCCTTAGTGATTCGTTATAACGGAATTTTATTGTATACTGTGGGCGCAACAAAACACATCGGGAAATACCACTCGTCAATTAGGTGCCGATGCCAAATCTTTAAGGCTCCTGTCCCTGCTCGCGAAGAGACTCACGAGCTAATGCTAATCCTATGGGGAAGGATTTTTCTAATATCTCGTTTGCATTTCGACATTTTTTATTTTTTTTTTTTTTTTTTTTTTTTTTTGCATTGGATAGCCGAGACCCGTCCTCTACATCGCACCTTTATTACTTTTTTGATTTTGGTCGCAGATATTTTTTATAAAGTTACTTTCACTTTCAAAACCGGTTCCGAAAATGAAAGTGTCATTCTAAAAAATATCTGAAACTAAAATCGAAAAAGTAAAAAAGTTGCGATCTAGAGACTGATCTCGGCTATCCAATGTTAAAAAAATTATTTAAAAATGTCGAAATGCAAACGAGATATTAGAAAAATCCCTCCCCATAGGATTAGCATTAGCTCGTGAGTCTCTTCGCGAGCAGGGACAGAAGCCTTAACTCCACCGAATATCTGCAGTATAGGGCAAGATTCTTCACTTTTGAAAATAATTTTCTTTTGTTCAACAATTCACTAGCGTATTGATTAATGGTACTTTAATCTAAGGCAACAGATTGCTGTAACTATGGTTTGTCATGAAACGCAAGATTAAAGTAAGGATGGTATGACGATTACTTTCATTTTTTTTAAACAATAAAAAAATGTAACAGCTGTTTTTAAAGAAGATTAACAATTTGATTTTTTGCAGGTTACAGACATCAATGAATCCTAACTTTTAATTTCTTTGGCTTTTTCTGGAATAGATTGAAATTTTATTATTCTTTTTTTTTTGTTCCATTTCACCTCTAAACGACACATTTTTGAATGCAAAATTTAGAAAAATGATACATCATGGACAGAATGATAAAAATGATTCCGCTGATAAAATCCTTTCACATTCACTTTAATTGGTCTTCCACTGTGCATTAATTTTCGGAAGCAGTACACTAAATAAAATACTTATTTTTACGGAATTTGTTTAGTGAAAATGGCGTTTTAACCAGATTTTTAGCACTGTTATTTGTAAAGGATATTCTCATATCCATATTTACTACGTTTCAAAGCATCTGTGCATTTACTTTCATTAGAAAAAATTTTGTCGGATAAAAACGAAAATAGTACCGACAAAACTATTCTCTTACAATTTCTGCATTTTTACGATTTCTTTCTTTTTCTTTTTTTTTTTTTTTTTTTTTTTTTTTTTTTTTTTTTTTGTATCTGAAATGTTAAGAATAATTCTGGTATAAAAGACATGATTTCAGACTGTTTGTTGTAAAATTTCTAGGAAACTAGTCTGTTTCTTGTATATCCAGTCTGTTTTAAAGGCTTTCAGCAAACCATCATTTTACTTTTCTATTATGCAGGATATTACGCAACTTTTTTTACAAATGTTGCTCAATTCATTATGTATAACGTTTGTGCTATTACATTCAAGCCTATTTTCTGGGATTGAACTTTTTATGTCTGGTTGCTGACATTTTGTTTATTCTAGGTAAACCCATTGGCGATTTAGATGGCGGTGATGCACTGACAACAGAAACAAATAGCGCAGATTTAAATCATTCTCCATCTTGCTGGGCAACTTTTAAGTTAGTATATATTTTTTAGAGTACTTTATCTTTATGTGTATATAGCACCTTCGTGTATGACGCGCACCTTGTTTTTTATGCTTAATTTGGTGTGAAATTTCTCATAAAAATATAAAATATAAAATATTTCAAACGCATTTAACTCAATTAAAATTTAATAATTATTAATCAAATTCCTATTCCCACAAAACATTGCATTGTGTTTCGTAAATTTGAAATGCGAGATGTATATCTAACGATTTCATGCCGTGTTACTTCGCTCCAGATTGCAACGATATGCGACGAGTTGACAAATTCCTAACGGTGCCGTCAACTCATCTCCTTTATTATTAAAAAAACAAAACAAACTACTGTCCTACCAGCATTTTGAATATATATATATTTTTTTACTGAATTAAGGCTGATAAATCAGTAGTGTCTACGATGCGATGATCTTAATACCTTTGTTTACCTACCATCGAAGATGATTAGTCGATATATAGTTGTGTGTGATAGTGCTAAGTAAGTGGAATTTGAAAACAATTTCTGAAACATTGTAGTTGGTAATTGTTTTAACTAAATGACAGACATTCTGTTATTATATAAAACAAAAGCTCCTGCATGGAAATTCTAGTAATCTGGTAGGGGAATTTTTTTTAAAAAAAAGGTGCTAAGGTACTGACCGCAAATCCTCATGTGTGCACCTCAATTTTTAAAATAGTTTTTTGATTAAGAAACCTTGCACCATAAGGTAATATATTACATAAGGTAATATTTAACTACAATAAGACATTTTTTTTAAATGTTGTAACTCAATATAATTTTAAAACTTTATAAACACTATAAAAATTTGCTGTTTGTCTTTACATTTTCTTTTCTTTATTTCCCTTAACCTAAAGATGAAAGACATCATTTTTTTGTAATGCAAATTTTACTTTTTTTTCTGTTGTCTAAGTAAATTTAAAATACAATAATAAACAATAGTTGAGGATTTTTTAATTGTTATCACAGTAGTTTTATTGTATAAAAATCAGAAAAATGAGCAATTAATTATAAGTTAAAAGTAAACATTTACACTCATTATCGGTTGATACTCATAACAGGAACAAAGGTTTGGCGTAAAAATAACGCATATTTTTATGCAATGTTAAATTAACACATTATATACGGAAAACATAAAAATTTGTTTCATATATATTGACAATAGAAATTAGTGCTTGTACAGGAAATTTTATAAAGAAGAAAACATAAGTCGTAATCCAAGTGTATTGCTTCAATTTGTCGTAAGTAATTTCAATTTTTAATTATTTTTCTATAAATAAATTCCTATTCATTTTCTAAATATTGCTATTTGCAATGTGCTAAGAGAAAATTTTATTTCTTTCAGTGATTTTTCTTTCTTACCTTTTTCTGTTTTGTCGATTTGATCTCAAAGCGAATAACACAAAGCGAAAAAGAAACACAAAGAAAACAGCAGCACTGTTTAAATTTTTTCTACTAAGTTCCGTCTCAAAAGTTTAAACACGAGTATAAAATATTGATTTTTAAAGTATAATAAAAAGTTAGAATAAATAACATTTTTTTAAATTTGCGTATTTCATAACTTCATGTAAATAAATGATATCAAAAGTAGAAAAAAGTAAATTACATATTTGTAAAAAATGTAATTTGAAATATGTTCAAACGAAACTGTCTCAAAAGTTTATGCACAATGTCAAAAATAACTACATTCATCATTTTTACAAAACTCTCGCATACAAATTATTTGTTTTCTTTTGTTTTATTCAACACATACATCAGACTTGTGTGCTGGACACCAGGGCCAGCTTATAAGTCATCGTCGATATACAGGGACGAGATAGCACAAGGAAATTTACAACACCAGAGAATTACATCCGCAGGCTCCACAAAGAGTATGCAACGGAGCCGGCCAGATTCGAACCCGCCCCCACCTACGCTCTCAAGCGATTGGCCGCGTGGTGCCTTATCCACTCAGCCACGGTGGGGCCTTCAAATTATTTTTCCGTGATTTCGGATTAGTTCAAATAAACGTGCATCCATTGAAATTATTAGTTTTAGCAGGGTTTCTGGTGGCAAAGAGTACCATGCTTTCTCGGTGGCCTTTTTGGTGCTCTTCAAGAGAGCATGCTGCTTTCCATTGCTGTAAACCAGACGGGTTAAAATGCCCCAGACATTCTCAATCGGGTTTATATCTGGACTTAAAGCTGGGCCAGTCAAGAATTTTAAAAAAATTCTGTGAAAGTCACAGTTTTGTGGAATGCGATATGTGGATTTTGGCATTATCTTGTTAAAAGGTTCATTCAGTATCAAAAAAAATTGTCACCGAACGGAAGCAAATGCTGTTCAGCGTCTCTTAATATTTTTAGAAATTTTGTCTTCCTTTTAGAAAAGCCAGGGAGGTCTGACGTTGAAGGCGAATGCTCCTCAAACCATAACTGACTTACCGCCTTTCTGCCTGCTGAAAAAAGTCCTTGGTTTCTTTCGTAGATTCTTGGTTTCTTTCGTAGATGTGTTTGCCACAACACATGTTTCAGCCATCAGGGCTATCTAAGTTCTATTTTTTCTCACCACTGAATAAAACAGTGAGCCACTTGTTCCCGTAGGATATGTGTTTTTTAGCCATTTCATTTTTGCCTGTTTGTGGTGTAGTTTGAGACACGGTTTGAGAGTCATTTTCTTTGTATGATGTAATCAACTTCTTTAATACGTCTATGTACTGTGTCTTTGTACACCTGTACACCAAGTTTATGTTTAATTTGCCGCATGGACATATCTTTTTTAGACGTCAATCTCTGTATTCTCCGATCCGTTTGAACAGTCGTCATACGAGGTCGTCCACATCTTAGTTTCCGGTCGAAATTATGTTTCTAGAGAGTACTTGATATATATTTCGTTTTGATCCATTTAAAATTTTTGCAATTTCAGAAACAGTTTTATTTTGTGATTTCAATTTAAAAACTTTTAAAATCTCGCATTTTGTGAATTCGTTAACCTTCAGAATTTTTAAAATGAGTGTAAATGACTTCTTAACTTTTATACTTTTATAAAACTGGAATATGACATCATACAACTTCATTACACTCATCCAATACCGTGTTTCTAAAAAAATTGGAAAAAGTTATTATACTTTTAAGACGCCGTTTCCTGAATTGAAAAAGTAAATTAAATAAACATTAATTTAGTTTTTATTTTAACCAACAAAAGCTGCTTATTTTATTTGATTTTGAATAAATTTTGAGTATTTATTGTAAATTACTTTCATATATTTTTTTCTCCAATTTATTTTAAACAGATTTCAAGAGTGCTTAAACTTTTGAGATGGACTATATTCTATCAATAAGGAAATAAAGCGCTTAGTTATTGATTAGTATTCCTTAACTTCAATGATTCGATGAAATCATTCCCAATCATAATTCCTATTGTAATTACAAACTTCAGTTATTTTGATCTCATTCCACATTTATTATTTTATAATAAGTCTTCAATAATTGCATGCTATATTTTTTAACAATCACGAAAAAAAAATGAGAAATAAATATTTTGAATTCATGCATATTTCTTATATACACTTAGTTTTGAGTTTTTTGAAAACTGTTTGCAGTTTGTTTTGTTATTCATTTCGACTAATCAAATTCAATCTTTAGGTATTATATTAATTTTTCTATTTTGTCCCTTCTAATCATCCCGCAAACCGGCTTCACTTGCATTTCTTGGAATAAGAAAAAGCTGAAAAAGCATAGAAAATGTTGAAAGTTTATGTGTTATTGAGCTTTTTTTTTTATCAGGCTGTGAAAATGTAAGAAACAGGGAGTAGTTTTTGTAAACTTCGGTAACTTAAACAGATATTTATGTTAGAGTGCCGAGTGATTGATTCAGAAATCAGAGATCCCCTGCGACTGTTACTAGACTGTCAGTGTGGCTAAAATATCGATGACTTCTGACGCATCGTGTCAATTTCACCTAGATCAAATAAACATGTCTCTTAAAAGAAATTTTATATTTAAAAAAAACGAAATAAGAACCATCAAGAAACTTTTTTGTTTCAAAATTTGTTTCGTTACTACTGAAAAGATACCGGTACTGTGCTCCGAAAATGTTCTGTAAATTGTCAGCCCTAGAGTGTGTAGCTTGCCTTATTTCTACTAATAAAATTATAATTATAGGCAGTTCGACTCATCAATATAATTATTCAAAACTGTTTAATTCAACTGAATTTATTAAATCAGCGCCTTTCAGTTAATTTTATTGAGATAAACGCAGTGATTCTCAAAGTGGGATACGTGAATCCTTTAGAGGTACGCGAAGAAATAGTACAGGTAAGTGACATGTTTGTGTCAACAACTAACATACGGGACACGGCGAAGTTAAATGAGTCCGTAAAAAAAAATTTCACTGCTTTGAAAATAAAATGTACAAAAATACCTGTTATGGAAGATGGCTTAAAACTCAGTACAATAACCCTAAAAATTCGATAAATACGCAAGGGTAGAAAAGTGTATCTGTCACATTAAAAAAATCGCTGCCTATGAAGTTTATATTAAATGTAAAAATTATGTTTGTTTCTATCCTATCGGATTTTTTCTTTGTTGTTGTTTTTGTTACAATTACTATTTGTTTATTTGTTTATTTGTTTTTAATTTTCCTGTACATAAATCTTACAAGAAAAGGGATAGAAGGTATGCAAGGTACATATAATTCTGCAAGGGGTATGCAGGACGTAAATGTTTAAGAAGCCCTGGGATACTCTGTCTTATTATTTGGAGTATGATCAAATTTAAGTAACACTTCCGTGAAATCCGAGCCTCTCACAAAATCTAAATTCTACATAAATAAAATTAGTAACAACAGACTATTCCACAACTTTTAAATTTTCATCTATTATAATGATCATATTAATGTGTTGATTTTTTGTTATAAATTAAAGTATTAATTTTTTTTATCATTTAGGAAAAGACTAAGCCGAACTAATCGACGGCTACGGAGAATATGTCGTAAGATGGTGAAATCCAAAGCCTTTTACTGGATAGTTATTGTTTTAGTTTTTTTAAATACGTGTGCACTAGCATCAGAACATTACAACCAACCTCCTTACCTAGATTATTTTCAAGGTAAGTGTGAATAACAACTGTTCAGTTTGTCCCACATACGCACATATCACCGATGCCTTTTAAAAATGTCTCAATGAATATGTTTTTAATCTAAAAGGCTATTAGGAAAAATTGTTAATTTTTCAAATTTTTAGATCATATTTCAACATTTTTTTAGATGATATCTTTGAAATATGTAGTATTGCTGCCTTAAATAAAATTAATGTAGTACTATCAAATACACATCTATATCATTGATACAATACAGGGTCATCGAAAAATAATGTCTAGATTTAAAAAAATCATAACATCAAAACTTTTTATGTTAAATGAGTAATTCTTTCACTACACGATAACTGGTGAACGCAAGTTTGGTTTTAGTTCACCAGAATTCGTTTGCGTGTCTGTGTTATGCGCGGATTAGTTGCGCAGTCGTCAAGGTCAGCCGACGCGCCAGACTGCAGCTGCTTAGTACGAAGTTGACCGTGCAACAAAAAGCACAGTGCGTGATTTGGTATGTGGAGTCAAAGTCAATAGTCAGTGTACAGCGCCTTTTCGGAGAACTTATCCAGGTCAAACTGGTCCTGGTGCTCACATTGCACACATTTGCTCCTGGTGCACACCGAACGGTGCTCACATTGAAACATAATAAGGTATGAAAAAAAAAATTTGGCCGCACATTATGAGACTAAAACCAATAAATTACCTTTCATAGTTTTTGTGACAGTTATTTAAAATCTAGGCATTATTTTTCGATGACACTGTATTATATTCACAATTGTTTGAATAAAAATATTTCCAATATGATACAATATAATTATAAATACATAATTTTTTTTAATACGATGGTCTGCGAATTATGTGATCGCGTTTAAAGTTATCAACCTCTTTACATTATCAAAATTACTCGGAACTAGTCGGTTGCAATCGGTCGAATTCTAAAATTATCCGTTTCTATAATCAAACCTTGGCATAATATTACCACTTTTTTATTACAATCTCCAACAAAACTGGCAGTTTAGTTAGAAAAGTTTCCCAATACAAATATCATCGGGATAATAAACAACACTCACCAAGATTTCAAACCATAAAGGAAAAAAGGTGATTTGATTGATATACATCAATAAAAATGGACAAAACGAATCTGAATCGTGGATGAATATTAATGAAAATATTCACATGTCAGCAGCTTCAACAGAAAAAGATATGTCAGTCTCTTTTCAAACTAACTTCTTCACCCCAAGTGAACGATTCCTGTGATGCTAATGATAAAGAGGAATTCCTGGAATTGCCAAAATGAAGAAAGAGCTTCATATATTACAGAACTGCTATTTGCGACTATTTTTTTATATTTTTCATAGTACTGCATCTAAACAATAATAATCTACAAAAAAGATTATTGTTTTTAAATATTCGTAGACAAAATAATAAAAACTTACTCAGACCTTCCTTATATTGGGAGTTCAGAATAACTCCGAATGCCGTAAAAAGTATTATGATTTTGAACAATTTATAAATCATTTCTAACTGAAAAACTGTAGTCAAACTCCTATGGATTTTTTTTTTTCTGAATTCTGGTTTAAATGTTGTGTAAAAGTAAGAATTTTTAAATTTTTATATTTAAATCAAATAGGTGTCTCAAATTTTGGGGCGATTTTTTTTCATCATTTTATTATTCGATTAAAGTTATCAAAATGACCTGGGACAAATGTAATCAAAAGAAGCAGAGGGCACTGTACAACAGAAATAGGACAGCAACTTTCGGGGATGTACTAATACTCTTATTATTATTATAACGTCACATTTCTTATAAATTATTAATCTTCTTTTTATTACGAATCATGATAACTATTTATATTTGGGTCATTTTGAACTAATATGCAAATTTAGGTCCGAAGAAATTATAACTCTTCCATACGGTTTATTATTATTATTATTATTATTATTATTATTATTATTTTGTAAAATTGAAGATCACTTTATGCTTAACTTTTTTTCTAAGCTAAATGATTCCATTACTTATTTTAACTTTTTTTCGCAAGTAAAATCTGGTGTTTTGCGAGTTTTGATGACCAAATTTAAAAGTAAAACTACTGGTTTACAATATATTAACCTAAATTCACTTTTTTCTACGTAATATTTTTTTTTTACTTTAATTTTAGAAGACTAGATAACATTTTACTGAAAATAGATTTTTTTTTGCAATATGACCCCAGAATCATTCATTTTCTGATTCCTCTGTCATCATTTATTGAGAAAAGTTGAATATTTAATAAATTGAATATCTAGCCGAGAGAGCATTCACTTACACGCTTATTAACATACAAAACAGTCTAAAATCGTAAAATCATAAAATTTTCGCATGAAATATAATGAAAATATTTCTCTAAATTTGCAGGTTAGAATGACCCATTCGTTACATTTATTTTTCTCACTTTATTGAACATTTTATGTATGAAATATTCTGAATAGTAAAATGTTGTGTCTTTCTTTCTTTCAGAAATAGCAAATTTGTTTTTCGTTGTGCTGTTTACTATGGAGATGTTGTTAAAACTTTTCAGCCTTGGAATACAGGGTTACTTTGTTTCATTGTTTAATCGTTTTGACTGTTTTGTGGTTGTGAGTTCCATACTGGAGACTGTGTTAACGTACTCCGATATTATGCCGCCATTGGGTGTTTCTGTCCTCAGATGTGTGCGTCTTCTTCGTATATTCAAAGTTACAAAGTAAGTAATTTTTTTAAAAATAGGTATTGTTATTACGTGATCTTGTAAAAGGGATAGGTACTACACTTACACTAGTGTACAACGGACAACTGCAGCAAACACAAAATCAATGCTATTTTTTTATTATTATTATTTTAGTATTCAAAAGAAAATTAAATACCAAGCGTAGTAAAAAGATACTAACCTATAGCCAGTCGGTATGATGTTACTTTCACGTCACAAAAGATCACAAGTGTCAGAGATACTATGGTGAATCAAAATATAATATATTTCAT
The DNA here is from genome assembly GCA_963932465.1 of Maratus speciosus. NCBI lineage: Eukaryota > Metazoa > Arthropoda > Arachnida > Araneae > Salticidae > Maratus > Maratus speciosus. The sequence goes on from OZ010793.1 coordinate 213,429,296, forward strand.
TCGTCTCATTATTACTCTCGAGTAAATGTCATTTTAGCGACCCCACTGATAAGTCACTATGACTGCTGCTTTGCGGCGAGTCCTCAGGTGACGTTACAATGAAACCACCTTTGCACCTTTTGATTCTCATGTGACCGTCATTTGAAGGCGTCTTTCTGAAGTCATCATGTATGTTACATTGTCATGAATCCCTAAATAACATCACAATAAAGTCACATATTGACTCAGGTGTTTCACATTTAGAAACTCTACTGTGAAATCGATATAAGCGCTGCAGTCATAAGATAACTTCATCTTGCTGTCACTTGGGGACTATAGTGACTTTTCAATGCAGTCTTCAGTTGACGGTCACGGTCACATGAGAATAACAAAGTAACTGCATTGTAACGTAACCTGAGAACTCGTCAGAAATCAACAGTCATAGTGACTTCTCAGTGTATCTAATGTGGCTGTGACTGTGACAATTTGTGATGTGAAATTGATGTCACATCGAATGGCTGTGCTTTAGAGATAGTACATATTTGCTACACCTGAGGTTTATATCGCTTTCTTTTGAAAGCTCACAATTAACAAAATTAGAAAATTAGCATTTTATGTTTGTTTCCCTACTATCAGTGTGGATAAGCATAAATTTTTGCCCCTTCCAATAATGTCAAAATCGATTTTCTTTTTCTAAGTTGTTTTTATTGTTTTAATGTAATCGATATTTTTTATTGAAGTTTAAATGACAGAAATGTAGGTTTATATAGCAAATTTTAATGTATTTTGACGTTTTATTTATTTTATTATTATTTAATTTTATTTTCTTTGTGAAACACCTTGGTAGTTTTGCATATGTTTTATTTTTTTCAGATATTAACATGAAATTTTACTATCTTACAGATATCTATATATATAGATTATATAGTATTTAGCAATATTGAGTATATTTTTTCTATCGAATTCTTATTATTCGTTAATTTATATCATGTCGATTATCTTCTGATTTAATAGTTATATTGTTTGCAAAATGTTTGATTAGAGAGGGGGGGGGGGGGGGATTTTATCCATATTTTAAGACTGAACTTGAATTTATATATATTTTTTTCTTTTTTTTTTTTAAATAAAATTGAGTAGATTGTATACTTTTTCAGAGTTTATCTATGCATAAAACACTTTTGTAAGTAAAGCAATAATAAATTTAAGTTCATTCTTAAGATATAGATATATTTTTTAGAAACACTTTTGTAAGTAAAGCAATAACAAATTTAAGTTCATTCTTAAGATATATATATATATTTTAATTGCATGTAAATGCAATAATTAATTTAAGAGATAACTAGCGCATAATCTTACGAAAACTCATTTTGAAATTAATCATTTTAAAGTTTTTTTTAACCTGGATTATTTAATATCCTAATATATTTGTATGAGATTATTTTTCGGCCAGTAATAAATTTATGCGTAATTAAATATATATTTTTAAAAATATTAAGAAACTCTATTGATGTCTCAAGCGAAACACTATTAACGGGTCATTTTCTATTAAAGCTGGATTTGAAACAATTGAAGATGCGCCCTCTTCTGAAAGTGTTGGAATATTATTAACTTAGACAGGTTTCTCGGGTTTATGCATCAATAAAAATCTCACAGTCTCTAGACTTAATATAAAACTTACTACAAGTGTAATAAGTATATGACCAAATATATGATACAAATACTCACGCTTTATAACAAAAGCTTATAAACATTTTATTCTAGAACAGTTACATTGGTGAACTATTTTTGGAACACGTCGTTGTTAATGATGTTTATGTGTAAAGAACGAGCATACTGGTAACTTGTCAAAAGAAATAACACTTTCTCTGTCAGATAATATCAATCTAATATTAAAGAAGTCATAAATTCCCAACACTGTGGCTTTTTCTTTTTTTCGTATTTTCTGGCTGTCATCTAAATATTAAGAAGAACGAGACAGGCATAAGGAGAGACAAGTAGTACAGTACTCCGTCGTGTCTGTAGTACGTCATATGAAAAAATAATTCTTATAGTTTGTAAAATAAAAAAAACTCAACTTAGTATTTGCTTAGCTGCAAGACATAAGAGGGCATGAAAATCACCCTTTTAGACATAGAACCTCCCATATAATTATAATCATAACTCATAATAATCATAAGGATATTTTGATTTTCTTTTCCTTTTAATGTGCAGAAAGTATTGCTCTTTCATATATATATATATTTAATCTTTAAAATAGTCAGAAATCCAATGGTTCTATGCTCTTTTAAACAATGTTAACTTCTGGATACAAGTTTTTTTATTTTCTTTGTGGGTTTGTTCTTATTTTGGTCACTTATAAAATACAATTAAACCTCCCTGTACGATCACCTCCATTAAGCAACCACCTCCCTGAATGACCATTTTTTCATGGAACGAAATTTATTCCCATAGGCTCAATACTAATTTTACCTCCATTCAGAGACCATCCCATTTGAACCCCCTCCATGAGTGACCAATTTCTTTGAAGAAAATGAAACAAATTCCGTTTTTTCCTGGTTACTTGAAGAAGGTTTTATTTGAAAAATAATTCCGAAGATCGCATTATTCATCAAACTTCTAAACTAAGTATAGAATTTCTTTCATTTCGGTAAATTTTAAGTGTTTAAACCCCTTTGTGCCTTTTTAGGCGATGAATTTAACTCTGATGATAAATTGAGAATAAACTCCCCTGCCCTATTCTGTCAGGAAACTATCAAAGAAATAGATAAATTAATGAAATCGTCATTATTTGTTCCAAAAAATTTCATTTATTTACTGAACTTCGAAAGAACGTGGAAATAAAAGTTATAAAAGATAAAACCGTAAAATCAAAGCAAAGGACAATGCATTCATTTTTTAAACTCTTTAGCAATTAACTTATGTAATTAACTTTTGTTTTGATACTTAAATTTTCATATTTTTTTCTAATGTGAAAAATAAATTTTAGTAACATTAATTTTACCTTTTTTCAATAATTAAAATCTAGATTTAATGACCTCCATTAAGAGGCCACCTCTCGGAGCGACCAAATTTTATTGGAACGGAACGTGGTCGCTTTAGGGAGGTTTTACTCTATTATTATTTTTAGTTATTCTAACCATTGTTTTTTTTTTGTTTTGTTATTGTTGTTCTTATTTATGTCAGTTTTAAACAGTCTTAAGAAAATTTGTTTATTTCTGTCTCGTAGATATTGGGCCTCGCTGCGAAATTTAGTGGCTTCGTTGATCAACTCCATGCGCTCTATTGCCAGTCTGTTATTGCTGCTCTTCCTTTTCATCGTCATTTTTGCTTTACTTGGCATGCAGGTGTTTGGAGGAAAGTTCAACAATAATCCTCACGAAGAAAAACCAAGGAGTAATTTTGATTCTTTCTGGCAGAGTCTTCTTACTGTTTTTCAGGTAAATATTAGATGCATGAGGGACAATATCACAAAATATGAAAATTGCAGTCCGCACAATAAAATGTCTATTAAATGTTAGATAATGCATTTTTTTTACATCTTTTAAAAAATATTCTTAAAAGTATTTTCAAGAGATATTATATTCATAATATCATAATAACACAAAAATAAAGCAATTAAAAGACTTAAACTTTCAGATTGTCATTTACCTGGCATGTCACACTGTGATGTGTACAAAGTAAAAGGCTTTCTGATGTACTGTACAAGTATCTTTTTCTAGTTTTTTTTAATTTCTAATTATTAATTATACCTTATATAACACATATTTGAGGAAGGTAACATATTCTGTATTTTACAAATAATTTTCTATAATTAAAATATGATTGTCACTGAAAATAAATGTCATTTTCCTGGCCTGCTCATTTTAGTTCTTTATAAGGTATAAAGATGGCGCTGCAGGCTAATTCTTCTTGTTCTTGACATAGTTCAAGTTAGTAGTAGTAAAATCATTGTTGCGAGCAAGATCTTTTGGATATTTCTTTGAAAATAATGTGTTTAAATGCTTTGTAAAAACTAAGTAGCCTTTTATTGTCATTTTCCTGGCTTCAATAAATTACAAATAAAACTGAACATGACACTGAATTTGAGGTACTATAGAGGAAACGTGTTCCTTTAAACGAAATTAAAATGTTAGATCTAAAAATACAAAAAACAAGAATGTGAAAAATGTTTTAGAATGAAATTGTCATTATCCTGGCGGTTATTATCCGAGCATACATATGCCAATAAAATGACATATAATTATAATTACATAAAAATGAACTTAAGCTCTTCAAACTTTAAGAATTTTACGTGTAAATTCCTTTATTCAGCTGCTCAACTAACATTTTTAAAAGAATCAGAAGCTTTGAAATGATTTAAATTTTCAAAAAATTTTGTTTTCAAAATCTCACATTTCGTGATAGTCACCCATAAATAGTTTGATAGTACGGAGCCTCTCGTTATAACGCACATACCAGCAGTGTTGACAACTTGGATATTTTCCTCTGACATTTAGAAAGAAAATTTGTCATTGGGTGAATTTTACATAGAAAAATATACCCAGATTCTTTATATTTACTATGTATTACAGCAGCGCCCTATCATTAATATAGGTGCCGCTACTCATTTGTGGAGGGGGGGGGGGATAATTTAGCTAAATTTAGGATAGGTTAGTTTGGTGTCAAGGGGGAAATCCTTAATAGAGCTTGGAAACACTGCATACCGCCATACACGAAATAAGCACAATATATCCGAATGTGCAATGTAACAGGGGAATTTGAAAATTAAAAAAGATGATAACGAACAAGAGCGTGTTTTATGTTTATCTTCAAAGTATTTCATTATATGCATATTGCAACTTTCTTAATAAAATAACTACTATAAATAATTACACTGATTAATTGAAGTTTCTAAACAATGGGATTTCAAATCTGTTATAACTGTTTAAACGCATTGTAATGAAAAAATAAACAATAACTATGATGAAGCTATTTTACAAATAATAGATTACTTTGCAAACCAACTGCTGCAAGCAAGTGTTACATATTTCTTAGGCTAATTTTAACGTTGAGTGACAGCGATTATGTTATATATATTTTTTTTTATATACCGGTGTCCCAAAAAGGACTCACTGATTTTAAAATTCAATAACTTGCAAACGGTGATAGATATTAAAAAAATTCTTGCAGGAGGGTTATGCATAAGGTCAAAAGTTTTATTACAGTGATTTTCAATTTTAGTTCGATTTACAAACAATAGATGGCGCTGTAAGCAATAGTCGCTAAATACAGGCTCGATTTTTGGTCCTTTATCTTGTTCCATGCAGAAAAAGGAGATGGGAATGTATTATCCGGGCCACGAAGTACCAAAAATCGAGCCTGAATTTAGCGACTATTGCTTACAGCGCCATCTATTGTTTGTAATTCGAACTAAAATTGAAAATCACTGTAATAAAACTTTTGACCTTATGCATAACCCTCCTGCAAGAATTTTTTTAATATCTGTCACCGTTTGCAAGTTATTGAATTTTAAAATCAGTCAGTCCTTTTTGGGACACCCGGTAGCTGCAATTAATGATTTACTTTGTAAATATAAAAATTTAATATATTTTACTTATTTCCACTGCTTTTTTAAAAACAGTAATTTCTTGAAAAGTTTGGAAAACAACGCAGAAGACATGCACGAAAGAGAAAATGAAATTTACAATAAAAAATTCTCTGAAGAAATACCGGTGAAAAAAAATTAAGTCAAAGATTTTTGTTAAATTATTAAATAATGTATGGTATATGTAATTTTTTCCTCTAAAATATACTCGTATGAAGGAACATTACCAATTTATTGATTGTTGTTACATTACTTCCAAATGAAATCCTTTTATAGTACACAGGGTGTTTCATAAATGACTCCCTAAAATTCAATAATGCATGAACTATAATAAATATTAAACAAAAACCTGATTTACAGAACAAAGTAAAAAAGCAAAATTTATTTCCTACATTTTTTAAGCGCGAGATATTAAGATATTTCATTCAATTAGTTCTACATTGAATGTTAATTTTTTGTAATAAATAAGTTAAACCAATTGAACTTTAAAAAATGACAATAAAATTCATACAATATGATACTTTAAACACCCTAAAAAATTAGATTCTGTTCAAATGAAATCGAAATAGATCTCAGACATTTTTAAAGTTTTGTATTTTGCATGTATCTTATCATTTTATGTACAGTCATCATAAACATAATACAAAATCTGCAATACAAATATTTACAACTTAAAAATGGAAAAAGCCTAAGGTTTGTTCCGCAAATTAGTTTTTTGTTTAATATGTCAAGTTTTTTAATAACTACTGCATTCAGACGAACACATTTCAAAATGAATGGAGGGTATCATCATCAGGCTTTGATTTATGCGATACCGCAGCACAATTTGTGATGATATTTACCAATGTATAATTCAAAATGTTTCACCAGTGCATTAATGCAGGTTTCTTTAGTTTGGACAAAACCTTCCAATCTGAACATAAAAAATCTATAATCAAAACATAAAAAAAATATTTTCTCTTAAATTTAGTTACCCTATTTCCTACTCAGGAACTCTATGAATGCAAAGATAAATTGTTTTGAATCTTTACTGTTAATATTTTACAATTTTATAGTTGTTATACAGTAAGACATTAAAACAAACAGTGTTACTTAAATTTTGGTACCTTATTGCCTCCCAGGGGGTGATATAAACACAGGAGAAAATTATTACCTAAGTTTAACTTGGAATATAGTTCCCATCTGAGAAAAAAAATTCATATTGAAGTTTTAGTTACGTAATAACTCACCAGGAGCGCTAACAGCGTAAAACCTGCTATTTGAAAATTTTAATCCAAACAGAAACTTAACCAAAGCAAAAACTTATTCTGAAAAATTATTAAAATAACATAAATCAATTTTTTTAAGTTTTCTTTTCTAATATAGCTTTTCACTGGAATCACCAGGAATGTCATGAAAATCATATATATCTCTAAAACAGTGTACCAAAGGGTTTTCAAATATTTTTATCAAGTCCGATTCCTTCCAAGCAGGTCTTCAAGTAGACTCATAATTTAAATTAACTTTTTTATCTTCCCTTTTATTATTATTATATTAAACATCGAATTCTTCAACGACCACTATTAGATTTGCAAAAACGGCATTTCGTTGCAGTGGACGAACTCCTGGCATACAGAACTTTTTTCATACGTATAGCCTGCGAGTAACTGACCATTTACTTGAGTTTTAACAATTCGATATTTTTTTCTTCTCCTTTCCTGTGTTATATAGAATTCATCCTCCCTTAGCAGGATTTTAACGAAAGCATGTTGTCTCAACCTGGACAGGTTAACTGGACGAAAATTTGCTGTGAAACATATATTTGTTTGTGTAACACTTTCTTTTTCTTTAATCTTTGGTTTAATTTTAAGAAAATAAGAAGAAACACTTATTTTAACCTCTTTTTTACAATGCGAAATTATTTTACGTTTAATACTAAGCCATTTACGACATTTATTTAAATTTGTTTTCCGTTTTGGAAAAAGTATAAAGCGTACTCCAAGCTCTTTGTTGTAGTAACGTGAATCACTTTTACAAATAGAAAATTTACATCGTTTTATAATTTTTTTTTTCCTATCAAGAATAAGGCATAGAAGTAAATTATTTAGCGGCGACTCTTGTTGTTTCTGTGTAACTCTAAAAGTCCAAAACTGTTCGACTGATGATCATCTAATTCAACAGTGTTTCAATTTCGTGATATGTCCTTGAGAAATAATTTTAGTTAAAAAATGCCATAGACATAAGGTTAAAAGTCCCTATGTTTTTTTTATTTACAAATAATTATCTTTTCTTTCTTATTACCACAAAAAGAAACTGCCTATGATATATATATATACTATATATTATGCAGCAAAAACATGCCCGTGTGCAACACTGACGTCATATTGACGATGGATCATGTAAAACAATTTTCTCTTATTTTCAAATTTATTAATCTTTAAACATCGGACAATTTCAATTTTTACACCACCTTAAAACAATATAAATAGTTCGATATTTGTTTCCGGCTACTATTCCACAGCGAAATTAAAATTTCATCAATAAATAAATAGAAGACAAACATAAATAAATCAAAGTTAACAGCAATTTCATTGACTTACACGCTCATCTCTTATATATCTGGTATTTGTGTTTTAAAATCAGTATCAGTAAAATAAAATTCAAAATTTTGTTTAAAATTTGACTTTATGTTCACTTGCTTTTTGTGTTTACTCATATTAATGCTCTTTGTTTTACTAACAAACGTTTGAAAATTTCATTTTTATTTCCACTATGACGCTATCTTCATTTTCCTTTTAATTCTTAAAAAAAAAACTATTTCAGTTTCATTTTTCACGTGAAAATCTTTCAACTAAAAATTAATTGCTATAGATAAATTATTATTACAGCTTTTGAATTATTTGAAACAATAAAGAAGAAATGTTAAATTCTATAGGAAAAATGTCTGTTTATTCTTAATGAAAAAGAGAAATTTCGAATTATTGAGAAAAATATCTGACTAATATAAATACAAATTAGCCTATGGTCCTCTCTAGGTTATAATTTTCTATATGCGAAGGCATTTTATCATCCGTTTTGACCCTGACGTCAGGCAAACATTTTCACACTTTAAATTTATAATATTATTAGAATTAGCAAAGAATAAAAATTTTGTGGCATCAGGGACAAAACAGTGCGAAGAAATAATAAAAAAAAAGTTATGAACTCCATAGGTTTTTCTGTGTTAAATTAACATTGAGAAGTGACACTGGAAATAAATAAGTATTACTCTGCCGCGCCCTACTTAAATAAAGATGAAATATGGGACATGTTGAGTAGGTAGATCACAAATTTTGTAAGCAGTAATTTAAAAGTTAATTAAAATGTTCATCAAAGAATGACTCTGCGATATTTAAAATTATTATAATACTCAAATTAACTTTAAAATTTCAAACTACAAACCTTTTTTCGCACTTCAATAGTTAAATAGAATAAATACTAACAACTTGTAATTGTCTGATCCACTTTTCCATATTATTTTGCACATTCTGACAGTTTGACACAGTTCAGCGGCATCAGTTGACGATAAACTTAACTATTTTATAAAAATTATTGTATATAGAATGTATTAGTTATCTGATTAACGTACCACTTACAATTTCATATTGACATTTACTATTTAAATAGGAAACAGTAGACAGACTTTAATACAATTACTAAAAACATACAAAACAATTAAAATGAGATAAAATCATATAAAATTATACACTATAAAATAAACGTTTCGCTATGCACCGCATAGCCTCATCAGTATTCGCATCAACTTACAACAAAACAACGTGCATACACCGGACCCAGTCAAAGTTAAAGTCAATGATTTAAGAAAACAAAATATTCATTCGGAACAGGACTTGATTCATTCAGGGTTAATGGATGCAATTTAGTAAACCATCCCTCCATAAAAATTCTATAATAATAGTCTATGCAATTACTTCTCAAAATTGAAGAATCTGTGAAGGAGGGGGTGTGATCCTTGTCAAGTGCATGTTGCACTAACCTGGAATTTAATTTACCTTTTTTAAATGCACCGATGTGCTCTTTAAGACGAATGTCCATGGATCTGCCGGTTTCACCTATGTAAACATTATCACAATCTTTGCATGGAATCTTGTACACAACGCCGCTTAATTTTTCTTTTTCATATTTGAACTTGTGGCTATTCAGGAAGGAACTTAATTTATTTAATGGTTTATAAGAAACACCTATGTTAAATGATTTCAAAACTGAAGAAATTTTTTCAGAAACATTAGTATAATACGGTAAACACACGAAATAATTTGGTTTAACCTGTTGAAAAGGGGGGGGGGGGAGTTGAATTAACCAAATCTAGAGTATTCTTGAAAACTTTTTTAACGAGATTTTTTGGGAAGCCGTTATTCCTTAAATCTTCATAAATTTTATTTCTTTCAGTTTCGAAAGCTTCAATACTGCTGCAATATTTTATAGCTCTATATGTTAAACTTTTAATAATAGAAATCTTATGACTGAGTGGGCAAACAGAATTAAAATTGGTGTACTGGCCTGTAGATGTCGGTTTTCTATAGACAGAAGTAGAAATTTGCTGTGAATTATCATTCTCTGTTCTTTGGATGAGGATGTCCAGAAACGGTAACACTCCATTAGACTCGCGTTCGATAGTAAACTTTAAAGGTACAGCAATCAAATTCGCAGTAGAGAGGATGTCATCCAAATCACAATCTTTAGCTATTATGTAAACATCGTCCAGGTATCTACGCCAGAAAATTAAACGTTGATCGAGTGCATTAATAATATTTATTTCAATTAACTGCAACACTATTTCAGCAACTACCACAGAAAGAGGTGAGCCCATAGCGGTTCCCGACACCTGTTTATAAAAGGAATCATTGAAAATAAAACAAGTTGAAGTTAAACAAAATGTCAATAAATCTATAATATCTCTAGCATTTAATTCTGTATCAGGAACAGTCTCAGGCCAAATTTTTTCAACGGTATCACAAATCATTTCAATAGGTATAGAAGTAAATAATGACACGACATCTAATGACGCCATAACACAGTCATTTGGGAATTCAAGATTTCTCAAATCCTCCAGAAACTTGAAGGCTGAATTTACACTATAAACTGAATGACTGTGAGGGGTTCTCCTTCACAGATTCTTCAATTTTGAGAAGTAATTGCATAGACTATTATTATAGAATTTTTATGGAGGGATGGTATACTAAATTGCATCCATTAACCCTGAATGAATCAAGTCCTGTTCCGAATGAATATTTTGTTTTCTTAAATCATTGATTTTAACTTTGACTGGGTCCGGTGTATGCACGTTGTTTTGTTGTAAGTTGATGCGAATACTGATGAGGCTATGCGGTGCATAGCGAAACGTTTATTTTATAGTGTATAATTTTATATGATTTTATTTCATTTTAATTGTTTTGTATGTTTTTAGTAATTGTATTAAAGTCTGTCTACTGTTT